>JACBWW010000068.1:186231-201367 GCA_020086605.1 Lanius collurio
CACCGCCTCCCATCGCATCCCACCGCCTCCCATCGCATCCCACCGCCTCCCATCGCATCCCACCGCCTCCCATCGCCTCCATCGCATCCCACCGCCTCCCATAGCATCCCACCGCCTCCCATCGCATCCATCTCTTCCCATCGCATCCCACCGCCTCCCATCGCATCCATCACTTCCCACCGCCTCCCATCGCGTCCACTGCCTCCCACCGCCTCGACCGCATCCATCGCATCCATTCATCCCACCGCTTCCATCGCGTCCCTCACATCCCATCGCTCCCATCGCTCCCATCGCTCCCATCGCTCCCATCGCTCCCATCGCTCCCATCGCTTCCATCGCGTCCCACGCCTCCGCCGTCCCGGCCGGCCCTGCCCAGCCCCGGGGCAGGAGGAGCGGCTCCGCCCGGCCCCGCCGCCCGAGCTGCCGGAGCCGCTCCGCGCTCTCCTCCTCGCTTTGGTGAGTGAACAGCGGCGGGGAAAGCGGGGAGGGAGCTGGGGCGAGGGGAAGCGGGAGGCTTTGGAGGCTGGGGGAGCGCTGGCGGCTCCTCGAAGATCGCTTGTCCCGGCGGAGGCTGCGGCGGTACCGGCGAGAGGAGCGGGGCAGGAAAGGCAGAGCGGCACAGCTCGCCAACACCCCCCGCTTTCGGTAACTCCCTCCCAGCATTAACTGGGAGCCCTTGGCAGGAGTTTTCTGCTCCTTACCCGGCGCATCCCAGCCCAGAGCAGCAGAGGGGTGCGTGGAGCAAAGGGGCTCCCGTAGGGGGCAAACAAACCCGAAGAGAAATCCCCGAAGGGCACCAATACACTGCAGGAAGCTGAGCCAGCTTTGCTCCCCGGAGAACACCTGCCCAAACTGCAGATCCAGCAGCTCCAAAGGCTCCCAGGTTTGTCCCCTGCTCCCGGAGCAGAAAGGAGTCGCTCTGCCCAGCCCAGCGAGGGCCAGGGCACGGAGGAGATGTTCAGATGGGAATGGAAAGGAAGGGAAACAAATGGATAGAATCCGGATTCTCCATTGTACTTAATGGGCACACTTGAATTAAGATGGTTCGGGGGAGTTCCTGTCTGCCTGCAAAATATTTATGCTCTTCTTTCAAGCGTCTTTCTGGCGACTACCAGCGAGGGAAGGGAAGGGGACACGGCTGGGAAAAACAGGCAGGGAGGTGTGGGTTCCGTAAGGGAGAACAGTGGCTTGGCTGAGCAAAGAGGAAGAGAGAGAACTTAACCCTCACCCCCGACTGAAGATAACTGTGCTCTTGCGAGGTAAATGCATTCTTTTCATACAGATCTTTTCTCAAATACAAGTCCAGCACATCCGGAGGAGGTTAACACTAGAGCAGGGACATAACCTGCCCTAAACCTCCTACCGTTCTGGATGTAGCCTCCCCGAGCTTTCCTTTATGGACAGGAATGATGGAGAGAAACCGGAATTCTTGGATCAGCTGATTTTAAACTGTTTACTTGCAAGGCATCAGGCTCTCTCACTGTAGGAAACCCTGTGTTCCAGCAGTGCCCCTTTGCTATCTGCTTAATTCAACAAAAAAACATTAAAGCTGCCTGCAAAAAGAAGAAAAAAAGAGCTTTAACTCAGAAAGAGTTTAAGTCAGATATGTGTTTCCATGAAGGAAA
Organism: Lanius collurio; assembly: GCA_020086605.1. Taxonomy (NCBI): domain Eukaryota; kingdom Metazoa; phylum Chordata; class Aves; order Passeriformes; family Laniidae; genus Lanius; species Lanius collurio. The sequence continues at coordinate 187,857 of JACBWW010000068.1, forward strand.
AGCTTTGTACTTTCAATGAGTTATTGCTAAAATATGAAAGAACTCAGCATATTACTACAGTAAGTTCACCAGATGTTTGAAGAGACTGATAATATGCACTCCAAATTAGAGATGAAATTTAGAAAAAGTGACCCAAAATAAATCTTTCAGTACCAGGGTTTCCTTTTATTGCTGGTACAAGGAGACAGTGACTCCCCACACCCACTGGGATTTTTTAATTGGTGCATTTTTGTGATGAAGGTTTTCCTACAGCTTCAAAGCACCAGAAGTTCACTTGAGCTGAATTCAAGTAAATCCCCAAAGAGTTTTCATAGTGGCCAACCTCAGCATAGAAACAACTGCCAACTCTTATTCACACACGTTGGTTTTTACTTTTGTGAGTAGTGGCTCACCAAGGCACTCAGAAAGAACCAGATCTTGATGTTTGAAAGACAGGGTGAGCAACCTTTTTAAAAGTTAATTGTATTTCTACAATTATGGTAATTAATTGATGCAGAGGAATTTTACAGTTGCCAGGGGTTGGAGTCTGTAGTAGCACAAGGTGGAGTCCAAAAAATGGAGGTTTTTTCGCCATCCCTGTAGGAAAGATGTCCTGTTATAGTGAGGTGGGATAATGGGTTCCAAACCCAGGACAGAAGGGCTCAGCTTTAAAGGAACCACATTCCTGGGAAATTCCCCTTGTTTACAGGGGATTTACAGCTACTGGGTTGGTTTGGTGCATCACAGCACAAATTTCTTCTATTACTGCACAGGTCTAGCACCCACAGCAAATTCTCTTTTTACACACAAGTAATGGAGTAAAGAATCTGATTTCTCCAGCACAGCAGTACTTAAAGAAAGTAACATTTAAACACTGTTTTGCTGAGAGATCACACTGATGGCCAATTAGTTGATACTGATATTGTTTAGACTAGCAGACAAAATTAATACCATATCTGGAAGCTTCAGGGTTCCAGTCAAGATGAGGTTTTCCCCCAATCTCTTGGCAAAAAGAATCCATATTTGGGAAATACTATCACAAGGACAAGACTGGATTTTGTCATGGAAAAAACTGACATTTAGAACAACATAAACTAGAAAATTGAACTGCTGGAAGAAGAGTTTCTGGAAGTCTGAGATTACATTTTGAAGGCCAAAGCATTCTTTGGAATGTGTTCATCTTCTGTTAGCTCCTTTTAATATTCATGGAATACAGGCCAAGGGTTAAAGAGAGTTGTTAAAAAATGCCAGCCAGAGTCACAAAAGTCTGTTTCCATCTCCTGATGACTTCAGGTTAAGGCTCAAATTAAAAAATAAAATATTTATTTAGAAAAAAAAAAAAAAAAAGGTAGTAAATACAAATACAGTATTTCCTCCATTAAATAAAAGCAGAAGTATTTATCTGCAATCCTGACAGCCTGTACCCTAAAATCCAGATATACCAATTAAAAGAATTAGTGGGAGCACAGCAGAATCAGTGGACTAAAAAGAAAATATCCCTATATCAGCAAGTTACAATTTCAGTATATCACACAATTATAATAATAAATACTTTTTTCTCCTTGAAACACTTCATGAAGTTACTTAAAAGTTTCAATCCTCCTCCACAACAGGCTCTGCATCCATCTTCTTGTTCACAAGGTCTGTTGCTCTCCTTAGCACATCACAGTCCAAGTTGGAGGAATAAGGATAAATTTAATGGCCCAGCCCAGAGCCAAGCAATAAATCTGCTGTACAAAGGGGCACAGGGGTTGACCTTGCCCCGTGGCCACCTGCATGAAGGGGTCACTGCTCTGAGTGTGAGGGGATTTCCCACAGTCCAGAGCAACTGGATAAATTCATTTTAAAAATAATCCATCTGAAGTATTTTAAAATTACCTGTAATGTGTTTTCCCAGACATAATTGAATAAATGCCTTAACCATACAGACTGTTCACCTTCTTTAGCCAAGTGGCAGGGCCAGGAGGGGGTATAGAAATGCAGCATTTATGGCACTGGGCCCTCAAGTTTGGAAGTGAAGTGTGGGGAAGGCTTCAGAAACAGCCTCTTGCCCCTTCTTTCCCCAGGAGCAGCACCTTTCCCAGTCCCTCTGGCACACATTCCTGGGGCATCCAGCTCCCAAATCAGCCTGCAGATCCCCCACCCAACAACTCAGACAGCAATTTGCTCCACACCCTGCTCTGTAAAGTAGATTTCAGCCCATCTGCTACACAAGTCTTGGTCTCATTTCCCCCCCAGCACAGCATTTTCTGCAAAAGCCACTGAAAATTCCCTGCCCCCAGAGGAATGCAATGCAATTAATGCAAAACTGGACCACCAGATGTCCAGAGCTGTCATTAAGGAGCTCCTCCAACCCAAGGAAGAATCATAACAAGGAATGAAATTTTATAATATTTATAATTCAGGCAGGGTTGCTTGTTCACACAGCAAAAGATTTATTTATAACTCTCTTAAAATAGGTATGTGAGGGGAAAAGGATGGTCCAGCAGAGTCGAGGAATTTGACTGGTTGGACACTGCAGCTTCAGGGTATGGATCTTCATTTCAGGCTGCCTGGGAGAGACAGCTCGAGGGCAGAAAGAATTCAGTCTGTCCTTTGACAGTGGAAGACACTTTTCTGAAATAAAAAACCAACCTCTGGTCCTTGCTGGACTCAGACTTTGAGTCATCTGAGTGGGAACAGCAGGCAGGTTTACCACGTTTTTTCATTTACTTTTTATCAAAAATATTCCTTGAATATTGGCAGGCATTGAATAGGGTTGTTCCCTTACAGAGAAATAAATGAGTTTTTGAGAGGGAAATCAATCAAACCTCTAACATGTTAATACTTTCAACACCTAAAGAATACTTTTGTAAAGGACCACTAGAAATAAATGGGTTTCTTCAGTACAACATAGTGAGTAAAGGCCATCTGAATAAAAATCTTACTTTCTGCCTTGAATTTAGTCTGATGAACAAGAATTTTGCTCTTTGGACCTGCAGCCTCTTAAAAATCTATCAGATCAAGATGTGCCAGCAGCTGCTTCTAGAAACTTACTCCCACTTAGTCAGGGCTTAATAGATTGCTCCTGCACTAATGAGGCACTGAGGGGTCCACTCAGCATCTCCCAGCAGAGTCTGGTTCCTTGGAACTGTAATACAATAACAAATGGTGATGGCTGAGCCTCCTCGTAGAAAAAGCTCTTCCCAGACAGCAAAAATTAAAGAAGCATTTCATGGTGAGGTCAGGGTTTAGAATTTCCAAAAAGCAATCCAAGGTCTTGGGCTGCTTTGTTTAAAATCTCTTCTTAGTGAACTTTGTTTCAGTGTAATTAAAATGTGCAAACATTAAACCCCATTTATTCATTATTATTGCTTTCCTCTACTGGCAACTGAGTTCCAGATAAGGAATTACAGTAGCTCCTGAAAAAAGGGCACCTGCCCTTCTTTGGAGCAGGAGTCCTCCAGACCAAGATCTGCAAGTTGCTTCCTAAATCCTGCCCTATCCAACCCCAGCAGTGCTGAGGAGAAAGTTTGGGGAGCAGTCAACACCTTCTACTGTGTTCTGCTCTGTTTTATTGCCAGAATCACAGAATTTGTAAGGGTTGGGGAGACCTCTGGAGACCATCCAGCCCAAGCCCAGATGCAGTTCATGCATTCCACACCCAGCCCCTGAACAACCAGATATACCAATTAAAAGAATTAGTGGGAGCACAGCAGAACCAGTGGACTAAAAAGAAAACATCCCTATATCAGCAAGTTACAATTTCAGTATATCACACAATTATAATAATAAATACTTTTTTCTCCTTGAAACACTTCATGAAGTTACTTAAAAGTTTCAATCCTCCTCCACAGCAGGCTCTGCATCCATCTTCTTGTTGTTCACAAGGTCTGTTGCTCTCCTTAGCACATCAGCATCCAAGTTGGAGGGGATCTGTCTAAGCAGGCAGCTTTCTTTGCTGTTATTTTCCTTTTTTGGTTGAAGACTCAATTAAAGGTGCCTTTTCTCCCTTTGTTTTACCACACATTTACATGGAAATCCATGGGGGTGAAGATCAGCCATTCCAGCTTCTTGCAACAACTCCTTGCCTTGGCCATGCCCTGTACACTTAAAAACACTTGAAGAGGTGGAAGAAACACTGGGATACAACCAATTTCCAGACAGGCTGGTTTAAAATCCACAGAGTAATTTCTCTCCTCGTTCTCAGGAGACGCTCAAGGCCTCTCATCTGAGCAGCTGCCACAGAGGAATTGTCCTGGCAGAGCCTGAAGGGATCTGGGCTCACAGCACTGCCCAGGGTGCTCCTGTTCCCCCTGCCAGTGGATGCTGCTGCTGCCACCAAGGACACAGCTCCTCTCCCAACAACACCCACCTGTAAGCAAAGCCCAGGCAAGAAGGAATTTGACCTCTCATAAGGAAGCACAAATCGTTTCAGCTTAAACCCTGATTACTGGAAGAAGAAAGATAAAGTTAAATGAAGTATTTCATCACGGGATTTCAATAGGAAATGCTGATTATTGAACAATCTCTTGCATTGTATTGCTCTGGCCACGTTTAGAGTTATGAGGGTGAGAAATGCCATGCATATCTCAGTGTTAGTTGTGTAAATACTTTGAGCAAATATATTTACAGTCTCAATTTCCTTCCTTATTGCTTTAAGAGATTTACCAGAACATAAACTCAGACAAGCTATGACAAGGCACAAAATGTGTGTCACCAGCACAGACATTTTTCTTCAATGTACTGGAGGCAGAATTTGATCGATTGATCATGTGCTCCAAGATGTAAAACATTATTAATCAATTCTGGACTGTGGATCAATACATGAAGTTAGCAGTTGGGAAGCAGAAGATGCTTCTTAATCCTGAAAAATCCTATCATTTCGTATTTGATCTAAAATAGGCCTGGCATCTTTAAATGTTTGAAATCTGTGTGAGCCTAAACTGTGTAGGAAGAGATTACTCATTACCTATAATTTGAATGACTGCCTACTGACTGCCAGCTGCTGGATTCTCCAACTGTTAGATGTAGGTTGTAAACAAGACTGGCTTGTTTAAACTATTTAGTACAAAATACATTAATATGCTTTTTACTAACACATTTGAAATTGGTTTGCCAATATGGAGTTTATGTTCTGGTTCATGATCAGCTGTTTAATGAGATGTAATGGATTAAAACTGTGAGGAATTAAATTTCTGCTTCAGATTCTGGGGTCAGAAATATATGAAGCTCTATGAAAACTGTTTGGGATTGGTTATTAGGGTTTCATAAAACACAAATTACCTCTGTGTAAAATGTTGTAAGAAATATCTGTTCTTTAGGAAAGCCCTAAAAGGGCCAGTGCTAAACTGAGGCACGAATTAGCTTTATTATCTTATTACTACAGCAATTGAGCATGTCTTTTTTTTTCTTTTTCTGTAGTTCTGGAAGTAAAAATCCCCAAGCAGCCCAGCCCATTTTCATCCAAGAGTGCAAACCACAACTGAACTTCCAAGGCCTGGACGTCCGCTCCAATTCCCACTCTGTGCACCCGTGAAAAAGATGTCCAAAAACACAACAGAGAACTCAAGCAATGCTCCCTCAGCTCTTCTAGGCCTGTTCCTGGGCAGCATTTCCCTGGTCACCATTGTCATGAACATTTTAGTGCTGTGTGCTGTGAAAACGGAGAAGAAGCTGCAGACAGTGGGCAATTTGTACATCGTGAGCTTGTCCATCGCTGACCTGATCGTGGGGGTGGCCGTGATGCCCCTGAACATCGTGTACCTGCTGAGCCCCGTGTGGCCCCTGGGGCTGGCAGCCTGCTTGTTCTGGCTCTCCATGGATTACGTGGCCAGCACCGCCTCTATTTTCAACCTCTTCATCCTGTGCATGGACCGGTACCGCTCGGTGCAGCAGCCCCTGAAGTACCTCAAGTACCGCACCAAAATGAGAGCCTCGCTCCTCATCCTGGGGGCCTGGCTGCTCTCCTTCACCTGGGTCATCCCCATCCTGGGCTGGCACGTTTTTGCCAACAATGGGCAAAGGAAGGTGAAGGAGAACAAGTGTGAGACGGAGTTTTCCGAAGTCACCTGGTTTAAAGTGGTGACGGCCCTTTTTAACTTCTACCTGCCCTCCCTCCTCATGCTGTGGTTCTACTGTAAAATCTTCAGAACCGTCCGGAAACACTGCCAGCACCGAGAGCTCACCAACGGGCCTTACTGGTCTTCCTTGGAAAGAAACACCGGGCATCAGACTAAGATAAAGGATGAGAAAAATGTCTGCCTCCAGAAGCAAATCTCAGGTGAGAACACCCCTGGCACAGACAGGCAAAGCTCCCCAGAGCCCCCAAAAGTGGAGGCAGAGCTTTATTTCAGCAGTCCTGACAAGTCTGCCAAGGCACTGAGCAGTGGGAAAGTCCTGAAGTGGAGCTGTTTCTCCATCCCCCCGGCCAAGCCTGAGCGTGGCTTGGATAAAGCAGGGAAGAAGGGGGGGTGTGCCCCAAAAAAGCCTGGGAATAAAGAGCAGCCGGACTGCCAGGACAGCGACTCCAGCGCAGCATCAGACACCCACACCTTCACTGAGGTGGCCCCCCATGCAGAGCACTCCAAGCCCAGCCCTAAAGGTTCCTGCTGTCCTCAGGGAAGGACTGAGCGCAGGGATTCCAGAGGGCTGACATTCCTGAGGAAGACGTGGCACACCCTGCAGGGCCATTCCAGGAGCGCTCACCGGCACGGGAACAGGGAGCGGAAGGCAGCAAAGCAGCTGGGGGTGATCATGGCAGCCTTCATGCTCTGCTGGATCCCCTACTTCGTGTTATTTATGGTGATAACATTCCATGACCATGAACGGCTCTCAGAACTGCACATGGTCACCATATGGCTCGGCTACGTGAACTCCACCCTAAATCCATTCCTGTATCCTCTTTGTAACCACAATTTCAAGAAGACTTTCAAAAAGATCCTTCACATTCACTGATAGTGGACAGTGATTCTGGAGCTCAAATGCAGCTCAGGAGTTCAACCAAATAAAATAGCCCAGTTTCAAAGGATGGGTAAAGTAAAAGACTTACCCAAACTGTAATTTATAAAATGTTAGTAAAAGTGGGAAATGTGCATTTAATAGCTTTAACACATTTGAAGAGCTACTTCAGATCAAGGATCTGAAAAACTCAGGGTCAATCTATGAACTGTTACATTGCTGTCAACCTTTTACCATTTGAGATCACCTCTTTCGTCACAGAAATGGAGATACAAATAGGCATCTTCAGTGATTATAAATTATTCAGCCACAGAAAAGGAAGAAATCCCATTTCTGTGATTGGCCAAAACCATTTTTCTCCTTCAACCTACTCCATTACATGCAGGAACACACTGCTTGTGCAGTGANGGCGCCATCGCTCCGCGCCCGCTCCGTCATGGGCGCGCCGCGGCTGACGCAGCAAGCGGGAGCCGGCCGGGGATGCGGGCAGCGAGCGGCGCAGCCGGTGATGGGGGAGCGGGAATGGAGCGGGAATGGAGCGGGGATGGAGCGGGGCTGGAGCCATCGGGGAGCGGGGCTGGAGCTGTGGGGGAGCGGGGATGGAGCGGGGCTGGAGCCATCGGGGAGCGGGGATGGAGCCATCGGGGGTCCTGCCGGCCGCGGGCACCGGCACCGCCACGGCCCCTGCCGCCACCCCGGCACTGCCCCAGCAGCGGCACCGTCCCCGCACTGCCCCAGCACCGTCCCCGCACTGCCCCTTGCAGGGCTCCCCGCCATCGGTGTGGCCGGGCCTCAGCCGGCTCCCCGGGCGGCAGCGGGGGCTGCAGTCACGCACAGGCGGGCGGAGGCTGTCCCGGGCCGAGCGGCCGGGCTGGTGTCGGTCCCGGGGCGGTGTCGGTCCCAGTGCCGTGTCTTTCCCGGTTCTGTGTCGCTGTGCGGGGCGGGGTCGGTCCCGGGGCGGGGTCGGTCCCAGTGCCGTGTCTTTCCCGGTTCTGTGTCGCTGTGCGGGGCGGGGTCGGTCCCGGGGCGGGGTCGGTCCCAGTGCCGTGTCTGTCCCGGTTCTGTGTCGCTGTGCGGGTCAGTGTCGGTACCGGGGCCTGTCCTACGTCAGTGAGCGGGCCCGGTGCCGTGTTCGGGCCCGGTGCCGTGTCCGTGTTCGGGCCCGGTGCCGTGTCCATCCCGGTGCCGTGTCCATCCCGGTGCCATGCCCGTGTCCGTCTCGGTGCCGTGTCCCCCCCGCCGGTGCCGTGACCCCCGCCGGTGCCGTGTCCCCCGCCGGTGCCGTGTCCCCCTGCCGGTGCCGCGTCCATCCCGGTGCCATGCCCATGTTCGGGCCCGGTGCCGTGTCCCCCTGCCGGTGCCGTGTCCCCCTGCCGGTGCCGTGTCCCCCTGTCCGTGCCGTGTCCCCCTGCCGGTGCCATGTCGGTCCCGGTGCCGCGTCCCCCCTGCCGGTGCCGCGTCCCCCCTGTCGGTGCCGCGTCCCCCCTTTCGGTGCCGTGTCCCCCTTTCGGTGCCGTGTCCCCCTGCCGGTGCCGTGTCCCCCCTGCCGGTGCCGCGTCCCCTGCCGGTGCCGTGTCCATGTTCGGGCCCGGTGCCGTTTCCCCCAGCCGGTGCCGTGTCCCCCCTTTCGGTGCCGCGTCCCCCCGCCGGTGCCGCTCCGCTCACCCGCTTTCCTGCTTGGCAGGGCTCGGTGCCGCAGCGCTCAGCAGCTGAAGGCATGGCCAGCGGGCATCCCGGGGATCCCGGGCTCTGCAGGCTGCAGTTCGCTCCCTTCAGCAGTGCCTTGGACGCGGGGTTCTGGCACGAACTGACCCAGAAGAAGCTCAATGAGTACCGGCTGGATGAGACCCCCAAGGTTATCAAGGGCTACTACTACAATGGTGGGTAGAGACTGAGCAGGCTTTGGTAGTTCAGGGCTCTCCTGATGCTCCTCTAAATATCTAATGTGTTTCATATTTTGCTAAAATATTAAGGAAATGTGACTGTGAATTTTTAATGCTTCACTGGGTCGCTTAGGTCAGCAAAAACAAGGAGAAATAACCTGTGTGTTTCAGTTTCCTGACACTCCTCTAAATACCTACCTTGTTTCATGTTTTGCTGAAACATTAATGAAATGTGACTGTGAATTTTGAATGTTTCACTGTGTCTCTTAAATCAACAAAAACAAGGGGAAATAACCTGCGTGTTTCAGTTTCCTGACACTCTTCTAAATACCTAAGGTGTTTCATGTTTTGCTGAAACATTAAGGGAATGTGACTGTGAATTTTGACTGTTTCACTGGGTCTCTTAAGTCAACAAAAACAAGGGGAAATAACCTGTGTTTCAGTTTCAAAGAAGCTTTGTTGCTACTTTTTGTCCAGGTGATCCTTTGGGTTTGCCAGCTCGCTTGACACTGGAGTTTAGTGCCTTTGATATGTAAGTACATGGCTGTGGTTTACCTTTCTGTGCTTAAGATTGATATATTAGTTAGACAAACTCTGCATGAAAATAAATACACACTTTCATGAACTTTATAACAGTGGAGAGCCTCCTTTGAGTCCCCAGCATTAACTGCTTGTGTCTGAAGTGGTGTATTCATCTGAGGGCTGAATTTAAAATAGTCTTAATTCTTGAATTCACTCACTCTCTGCATGTATATTTGTATAAAACACAATTTTTTCCTATTTCCTTAGCTTTTTGCATTAAGGAGGCTTTTTACTCATCTGACTCCTTCCCCTGTAGCTTTAATTAGGATTTAAAATAGTTTTTGCAGTCCCTGGTTGGTACATTGTAATCTCTACCCAAGTATTTAACTATTCTGACTGGAAAAGTAGCAGTTTTTGAGAACAGTGTTACAGGAGGCAATGAAATCAATCAGGTCTGTAAATTAAAGGAAAATTGTAGGGGTTTTACCTATTTTATCTCAAAAATAAAACACTGTTTGCTAACAGCAGCTTCTCCAGCTGATGATGTTACAAACTACAGAAGCTGCTCAATCTTTTGTCTGGTTTAGGTTTTCTTTGGGCTGTATTTTAAACATCAAATTTTAACTAAATCTTTATATGAGTACACCACTGGCATCTAAGTTCAGCCTAAATTAGTTTTTCTCAGGGAAAATCCCATTTGTCATGGGTAGCTTATATTTGAAGAGCATTTAAAATCTCCAATCTGTGATTTAGTGTCACCTTGCTCAGAGAAAATACAGGTGCCTGATCTATTTTTGAAGCCATGCTGGAGATGTGTGTTGGCACTGGTTATTATTCTGTCAATCCACGTTCATAAAGATGTTTTCATTAGAGGTGGGGTTAATTTGGTTGCTGTGCCTCATCATTTGATAATTCCAGGGCAAGGTTACACCCCAAGGTAGATACTGCTGCTGCTGATTCTGTTAAAGGTGTTGGGATCCAATTCCCAGAGTTTTCCTTCTTTTTTTAATTTTCAGGAATGCTTCAATACCAGCACGCTGCTGTCCTGCTTTTGGAACGTTGTATAACACCAACACTTTTGAGACTTTCAAATCCTGTGATAAGAAATCACTTCTGGACAAAGAAGCGAATGAGGTAAAATTTAAAATCAAATCACAGAGTGTTTCCAAATCCTTTCTACCAGTTGAAGTTCCCTTTTTTTATTTGAAAACATTATTTCCCTTTTTTTATCTCCCTCCTTAATCACTGCAGACATGGAAAAATTAATTAGTGCTACAAGATCATTGCTCCTGCTGAGTTATTTCAGATGGATTTTAAATTGTTTGAGTTTCTGTTAAATGTCTTTAAAGGAAATGATTGTTCCTTCTTCAACAAAGAAAGAAGAGGGAATTTTCTCTCTCTTAATTTTTTCCTCCTGTAATTGTGCTTCTAATTGAAAATCAAGTCCTGCTGGTGTCATATAAAATACAATAAAACAGCAATTAGACTCATTTTTTCTTGTTAAATTTGTATACAGTCCCTCAGGTAGGAAAAAGGTGATAGTGAATTTCTGTGATGCAAAATTTCTGCATAATTTCTGAAAAGGTAAAAAGCTGCCCCAGAGTGAAGCTGTTCCTTCAATCCCACAGTGACACATCCAGGTGTATTTCAAAGCAGTGGACTTGAAATGTTAGAAAATAATTTCAGAATTCATTTCTGGGTACAGATCTGGGTACAGATCAGTGTCACAACGTTTCTCTACCTCAGGCAAAAAGTTTTGAATGCTTCACATGTCATTGTTGCAGGCTGTTTAATTATATATAATTAAAATATACAATTCTCCACTGAACCTACAGATGGGATCTAGGGAATATAAAATGATGACTGAACTTGGCTTTACTCTGCCCCAAATATTGGAGATACTCCAGTCCTGAGTAACCTCAGGATTTAACTTATTCTGGGAAGAAGAGTTTAGTGTTTGCTTTTTGCTGTTCCTTACAAGACTAGAACCTAATATAACTGAAAATAACCAATTATACTTGGAGAACTCCATCACATTTTAATCTAAACAATGCTCTTGGAGCTGCCAGGGACTGGAATTCTTTAGAGCACATCTTTAGAACTTGTTTTGACCCCTGGAAACCAGCAGTGCCTGGTTTAAACTTCAGATTGCTGCATTATGTGTGTGACAGAGAGGTGGAGAAGCTCCACAGCAGCAAGAAGGCTGAACTAGAGCATGGCAAAGGTGGGCAAAGCATGGCAAAGGTGGGCAAAGCATGGCAAAGGTGGGCAAAGCATGGCAAAGAGGGGCTGCTCTGCCTGCACTGTGCCCAGGTCATTGAATGCCATGGCCTGGGCAGAGGTGAAAGTCAAATTTAAGATGCTTTACTTTGACCAGTCCTTGATTGCTTTGATTGCCTTGAGTAACAAAGTTTTTGTGCCTATCTTCACTCAAAATTGGGAATTTTTGGCATTTCTGTGGCCTCATAATTCCCTGTGTGTGACCTGTATAATTCCTTTAATGTGGGTAATAGTCCAGATAAATTCAGTTAGAAAAGATGACAGTGAATGGTTTTTTTTCCATGCTTTCAAGGTAGCTGGAAGAATTAAAGTTTTTTGCAGCTGTTCTGATGTTCTCTTGGTGTTTTTCTGCCCTTTCTCCTCCTTCTTGTCCCCACAATCCCTGGCAGATCTGGGAATCCATCAAATCTGGAGCTGCTCTGGAGAACCCAATGCTCTTGAACAGGTTCCTGCTGCTGACATTTGCAGTGAGTAGAGGGAATTTGTGTCTCCTGCTTAGAGCTTTGAGGTGGAATGGTGAAGGGCTTTCTTTTTACAAAAGAATATATTTTTTAATATATTTTTTGTGTTATTTTTACCCATATATGAGATTACCTGATGGCCTTACAGGTAGCAATAAAAGCAGAGCAGCTGTTTCATATTTAACAAATTGAAAGTTTTCCTAAATGCTCCAGCTAAGGAGAACTGAAGGATTGTAAACACATTGTCTGTTTAAATCTTAAATCATGCACAGAGAAGGAAGTCTTTTAGTATCTTTATGATCTTCTAAAATCATTGTGAGATAAAGATTCCTGTGGTTCCTATGGTTAGAATCATAAGTCATTAATTCTAATTAGCATTATATCATTTATTTTGGTAGATCTCTTTATTATCTAATTTTACAACTTTTTTTTTTTTCCCCTAGGATTTAAAAAAATATCATTTCTATTACTGGTTTTGCTACCCTGCCCTCTGCTTTCCTGATGGANTGAGTGTTACATTTTATTCCAGAGCTCTCAGGGAGGAGAAGCCTGGGGTTGGGTGAGCAGGTTGGGCTGTGCCAGGAGCTGTAAATGCCCAGAGAGTCCTGGCATCCAGAGGGGTTTAACCACTAAACTTTTCATTTTGGGGGGGTTTGAATCACAGGGAGTAAAATTATAAATATTGAGACCTCAGAGGAGCACAGTCCAGGGTGTGAGCTGAGGTTTGCTCTGGTGCTTTTCTGCTTTTTATTCCTCTGAGCCTGCAGTTTGTCCAGTGCTGGGGAAATGCAAGGACAGGCTGGCAGGGGCATTGCTCTGCAGCAGTTCCACACCAAACCTGCCATTTTCTTACACTCAGGGCACTGTTTCTCTTCCTGTGCCTGATACAGACAGCAAAATTCAGTGCCAAGACAAAAAGCCTCATTCAGAGCCTGCAGAGGACTGACCCCTGTGAAATGGGGTTTAAAAGAAATCCCTTTTTTGTTAAAGAAGTTGCATGTCTGTCTCTATTTATGTTTTTTTTTGTTTTTCTGATGGCAGGGGCAGTGTTCTCCAGAGGGTTGAAGTGCTCTGCTTCAGAGACAGGACCATGCAAGGGGTGAGAGACATCACACACAGCATCATCTTTGAAATCAAACTGCCAGAGAGACCCCTGGGCCCAGGTAATCCATTGAAAACATTATTTCCCTTTTTTTATCTGAAAACATTATTTCCCTTTTTTTATCTGAAAACATTATTTCCCTTTTTTTTAATCTGAAAACATTATTTCCCTTTTTTATCTGAAAACATTATTTCCCTTTTTTTTAATCTGAAAACATTATTTCCCTTTTTTTTATCTGAAAACATTATTTCCCTGTTTTTATCTGAAAACATTATTTCCCTTTTTTTATCTCCCTCCTTAATCACTGCAGACATGGAAAAATTAATTAGTGCTACAAGATCATTG
>JACBWW010000068.1:201752-240137 GCA_020086605.1 Lanius collurio
ATAATGTATAAATATATTATATTTATATTTATATTATATAAATATATAATTCTCCACTGAATCTACAGGGAATATAATATAATTCTCCACTGAATCTACAGGGAACATAAAATGATGACTGAACTTGGCAAAATTACTGAACTCTGAATTAAGAATTCACTGAGCTTGACATTAAGAATCTGATGGGAAATGATGCCATCCCTGTGCTGGGTGGGAAGCAGGACAGGCAAAAGCAGCACAGGGGACACCTGAGAGCCAAGAAATTCTCCAGGAGCTTTCAGCTGATGTAACAGCACCATTTGTGTTCAAATACAGGTTATTTACTGGCAGGTTTAAAATAAGGGGTTTTTCCAACAGGGTTAAATCCAAAATTTCTTTTTCCTGCCCTGTGATATTAAAGTTTTCATTCTTTCTTTCCTTTTTTCTTGCTTTTTTTATTTTTTTTTTGGTTTCAAATATTTCAAACAGATTGTCCAAAAGCTGTGGGATGGGAGAAAAACCAAAAGGGAGGCATGGGGCCAAGGATGGTGAATCTCAGTGAATGCATGGATCCAAAAAGGTTTGTTTCTTCTCTTTTAAATTCCCATACTTTTCATTACTTGGGTTTAATCCACACCAAGTTGAAATGTGAAATAGGTAAGAACAGACAGTAACACACACACTGCCTATTGTTTGGACATTTTTTTTGGAGGTGAGGACCTTTCCAGAGCAGTGCACTGCCTGCAGCAGAAATCTTGGCCATTTTGGACTCCAGCTTCAAATTCTGAATGCATTTTATTTAAAACTGAGTGAAATGTAAGTCAGAGTGTTACAGACGTGGTTATTTCACTGAATTCTGCAACCTGCAGGTTGTTCATGAAAATAAGTATGGGGGAAAGTTCAGCCTTTGGGATCTGTCAGAGTGTGATAGGAAAGGACTCAGGAGATGAGACCTTAATGGAAGTGTGACCTTAATAATTGTTATTATTCTGCAAATAATGTTTGGGCCATGATTGAAAAGAGTGGGGTTACAGAGTGACCTGTAATCTGTCCTTGCCTTGGAAAACCTTGTTGGTCTCATGGTTCAGGTTCACATTTTTCCCCATCAAGAAAAGCCATTTTTGTCAAGCATTTGTGGAAATTCTCAGTGTCTTCATGGACATTCAATAAAGTTCACCTCAGGGTCCTTAATTCTTTAGGTCACTTGACCTTTATTTGTAGCAATCAGTGCTTCCCACAGAGGTGTTGGTAAGAAGCCAGCCCTGACAACTGCAATTTCAACCCCTGTTGCACAAATAATTTACTGGATGCTGAAAAAATTTGGTTTATTATGTGTAAGGCAATGAAACTTGCAGGAATCTGAGAGCTGTGGTGGCCTGGCTCCCTGAGAGTTTTAACACCCTGTGTTCTGATGGAAACAAAACTCTGCCCCTTGCTTGAACACAGATTTCCTACCTCATTTTCTTTCTCATGCTTTGACAAAGAACTGCCCACGTGCTTTAGGGCACAAGTGGAATGTTTCATGTTAAGGGCAGGTGGAACTGGGTACAGGAGACCAGTTAGTTTAAAAAAGAAACAAAAATTTATGGACAAATTACTTGTCTTGACACACATCTTAACAGGGGCTGAGACACCATTTTTATTTTCATGCTTGCATCAATTTTGTTACTAAAATTTTAGTTTTAGATTGTATCTTTTTCAGCAGCCCTTGTGTGTTTTTCATATTACCTGTGTCTTAAACTGCTGAACTCTTTCTTTCCTTAAAAAAAAAATTAAAATTAACTCCTTCATCCAGACTGCCAGTAATTGCTTTGTTGGAGAAGCACAGGAGGGTTCAGAAATTGTTGTTATTTATTGCTTGGCACAGGTTAGCAGAATCATCTGTGGATCTGAATTTGAAGTTGATGTGCTGGAGGCTGGTGCCTACTCTGGATTTGGAGAAGATTGTGTCTGCCAAGTGTCTGCTGCTGGGAGCTGGCACCCTGGGCTGCAGCGTTGCAAGGACCTTGATGGTAAATCCTTAATCTCACAAACAATCTCCTGTTTCTCATCAATTCTATATTTCTTCCTTTTTTTTGTCCAGCTGCCCTGACACATGGGAGAAAAATTGCATTCTCTGCATCAAAGTACACATAATGCACATTAGTTGATGTAATGAATTGCAGGGAAGAGGTGAGAGCTGTAACTGATGGAAATAACTGAAGTTTTGCTAATATGAGATACCAAGGGAACCTTGTTAGGGTGGTAATTTATCTTGAAATAAAGTAAAAAAGTAAAAAAGACATTCTGGAACAAATTACCAAGCTGTAAAGACCAAATTCAGAGTGAAGCCCTTGAAGTGAGTGTGCTGATAATTCCTTTCAGGGGTGTTTGCCACATCCCACTGAATTCAGCAGGGTTTGAGGCATTTCTGTTAAATTCTGTATTTGGACCAAACAACTTTTCTGTTCCCTGATTTGAGTTGCTTTGAAAAATTACAAAATCTTTTGTAGCTTGAAAAAGTGGACAAAACTCACTTATCCTTATTAAATGATGTTCTCCTCTAGGGCTGGGGGGTGAGGAAAATCACTTTTGTGGACAATGCAAAGATCTCCTACTCCAACCCCGTGCGGCAGCCGCTCTACGAGTTCGAGGACTGCCTGAGTGGGGGCAAGCCCAAGGCTCTGGCAGCAGCAGAAAGGCTGCAGAAAATCTTCCCAGGAGTGGTAAGATCATTATTTCCATGTTCTTATCACTGGGAGAATTTAAAAAAAAGTGACTTTCAATTGCAATTCCAAGTTCTAGTAATTAAACATTAGTGGGGAGAAACACTACACAGGGGTTATGTTGGTTACTGAAATATTTTACTTCAGTTTTCTGTGCCTGGTAACTTTATTGAGGCAAATATTTGTGGTAATGAAATATAATTAAGGAGCATCTAAGTCACCTGGTAGCTTATTGATGGTGATGGAAATTTTTTTCCTTTCTAAGGAACTGTGAGTAATGCCAGGTCAGACAAATTAATTGTCTACTATGAGAAGTAATAAATGTATTATTGAGATTTCATGTTACCTTTTAGACCCAAAATTTGCAATCCTATCTGAATTGATTTTCTACATTAGAAGATAATAGCTTAGTATTTAACTTTCAGCCAAGGGAACAACATATAGTCCCCTCTTTTTAATGTCATCTTGATATTTTATGAGATGGTAACTAAATATTTTCTGTTGGATAATTTGGAGGCATTTGAAAACTTTTCTTAGATTCCTGAGATTTTGGAACTCTGTGGAATGAGCATGACCTTCCTTTGGGGAAATATATGGACATTTACTCCTCATTAAAATAATACCAATGTGCCCTTTGGGCTTTTTTTGCCAGTGTTTGGCTGCCAAAGTGCACCTCAGCCACTCTGGCTGGTGACTGCTGTCTTTGTTTTGGGGTCAGTCATTCAAATGAAACTGTTGAAGCTGCCAGACTTGTCTGTATTCCTTCAGCTACAGTCCCTGGATTGAGCTTTTCTTCTGAATTCCAGTAGGATTTTAGTATTTTACAAACCTCATTGACCATTTTTTTGTGCTGCTCACGTCCAGCTTGTTTATTTTTTAATTTATTGAACAAAAATTGTCCTCTTAAGTCACCAGCAGTGTCAGTTGTGCTTATGTGATCAATCAGCACCTGTGCAGCACAGGCTTGATGAGTTATCCACGGGTAAATTACTCAGGCATGGATTGAAGTTTTGTGTTCCTGCCACAGCCTTTTGGAGGAGATAATGACACTGAAATAAAGCCTGCTCCAGTAATTTCCTGATGTCTGTGGTGATGGTACAGAGGGGAATAAAGGTGAATCCTTTGGTACTGTTAATGCAGCTATTACCCATACTCATTTCTCCAGGCTGCTAAATGGGCCTGGCTCTTTTTATCCTCAGGGATATTTATCATATTCAGAATTATGTTCACCCTTCTGGTTAGTTGAGTCACCTGGATTCAGGAGCTGTGCTGGTAGCTGGTCTGGGTAAAACACACTCCACCAACCTTCCTTCCCTCTCTTCCCATGGGATTTTATGCTTGGTTCCTCCAGCTTTTACATTTTGGCTTTTATTTTGTTGGCTGCTCAGAGTGCAGTGACAAGCAGGGAGGCTTTGGCAAGGCTCGTGCCTCTGTAACATAAATGAGGTATCCATCCTTCCCTCCCAGCAGATGGCTGGCAGATTGTGCTCACACATTTCCAAAGGAGTGAATTAATTGTTTGCATTGTATCTGCATTGTGTATAGGCTTATTTGGCTCAATATTTGCTCTCAGTATGTCTTGCCCAAATAAGGGGCTGGAAGAGGGAAATGTTTGTGCCACAGGAACCAACTCCTCCAGCATCTGCACAGTGCCAGCCTCCAGCTCTGCAGTGCCAAGTCTCAGAGGTGCTGTTGTGCTGTCTCAGGTTCCCACAGGGCTGGGGGAGTTACAGGGGAATCATCTGAGGCTGTTCTTCTCCTTGGGAGCTGGAAATGAAGAGCAGAGTGTGTGACCCTGCACACGTGTCTGCCTGTCACTGAGTCAGTGTTCAGCAGCAGAAATACAAGCTGCAGCCTGTTCAAATCCCCTGGGAAGGGGCTGCAAAGAGACACCAGGACACAGGTTTTAGATAAGTTTAACAGATCATAATCAGATGTAAATGTGGCTGCTTGGCTTTGTGGTGATGTTTGTAACCCCTGGGATTAGGAGCAGTTCCACTGTGTTCTTGGAGTGGTTTGCTGAGCCTGGCAAAACTTTAGGTCTGTTCTGCATAAACCCAGACTCAGAAACTGCAGCACTGTGCTTTAGTGCACAGCCCTGAGCCTGGCAAAACCTTCTGAGTCTGTTCTGCATAAACCCAGACTCAGAAACTGCAGCACTGTGCTTTAGTGCACAGCCCTGAGCCTGGCAAAACCTTCTGAGCCTGTTCTGCATAAACCCAGACTCAGAAACTGCAGCACTGTGCTTTAGTGCTCAGCCCTGAGCCTGGCAAAACTTTAGGTCTGTTCTGCACAAACCCAGACTCAGAAACTGCAGCACTGTGCTTTAGTGCACAGCCCTGAGCCTGGCAAAACTTTAGGTCTGTTCTGCACAAACCCAGACTCAGAAACTGCAGCACTGTGCTTTAGTGCACAGCCCTGAGCCTGGCAAAACTTTAGGTCTGTTCTGCATAAACCCAGACTCAGAAACTTCAGAACTGTGCTTTAGTGCACAGCCCTGCCACACAGAGAGATGGAAAGGGCAGAGCTGCCATTCTGACAAGCAGGAATTGAATTTGTACTGTGATTTGTGTTGAATTTTACACCAATTCAGTCACAAGATCACCTTCTGAACGTGCTCTTTTCTGCCTGCCTCCCTCTAGAGCTCAGAAGGTTATAACATGAGCATCCCCATGCCAGGCCACCCAGTGAATTTTTCTGAGGTCACAATGGCCCAGGCTCAGAAGGATGTGGCCAAGCTTGAGGAGCTCATTGATGCCCACGATGTTGTTTTCCTGCTGATGGACACTCGGGAGAGCCGGTGGCTGCCTGCTGTCATTGCAGCCAGCAAGAGGAAGGTACTGTGTTATTCCATTTATTTCCCTTCATTCTCCCCTTATTTTAAATACATTTCTAGCCCTGAACAATGAGATTTTATTTCTTTAAGAACTGAAATGAACTTTCCTTTGCCAGTGGAGAGATCAGTGTGTCCCTTTAGCAAGGGCTTCGCTGACTTATAACTTCAGGTGTAAGGGTGTGGAACTTGATAACTTCACCAGTTCCTCCTTAACCCTCCTGTCCTTTCTGCAGTTTGCACTGTGCTCTTCCAGCAGTCTTTCAGCTGTTTAAAAACAGCACAGAAATGACAAAAAGAGTAAGTTGGCAAAGCTGGGTATTGAACTGGGAAGTGCCAGTGCCAGCCTACTCTTCCTCTGTACCATGGTTGGTAATTTTTAGCAATATATGCAGTTTTATTTGCATATTTTATATGAATCCTGTCTGGTTCAATCAGGATAGAGTGGTTTTATGATCTCCAAAACTTCCCTCACACATTTGTTTAGCCAGCAATGCCCCTCTACATTTTTCTTGCAGCATTCAAATCATTTTGAGGATAAAATCTGACACTTTTTGGTGACAGTTCTCTCTTGCTCAGTGGTGCAGTGTGTCTGCATCACAGTTGGTTGGTTTGAGAACATCACTTTGAGAGGAGGAGATGGAATTCTCTGTCACTTGAAAAGCACAGCAGGAAAATCTCAAGGTGTCCAAACAAATGCTCAGTATCTTATGTTGGTAAACACTCAGTGAGAGCTCTGCTTCAAAAGGGATTTTGTGTGGCACCTGCAGAGCTCAAGCACTGCACAGTTTGATTCCCAAAGTCTCAAAAAGAAAATAAAGAACGTGGTGAGTGATAGTTTGTGTAAGATGCACAACACCAGTAGCAGTAAGGGGCAGTCTCCCCACTTCATCACTGAGTTGCCTTGATGATCTTTGCCATTCCTGCAGCCCTTCCCCCAAAACAAGCATCTCAAACCAACCCCTCCCATGCTAAATCCTCTTGTCAGATATTCAACCTCTGTTCCTGCTGAGCACTGGAATTTGTAAAAATTTACTTGTTTTTTTCTTTTTATTAATTTATGCCAAAAGATACTTTGCCATTGTGTCTTTATCAAAACCCTATGTGTTTTTTTTTAATTAAGGGTCAATCAGCTAGAATGAAATAGTTACCAGTGAGTAAACTGAGAAGAGAGAAACAGTTGATTGCAGTGGGAATTCTTTAGCAATATTATTAATTTCTGCTACTACCAGCTGTTAATTGTATTTTGGAAGTGGAATACCACATTCAGATTTTACAGGTAGAGGCAGTGAGAAGATGCCATCATTTAATTGCTGTAGCCCTGTGCAGATTCAACAGCAGGGTTCCACTTCAGGACTGAGGAATTATAAACTGCTACAAGGCTGAAAGAGAATATGCAGAAATTATTGGAAATACTGAGAATGATTATGAGACTCACAAGCTTGCTAATTAAGATGACTAATTCTTGAGAGAGCTTCCCTCAGAGTTGTTCTTTTAAACAATTCCTGGCTGTAAGAATGGAAAATGAGAAACTGCTGCAGCAGAGTTTCTATCAAAAATATCTGCAGATGAAGCAGTGCATCTTCCTTTATATTTTCCTGGCTGCAGTCATTATTGTAGTGATATTGTGCTGCAGATTACTCTGTGCACTTGCCACAAAGTGGAGAGCAAGGGGAAAATGAGGACAGAGTAATTGTGTAGTAATTGTGTAGCACAGCTGCTCCTGCTCCCCATGTGACTAAGCAGATGCAGATGAAGCCCATAAGTAATCATTAATTGCTTTCTTTACTGAGCAGAAATTGTTTTGGATAACAGATGGCATTTCAGTGCTTGAAGTTGCTGTTACTTTTTTGTCAGTGTAACAACTAGAGGGAGTCATTCATTTGGATCAGATTTGCCTGAAAGGCACAGAAAAAGGCAAGGGGTTGTGACTTTCTGAAACAGACTTTTATTTTGCTTTTGGTTTTTTCTAAGTGCTTGACAAGTGGAATTCTGCACCTTGCAGGCACTCTGTGTATGGCTAAGGTGGTAAATATGCAGTTAATGGCTTGCTCATCCATCTACAGCATGTGGGTTTTCTGGCATTTATAGTGAATAAAACCTCGAGGCTTTTTTTTTTGTTTTTCCCCCTCCCTTTTTGGCTCACTTAAAATCTGTTGTTCTCTCTTTATTGTTCCCAGTTGGTCATCAATGCTGCCTTGGGGTTTGACACTTTTGTTGTTATGAGGCACGGCCTAAAGAAACCAAAACAGCAGGAATCTGGTGATTCACATTTCAGCAATGCCTCTGCCTCTTCTGATCTGCTGGGATCCTCACTCTTCTCAAATATCCCTGGCTATAAACTGGGCTGCTACTTCTGCAATGATGTTGTGGCACCAGGGGATGTGAGTAGAACCTTATGCAAATGGTGATTATAGCCCTCTTTGGTTGTGACTTGAATTTTTATTTGGTTTTAAGAGTGTTTCTGGGAGGGATCTGCTTTATGTTGACATACACAGGGGTGAAGAAATAGCTCATTTTTATTTGGAAGATCACAGATTTGAATTGCACAGCACTAGAGGTGTTTTGTAGAGGGCAGCTGGTTATTTTGGAGGTCTTTTTGCTTCCCTTCAGAGCTGTGTGTGTTTGTAGTCCACCAGGGATCGGACACTGGACCAGCAGTGCACGGTCAGTCGGCCTGGACTGGCCATGGTGGCTGGAGCCCTGGCAGTGGAGTTAATGGTTTCTGTCCTCCAGCATCCAGAAGGGTGAGCCTTTGCTGCTGTTCTGAGGGGTTCTTTGGGAAATAAGACAGATTTAATGCAGTCTTTAGAGAGGAGGAATTGCAGTTGTCAAGCAGGACAATTCTGTAATGTTATCTGGAAATTAATGTGACGTGCAGTGCTTGAGCAAACTGATTTGTCAAGTCTTGAGTTATTATTTTCTCTCTGAATTAACCACAGAAAAGCACTGAGAATACCTCAAGAGAAGAAAATGCTGCTGTTAGTGGATCTTGGCTTTCCTTTGCTGGATGGTGTCTGAGTGAGATGAGGAGCTGCTGTAATGTGTGGCACATGAAAGGCTTCCTAAGCAAACCTCCTTTAAATTCAGTGTGTGTGATACAGAAATTACTCTGAAATTCTGCACCTTGAAAGTGAGCCTTGTTTTCTCTCTTTAAAACCTGTGAGAGAAAAACTGGCTTAGGAGTTGAAGATGAGTCTCAGACTGATTTATAGATATTTATCATGCTGAATCTTGCTTCCTGTGAAACACTCTCCACATGGGTTCCTCACTCCCTTCTAAGCTGTAGCAAAACTCCTGGAAGCTGACTGGAAATCCTGAGTGTGTTGTCTTGCTCTGATTTTCCCTGTTGGGTTTTTTGGCAGTGGTTATGCTGTGGCCAGCAGCAGTGATGACAGAATGAATGAACCACCCACTTCTCTTGGACTTGTTCCTCATCAGGTACATTATTTGTGATAAATGCTTTTGTTTGAGAGCTGGGAACTGCTCATCACAGGTGTTGTCTCCTTAACAAAAATCTGATTCCACTGCCCAGAGGGCTGACTCTCCATGTTTGTTAAAATATAAATATAAATGGTATTGACACATCCCACAGGTCCAGGCAGTGTGCTCCTGGCATTGTGTTTGTGTTACTCATGGACACACAACTCCTGCTACCTGCAAAGTAGGAATTTGTCTGGAGCAGGAATTATGTGAATAAAGCAATTTCTGACTTCTCTGTTCCCCATCAGAGATGATGAGTTGAGCATCTTAAAGTTCACTTTTTAAATTTCTTTGGAGTTTGTAAACAATTCAAATAAGCCAACTCACAATTATTATAATTCTCCAAAATATTCCTGTAATTTTGGTACATTACAGCACTTTTTTCTTCTACTCAACCCAAACTCTAGTTGCAGTTTTTCAAAAATTCAGTTTAAAAGCTTCAAAATTAGGGTGTTATTGTTATTTGTATAGCAGAGTTACTTAAGTTCTGTTCCTGGTAGCATCTCTTCATGGTAATAAACAGAATAAAAAGGATGATAAATACAAAGAGTTCATCACTGAAATGATCAAACCCTGCTGCAAACCCAGTGCTCCCTCTGCTAGCAGAAATAGTGGTGTGGAATTCTAAAATTGCCTATCAATAATACCATATTAACACCATAACAGGAATGCACAACAGTTAAATTTTCAGATCATGGGTTACAGAGATAGGGGAAAAAATGTGTTGAAGTGGTCACACCTTGACTTTTGTTTTTTATGGAACTTTGCACTCAGAGAGGGCCAACTGCAGATGGTGCTGTGCCTCTATTTGTGGTGAAATAGTGCTGCATTTAGGTAGTTGTGCCATTGTTTGTGTCTAGAAAAGCAGTAATATGTGCTTTGTAGAAACTTTCTGCAGGTTTTACTGGGGGTGGTGACTGTTAGAACATTTACAGATATTTTTTTTGGTGAATGGATGTGTCCAGTTCATGTTGAGTTTTGGAAATGTTTAAAATAGCAATGCAATTTATTTTTATTTTTTTTTTCTGTCTTCTAGATCCGAGGATTTTTATCCAGATTTGATAATGTTCTTCCAGTCAGCCTAGCATTTGATAAGTGCACAGCCTGTTCAGCCAAGGTAAGGCTGAGTTTGTCTGTGCTTTCTAATATTTTTATATTTCTAGGTCAATTCTGGGGTACTTTTTGATGTTTTCTCTGACTTCCTTAGGGCTTGAGATCTGTTCTCACTTCAGCTGAAGTTGTTTTGCCTTCATACCCTTCTTTTTTAGCTGTTTTCCAAATTTCTTTGGCATCACCTCTCAACATGCTGCACTGTTTATCTGCACACAAATGCTGTCCTCAGCTGAAGAATCCAAGCAGAGACTGACCAAGACATTTCTGAAAAGTTAATCACAGGAATTCTGTCCATATCTTTCAGCTTTGGAGAAAGGAATGAGATTGGTGTTGTTTAAGAATTCCTTTCTGATGCCTGCTGAATAAATATCTCTTTCTTTCTAGGGCTTAATGTCTTTACAAATAGGCAAAATTGTCCACATTGATGGTTTCTGAGACAAAACAGACTAATAATGAACAATTGAGGGGGAGAACATTGCTTCTTACCCTTCTTTTATTGACCAGATTGTTCATTTTGCTGAATAAATATATCTTTCTTTCTAGGGCTTAATGTCTTTACAAATAGGCAAAATTGTCCACATTGATGGTTTCTGAGACAAAACAGACAAATAATGAACAATTGAGGGGGAGAACATTGCTTCTTACCCTTCTTTTATTGACCAGATTGTTCATTTTGCTGCTGGTGCTGCCAGTCCTGAGTCACCTCAGAGCTCCCAGCTGTTTCTTGGCTCTCTGAGGCAGCTCTTGCATTGTTTCCCTCTCCTTTGGCCTTGAAAAGTTCCCTCTGATGAGTTTTTTTCTGGCCATGGAGTGCAACTTCCAGAAGTTTTCCCTGGGATATCTCAGTGGGGAGATGCAGAGGGTTTGACTTGGGGTTTGAACTGCTTGGGGGTGCCATTCATTTGAGTCCCTCTCCTGTCCCTCCAGACTGACTGCCAGAAGTTCTTTCTGTTCCTTCCTCTGCACTCATCCTCCTTTCAAACAGCCATCCAAAAATAGAGGGGCACTGGCATCTTCTGGAGAACTCACACAATATCTTCTCCTACAGTATTCCTTTTTTTCCCTCTCAGCTATCTGGGTACATTTGACAAGTTTTGAAGGACTCTTAATGTGCATTTTCTCTTCAGAAGCTGTAGGACTGAACTTGGATGTTTCTAAAAATAGCAGCAGTTTTATCTGCCCTCTGGAAGAGCTGAAAGCTCAGCAGGAGCTAAATGGATCATCTAAAGTGTTAGAACAAGCTTTTTTTTCCTTTTTCTCTTATTTTCTTCTTATCTCCAGTTCAGGAAACACTGATATGTAAAAACAATAAAAATGTACATACACACAGATAAATTCAATGCAGGTATCAATTTTTCATTAGCAAATCATTTCCTCTTGGAGGTCATTTTAAGAGAGCCCCGTTTTATATAAACAGACTCGATGATTTAATAAAAACTGACTTGGATTTTAGCAGCTGTGCTATTCCCAGTGAGATCACTTTTCATGTGGTTTGGGTATTGAATTACTTGTGTGCTGAAAAGGTTGCTTCATTGGCTCATGGATTTCCTTACAGTAGAAACACAGCCTTTGTTTACTTTGCTAACTTTCTATTTATTAGCATAAGAATATGTCACCCTGCATTATGTGGAAATCTGATGCTGATACTTGGAAATGATAAATCCAATTACAATTTAATTGTAGTCTGTCTGTTGGATTGTTGTGGGAGGGTTTGTTTGGTTTGGTTTTTAATAATGTAATTTAGCATCATTTCATCCTGCTCTATGTCAGAATTGTTCTCAAACTCCAAAGAGATTTAAAAAGTGAACTTTAGGATGCTCAAATTGTCATCTCTGATGGAGAACAGAGAAGTCAGAAATTGCTTTTTTCACATAATTCCTGCTCCAGACAAATTCCTGCTTCGTGGGTAGCAGGAGTTGGGTGTAGATTCAGACTTTGAGCACACAAGTGTCTGCTGATAGAATTGAATTTGCTGGCATTGTGTTCATTGTGTTTTTCTTTTGTCAGCCTTCTCCTCCTTGAGCTCTTGTCACTCTGTAACTCTTAAAGCACAGAACTAATGAATTAGGAATTTTAGAAGAATTCCAGTACATCCTAAAGCCTTCCAGTCCAGCAGGAGGACTCAAGAGAAGCTGCTAAGGCTCTGCATGTTTGGAGAGTTGAGTCCTTTTCTTTTTGACTCAGTCATTCCTTCATTTCTCTGCCCTTGAAGCTGGAGAGGCCAGACATGCAAGCAGCCAACTTTTCCTTACCCAGAATTGTCCTGCCCAGGCCACGTGCCAGAGAAGCTTCCCACAGGCAATTGTTGAGGAATTTTGGGATGGTCGCAGCAGGAAACCAATCTATTTTTATTCTGGGCCAAATTTTCCTTGTATGATTCCCCCTCTGTCTTATTTTGGTTGTGCAGAAGTTGGGCTGGAATGTGAAATATCCCTGTCAGAGCTCAGGGCACTCAGAGAGCAGGGAGAGCTCCTCTGGTGCCAGACTTGTTCTTTAGGATGGATATTTATTTGTAACAACTGCTTTACTTACAGGGGAGAATGTTTAGCTCATTACTGGCTGTGCTAATTAACCTGTTTACCCTGTGGGGAGCAAAATGAGGCTGTTTTCTCATTACTTTATGGTGAGAAGCATTGCAATTCCTTGGAAAATTGTGGGGTAGATCTGATCCTTGCAGAAAACTGGTTAAATCCTCGAATCATGAGTGTTAAAATATGGATCTATTTTAATGCAAAACTGCCAGTGTTTATATTTTAATGAGGGCAATGAAAATTTCCTTTTATTGCTCCCTTTTACTTCTTGTACATCGTGGTGTGAACGAGGAGGCTCCACAGCTCCAGAGTTTTATGTCACAAAAGAGAATTGCCACCAACCAGCCTGGGTGTGGAGATGCCCCCTCTGTTTTTAGCTGGGATTTAGCATCCATGTGCTGGAAAGCTGATTTGTTCTCCTTAAAGAGATTTCTCTCCTTCCCCTACAACTTCCATTCTCATCTGTCATTATCCCCACTAGGAAATTTATTGGAATCAGCATGAGCATCTCTGCTAATTTCCAAGTTCTTTCCCAGCTTTTTATTTGCTGTGGGAACTTGAGCTGCTGAAGTGGCTTTTTAGGCACAGAATGTTGAATGTTTCTCAGTTTCATTGCATGTGCTGGCATCAGGGATGGCACTGTTGGCATTACATTACAATTTCTGTTTTCAGTCAGGATATTCCCCTGCCCTTGCAGAAGTTTTGCCTTTCTGCCATCCCAGGAATACATTAAACACTTCTGCTGTGACATTTACTGAGTGCTTGGGTTGTGTAAGTTATTTATGAGTGTTTCAGTTTTGAAATATATCATCGTGTAGCCTCAACAATGCTCTCATTGTTCTCCTCTGCTAACTGCTGTGCAAGCATTTTTATTTGAAATTGTTCTGAGCACTTATGACAGCAACCTGCAAGATTCTGTCACTTACTGATGTTTTTCAGTTGAGATAATTTTTTATTTTGATTCCAGGCCCTTCAGATTTGCCCTAACTGCACTGAAACATTCCTATTTGCTTTCTCCCAGTAGCAGTGGATGATCTGTCAGTGACACTCCTTTGAATCTTTTTATATTATACATTTCTCAATTCAAGTATTGTGTGGATGTAAAAGTCATGGGGGGGAAAGCCATGGACTTTCCTGTGCTAAAAAAACCCCAAAAATCTCTTGCAGAAAGGATGAAGGAAGTGGGGAGAAATGCTTTTCCTTCAGAAATGAACATTTCAAAAATTGAAGAGAACGTTTTGAGAGTTCTTTCTGTAGCTGTGCTGTGATGTGAAGTCAGTGAAACTGAGTCCAGTTAGAACCTCCCTTATTTTTGGATTTACATGGGTGAACATTTGACCAGTCTCTGTACAGTGCAGCCTCTGTCCTGATCCTGGCTAGATTTCACTGCAGAATGCACCATTAATACACCTGGGCATATTTTCAGCATTCTGAGTTAAACCCAGGACTTTTCTTACTCTTAAGGTAGCATAGAAATGAATTTTCCCACTGTTCCATTTAACTTTAAAAATAGTGAGGTTCAAGGGAAAGAAGAAACTTGCCATTGTTTAAGACAATGGAATCATATTTCTGACAGGTTGTATTTCTATTGAATTTAAATGTAATGTTATGGGTCTAAAAGGGGGTTTTGTTTGGTTTTTTTCCCAATATTTCTTCTTCTTCCAATTCAATTAAATTCTAACTACAATTAGTACAAAGTAAAGGATTATCAATGAGGAAAAAGAGGAAATGAGGATTATCAATGAGGAAAAAGCATCACTGAAGTTTTCTAGTATTGACATGTTCAATTATCTACCTGTGCCTAGATTCTAATTTTTAATCCTTTATAATAATGACACCCACGTGCTCTCCTGTCATCCCTCACTCCTTTTCTGTCAGTTAAAACAAAACTGAACTAAAAAACTTTGACTTTAAATACCTGCCTATGAGAACTGCAAAAACAACCTTGGAGAGCACTCAGCTGGATTAAAACTCAGGAATATTCAGTGTGGGGTTGCTGGGATGATGATGATGATGATGATGATGATGATGATGATGATGATGGGGTTCATCTCACCACTGCTGGGTGCAGGAACAATTCCAGCCCTCATTCTGTAGGACTCCATCTGGAACTCAAAAGCTCA
Source organism: Lanius collurio (assembly GCA_020086605.1). Lineage (NCBI taxonomy): Eukaryota > Metazoa > Chordata > Aves > Passeriformes > Laniidae > Lanius > Lanius collurio. The sequence continues at coordinate 216,520 of JACBWW010000068.1, forward strand.
GATGTTTGTTTTGCTGGATATGAGCAGTTTGTAGCTGTTCTTTTTTACTTCCATAAGATTTTTTGCATATTTGCTGCCTAGTGCTTTCTATTCCCAAATTTATTGTTCAGTTATTCCAAGGAATCAGTGCATATTCACAGAGACACAATATGATTTTCTAATTATTATTGTTTCTCATATGTTTTTCTTCAACCTCATTGCAGTCTTTGACAGGTGTCTGTCTACCCTGATGCCTATTTTTTTTAAACCTAACTGATCATCAGCCTTGCTTTTTGGAAAACTGGTCTTTGTTTGCAAATATTTTTGAACAGTTTAAGTGAAAGTTTGACTTGCATTCAGTTTTTCTGCATTTTTTAAAGTGCTGCTATATCTGTGCTTACAGAATTGTTTGTTTTGTTTGAAATAGGAAGAGAGGAGAGAATTTAATTGTGAGAGATGGTAAAATAGCAGAAATTGATGAAATACAGTAAATATAGTTTTGAAGAAAGCACAGATGCTCCTCCAGTGCTGTGTGCATAGGTATTGCAGCACATCCAGGTAATAAAACCCTCTGCTCTGGGATGGTGTACAAAATCTGGATTTTTAGGCTGGGGCTGTGGCTTTGGGCAGCCCTGAGCAGCTGCAGTTTCTGCCTGAGGCAGTGACAGCTTTGGGTGCTCAGAGTGGGACAGATCTCGTTGTTGAAGTGCTGCTGGCAGGGGAGGGCTGGATGGAAGAAATGACTTTTGCTGGGCAGAACCCAGTCATTGCCAGCTTCTGGCTGGCTCCAACCAGCCCTGCAGAGCTGGGCCACTCCTGCCTCTGGGCCACCCATTTGTGCAGGCAGCCAAAGCATCTTTCAGCAGCAGCATTTGCTTTGCTGGGAGAGGAATAATTTCCTTGCATGTTGGGGAAGTGCTTCCCTGCCAGCGTTAGGGGCTCTCTACAGACCATGGATGCTGCTCCTGGACTGTTCCCTCAAGGCAAAACTGAGGATTGGGTGCCTGTCCCTGAGCACAGATAACACAGGATCCTGCCCCAAATTGTCTTCCCCTGGGATGGGGCTGGGAAGGAGCAGGGCTCTCTGCCTCCTGTGCCACAGAGGGTGGCTGATGCCAGCATGAGCTGGAGCCCAGCATGCTGTGAGTGCTGGTGAGCTCCTCAGCATCAGTTTTGGACAGGAGACAGAGTGGGGATAAATGGAGTTGTAAATATTCATCCAGTGGGAAATATGGAGTGAGCAGGGCATGGCTGGGAGGGGACTGAAGGATGTACTCAGGATACAGGATCTGGTGGTGCAAGCTACCAGAAACCACTTTTGTTCCTCTTTCTGAATCTCTGAAATGGAGATGTTGATTTTCTTGTGCTCTCTCTTCAGCCCTTTCTTTCCTCTCACTTCTCTGTGCTCCTGTTTGCAGGCAGGGAATGCCCTCAGCTTGTGTGCCATGCAGTGAGATCTGGGGATGCTATTACGGTTCAAATCATTTCTGTGAAGTGTTTAAGAAAGGAAAAAGCAGCTAAAATGAAAATCCTGCAGTTTTATCTGTCAGTTCATATCAGAGAAAATGGTTACTTGATGAAACACATCGAGATTATTCCAGAAAAGAATGAATGCAGCTCCCAAGAACTAAATGCTGACAAGACCGTGCTTAGGTTGTTATTTCTGCAATTTCTCAGATCTCCACTTTCCTCCTTGTCACCATTCAAAAGAAAGTGAAAAATCCCAAGCTAAAAAAAATCCTTCAGAGGTGATTCTTCAATAAGTTAATTCTGCATTTTCCATCCCTTGCAATTCAGAATCAGGGGAGGAAGCAGCAACAAGCAAAGCTCATTCGTATCACCCCTTTCCTACTCTAAATTAAAACAGCAATCTCTTCCTTAAATGATTTTCCAACACGTTGTACTTGGATTAATTAAGGTTTTATACTGATTTGCTTTCATTTTTAGTACTGATTGTGGGAAGGAAAGGAGAGACTTGTGTATATGCAGAGGGTGATTTAATGATTTGGACACGAGCCCAAAATTATGCCATTTTTGCCTTGTGGTTTCAAAGTTTCCAGCATTTCCAGCAAGGCCTTGTTGAGTGCACACCTGGAGCACAGCTTTCTGCAGAATTTTGTTCTTAAAACTTAATCATGTGTGAGTGCACAAGTGTGTGTGACCATTCACACACACATTTGGGGCAATTCTTGGAGTATTATCTCTTTTTCATGTAATATTGTCACACTTTCCCGTTCCAACCCTGTGAATTGAGGCCCTGAAAAATCATGCCATGATCCTCAGAAAAGTGCAATTTTACTGCCCTTTTTTTTTCTTCACAGCTGTATTACAGCATCACCTTATTGGGCTTTGCTTTACAACTTTTTAGGATCAAATGGCAATAAAAATTGAGAGCTTTGTGAAAAGGGGAGAGTCTGGGAATGGGGTTTTTTTTAAGGAAATCAGAGTCTGGCTGTGTGGTAAAATTTTGAATATCAGCAGTGCCCAAGGTCCCAGTGGCTCAGCTTATTCTCATTCAGGATTCTTCATAGCATTGTTGTCTTTTATTAAATTTGTTGTTTTAACAGCAGATACCTTGAATTTTGAAGAGTGGAGCTGACAAGACTTTTTCATGTTTGTCTTATTTTCCAAATCTCCCTTTTCAGTGAGTGAACAGTAGTTTTCTCTCCTTTCTGCATGGCCTGTGATAACCAGGGAGTGAACAGTGTGCAAACCCAGAAACTTGACAGGCCTGGATGTAAACAGAACCTTGAATATTGGGATTTTTTTGGCACTCTGAAATGTTTAGTGAAATATCTGCCCCATTGGTGGGAGGGAAATGTTTAAATCCAAGCAGAGTGTAAAGCACAGCACCCTCTTGTTTTTGGGGGTAGAAATCTGATTTAGTGTAAATAATCCATCTGGTAGCATTCATTCCTTATTTTATTTTTCCTGGAAAGTAAACAGCACCGTTTTAAGCTCCACAGATGCAAACAACTTTGAAAAGGAAAAAAAAAAGCCAAACCAAATGTAAATACTGGTGAAAAAGTTTTAAATTGATGTGACAGAAATAAAACAAGAGCCAATTTTGCATCAGTAGCCAGTTTCTTTGGGTTAGGAGCTTGTTTTTTGTGTTTTTGCTTAACCAGATATTAACTTTTCTGCTATAAAGCAATCCTGGAGCCAGATTCTCTTTCTGACTGTCTTTGTACCCAGCAATTGAGACTTCTTTGTGCAGAATGCTGTTAAAAAGAATATAACACTAAGGCTGCACATCTGTTTCTCATTTCCAAGCAAGTTCTTTTACTCCAAGCCTGTATTTTTTTCCTTCTGCCATGAGATTTGGGTTTTTTTTAACTTTAGTAAACAGGCCAGAATGAAAAGATTGCTCATGAGCTGGGTTACTGGGTATCATTTACTCAGAAATCTTTGGCAGGACATGAATTTGGTCCTGGTGTGATGATGTGCATCCACAGCTTGATTTGTTCTGTTAAAATGCCATCATGTAAAAAAAGCAATTACAGAGCTCTGTGAAAGCAAGGTTGTGGCATCAACCTGAGAGATTGGCATGTGTCAGGAGAGGGTGGTGTGAAAATGTGGATTCTCCTGGCTGTGTTTGCAGCAGCCATGAAATCCAGAAGCAATCAGTGCTTTCCAGCTCTCCTCCTCAGCTCTGACTGACCTGCAGGTGAGGAAAGGAGAAGAGTTCCTCAATAAATGCTTCCTGCTCCAGCTTGCCAGGCTGGGTGCAAGAATTACGTGTTTTGTTGTGCTTTTATAGTGTTTTTTTTTTCTCTGCTTGGAAAATGAATTGCTGCACAGTGACATGTTGTAAGGGATTTGCACCCTGATCGTGTGCCCCAGGCAAACCATCTTTAATTATTCCTGTTGGAGCCCTCAGAGTGGGACCAGGCTGCAATTCCCCTCACCAGCTTCACCTGGCCTGACCACCTTCAGCTGCAGCCAATCAGCCCCAGAGGGTATTTAAGCTCCAGCCTGAAGGTTCAGGGAGAAGAGAGAGGTGGGACAGACTTAGATCTGCTCCCTGTCCTTTGCTGTCTTGTTGTTTGGCTTTCCTGGACTAACTTGGCTGCTGATCCCTTGTTGCTGCCATCATCCTCACTCTGCTTGCCTGGATTTGGAGCCCCACCTTGAGAGCCCTCAGGAATTTATCAAGGACTGAAAGGTAAACTGAGCTAAATTAGGAAGGAAGAAGCTGAGAACCTAAATACCAAGAGGGCAAGGAATAGATAAATAAAGGACTGTGCTACACTGGATTAAAATCAATTGTGTTGTCTGAAAGGTGTGTGCAGAGCTCATGGACAAGGTAGAGGGACCAATTAAACAATGTGTAAGCTCATGCACAGCAGTTGCAAAAAGTGTGTGTGCTGTGTTAGGGATAAGTTGTAAAATGTATAGGTAGAGTAACATGTACAAGTAGTATAAGATAAGTAAGTGAAATGCATAAGTAGTTTGTCAGGTAAATGGTATAAGTAAGTAAGGTGTATAAGCAGTGTGTTGTGTGGAAGATATAAAATGTGCAAGTGAACTGTAAAAGTGGTGTAGAAGTAGGTATAAGCAGAATGTGTAAGTAAGCAAGGTGTAACATGTACAAGTAAGTGAAATGCATGAGTAGTGTGTCAGGGCAGAGCTGTGAGAGGTGTAAGTAAGGTGTATAAGCAGTGTGTTATGTGGAAGTTATGAAATGTGTAAGTGCTGTGTAAGTTGTGTGTAAATAGAGTGTATAAGTGAGCCAAGTGTGCCAGCAGGGTGTGTGATGTCACAGCTGTGAGATGGGTGAGTGGGGAGCATTTTAAACAATGAGGAGCCTCTGAGTGATCTCATGGGTTGGTTGTGCTGAGTCCCTGCGGGCTTTGGGGTCCCTGCGGGCTTTGGGGTCCCTGCGGGCTTTGGGGTCCCTGCGGGCTTTGGGGTCCCTGCAGGCTTTGGGGTCCCTGCACACACCCTCACACCCTGCTCTGCTCCCTGCAGTTCTGTAGGAAAAGGTGTTGGAATGCATCGAGCTCAGCTGCCTCATCTGTGAGAGCAGGGTATTAAATGATCAGAACCTGTAAGAGAAATAAGGAAACAATGGATACTGGGTTGCTCAGGCAGGAATTCCTGATGTTTTCTGACTACCTGCTGTCACAAAATGTGTAGAGTGGTGGTCATGTTTGACATTTTTCTTCCCTCAATCTCCATCCCACAGGTTTGAAATCAGCCTGGCAAATCCTCATCTGAAGCTAAAATAAAGATCTTCCTGCTCAGGGGTTGAGAGGGGTATAAGCTAAAACCTCACAGTTCTTGTAGGAGCCTGTAGGATTGTCCAAATAAAAGATAAACTGGGCAAATTGAAGCAGAAAAATAAAGAGTACTTTAAGATCCAGCAATCCCAGAACCACGGATCTCTGGAGACTGGGAGGATGTTGGGCTTGGACACCTACTCGGGGAATTTTCCAGGCTGTCCCAGCATGGTTCTTTCCCTGAACTGATACCCTGGAACAGGCTTTTACTGTGTTCTCTGGAACTCAAATGCTCCTTTCATGGCTTTGCAGCCAAGTTTTCCTTCTTGCTGTATCATCTGTCTCATTATAGGCTTAAAAATATATTTAAACCAGGAAATTTTAAACCCCAGTTCTCTTCCCTCTTGCTTCCACCTTTCCTCACTTTAGAAATTGAGTTGGGGAAAATGATTGTTCTGTTCTCTGTCATTTTTCCCTGTTTGCAGTATCCAGTCATTTTCTGAGTGCCTTTATTGTGTGAGCCAAACACGAGGATGAATCAGATTTGGGGTATTATATTTGAAATACTTCTCTGTTTGTTTATTTGGCAGGTCCTTGACCAATATGAACGAGAAGGGTTTAATTTCCTAGCAAAAGTTTTTAATTCTTCACATTCCTTCTTGGAAGACCTGACAGGTCTGACTTTATTACACCAGGAGACACAGGCTGCTGAGGTAAGCAAATCAAATTTGGATCTTAACAATTAACCATGTGGCCAAATGAATCACTGATAGAATCAAGCTGTGGTATTTGATTTACAGAATGATTGACATGATGGTTTAGACATTCTCTTAAACTCATTGTAACGTTCTGTATCTGAGTCTTTAAATATTGATTTGAAAGGAAACAAGTGGCTTGTGTTGTGTGGTGTGAGGAAATCAATTGCAATTTTAGGTCCAGTAAAATGTAATTATGCTGCTTGATGGGTTGGAATCTGGGGCAAACAATGCTGTTTACTTGCCCAGTGGCAGAAAATGGAATGTGGGAAGAAATTGGGGTGTGTTTGACTTCATGGGCAGCAGCACTGCTGATAACTCAATATTGAGTTGTGATACTGAGCGTGTTCCTTAAGAAATGAAACAGGCACCTGGCCTAATATACTGTATTTTAACCATGATTTGTGTTCCTTCCTCCCTCTGCCAATATCTCTCCCCTTCTACATCATAATTGAATTTTGGTGTGGCTGAATCCCAGGGATGTTTCTGAGGCTGGCTCTGAGAAAGGATTTTTCAGTCCCTGCAGCCTGTGCAAGTGCTGGAGCTTCTTTTTCAGCTGGAAAGGGCTCCACAGTGTTGCTTAATAAGGTTTTGGGGGGATAATGATGACTTGGCTCTCTATTTCATGTTTTAGCCTTTGAAAAGAATGGAAGCAGATGCTGGAAATGTGAGCTGTAAAATACCTAATGCATTCTTTAATCAGTGTGTTCATACCTAGGAAAAATTTAAATATAGATATCTATGTAGGAGGGATCCAAGAAGGGAAAACAAGCCCCCTTTAACACTCATTAATAGTGAGAATAATTAGTCTGATTGCCAGGCCTGACTTTTAGTGTCTAGGCTGCTAATGGAAAATATAAAACCAATTACAATTAGTTAGTAATTATTATTTTGCAGGTATTAGTCCATAAATCCCTTTTGCAGCTTCAGAACGTGTACAGGTGTTTGTTAATGAAATTTTAGATATTCTCTACAAAAATCTAGAGTCTGGTGTGAGTTTACTGTGACTTACTAAAGTTCAAAGCTTAGCTTAAAACCCAGAGTTAGCATCCTTTCAAAAATCCTGGGGTTCTTTAGTGAGCTTTAAGCAGTGAAATCACTGCTCAGGGGTGGAAAATGTGACACACAACGTATTTGCAGAGCTAATGCTTTCAAATTAGGTTAACTACCATAAAACCAGGGAGCTTTCTTGCTCCTTCCCTGTAGGATTGCTGTATTTTGGGGGAAATCCATCTCTTTTAGCAGGGTTAACCAGTCTGTTGCTGAATCTGTGTTTAGGAATGGCAAAGGCTGACATGTTATTTGTAGATCCTGGACTGCTCCTACTTTGCTTTGAATTAAAAGCCAGTTTTTTGTTATATTTTGCCCCTGCTGGCTCTGAAAAACAAAGAGGTTGTTTTGTGGTCCTCCACAGGTCTCTGTTCATCAGCTGGGGCAGTTTTTGCATTTTTTAGGTGCACAAGAGAGTGCTTTTAATATCTTTGCTGCAGAGTTACTCTTGTATCTTGAGCTCCTTTTTCTCACGCTGCATCTGGGGAGTGTGAGGTCTGCAAAAATGGGTTTTTTAGGTTTCTGGCTGCTTTGAAGCTGCTCTTGGCAGAATGGATTCCCTAAAATGGAGCCATTAGATTTGCTAAGATTGGTTCTCCTTTGATTTGAGATATTCTTGTGACATTCTAAAGGCTGCAGCAAAAGCAGTGAGAGGTTTCATCAGGTGTGGATGGCCTGGTTTGTGATGGGAATGTTTCATTTTTCTGGTGAGAAGTTATCTGCCCTTCTCCACTCAAACTCTTCAGAGAGATTTTTGTGGATTATTGGTGCATTTGGAGCCCATAAAAATGGCTTCTGGTAACTGCAGATTTTCCTCTCCTCCTGTCTAGAATAATCTGTCCAGTGCTATGCCAGAACTATAAAGAAAATAGACTTATAAAGTTAGATGTCATCCTACCTTAAATTTACCCAGTAACATCATAATTGGCTTGTAATTCCATATATAAAATCCCTGATATTTGATGAATAAACCTGCATCTGATAGGGCAACTGCTCAGCCTTGTGCTGATTTTTAAAAGGTTCACTGTTAAAATGTGAATTCATTAAGAGCATTTCATTGAACATTTTGCAAAGTGTGTTTTGTTGAGGTCAGAAAAACTGTCATGCTGCTCTTCAGTGAAATCACACACTGAACTTTTTATTATGAATTTTTATTTTTAATTCACTTAAATGCTTAGCAGCTTTCATGATGTGTGTGTAAAAGTGCTTTAATGAGGAATTATTTCTAAGCTTTGAGTTTGCCTGAAAAAGAATCTGGATAAGTTATGCATGTTCTGTAGGAGTGCCTGTCAAACACAACATTTTTGGATGGCCTGAATTTCCATGAAAACTCCCCCCACATTATTAGCTCTGGGTGTGTTTGCCCAGATTTAAGGAATACAATTTGCAGGATTTTCACTTAGTGAAAATCTTTTTTTTTTTTACTTGCACTGTTTAATTCCTATTTCAGGGCTGTGCTGTTGACCAAAATATTTTAACACAGATTTAGTGTGGTTTAAATTTGATGCTAGTTGCAGGGTTTTCAGTTTATTTCTTCAACATGAGCTACATCAGGAAATCAGAAATGTTCTCCATTCCTTCCTTAACATGACAATTAATAAATAATAACATCAGCAAGCTTCTCTATCCTGTCTTGAACTGACAGTACATTTCAGGCATCTGCTCTTTCTACATCTGGCTTTAATTTAGGCTCTCTGGAACATTTTGGGGTTGGTTTTTTTTTAATCCCAGTTAGATATTTCTGTGCAGCTTGGGCAGGAGCCTCTGGTGACACGCCTGGCTTTGAAGGCCAATGGAAGCTGTGGGAAACTCCCATGTCAGCACTCAGGCCCTGTTTCCACTGGATGCAATTCATCTGGGGAGGTGCCCAAGCTCATGGAAGCCCTGAATTTCTGGTTTCCACATCATTTTGTTTCCTTCCTGCAAACCTCAGCTTTTAAACTTGCCCCTTGCTCGCTGTGGAGTGGAGTTTAATGGCTGGGCTTAAAATAGAGCCAGCCTGAGCAGCCTTGGGTTGTTAATGAGGGGCTGGAGGGGTGCAAGTGGAGGCAGAAAAGGGAATAATTCCCAGGCCAGAGCTTGGCTGGGCTGCCCAGGACTGGTCCAGCTCAGCCCAGCTGTTTGCTGCCCTCGTGCTCCACATTAACCCCCCAAAGGGTGTTGGGTTTGCTGCTGGGAAGATGCTTTGTCCTCTAAAATTTCTAATTCAATCTAAAGTTTCCTAATCCTGAATCACAGCTTTCCTGATATGCACTCAACTCATTTCTCTCTGTAATGAAACACAATTCTAAATACACTTTTCTTACTCTGAATTTCAATTCCTGAATTATTTGGATACTTTACTGCCCTTCCTGCTTCCATCAGGATGAAAGAAGATTCTAAAGCACACACCAGAAATGAAATTTTCCCTTGGTTTTCTGACTGATTGAAAAACAAGAAGAGGTAGAAGCCTTGCAATCTAAGAGGGTCATAAAGAGCTTTGGAAAAATAAAATCAAATCTGGAGCACAATTCCTATTTTTGAAGGTGATTGTAAAGGTCTGGGGGCTGGCAGGTCCTTCTGCCTGTGTTCTTTTACTCCAGTGATGTTGTACTTCAGGTTTCTGTCTCTCACAAAAAGTGTGGTGTCTGTAGTTTCTGTGACAAGTTCTTGTGGTCACTCAATGAGGCCTGTTTGGGATTTCCAAAATGCCTTTTCTCTGCTAGTTTACTGTATCCCAAACAATCCTTTTTATCCTTGTTAGTTAATAAAAAAAAAAAAAAAAAAAAAGGATTTTTTTAATCTATTCAGATACTCAGAGAAAATACAACCCTATTTTTTCATGTTTCTGCACTTATTTGAGGTTTGGGCCTGACCATTTTTCAGTCATTTCTTGAGGAACAAGGCTTAGCTGTAGAATAAGCAGCTGGTATTAAAAAGGAACTTTGTACTTGTCCTAATTTGGAAGAAAATTCAGAATTTCCAGTGTGCTTTGCTATTAAAAATATCCTGCTTGTTTCTGATTCTGCATTATATTATGCAGTGTATTTGATGCTGAAACAATAACATTTGAATAGCCAAAAAAACCCCAAACCCCAAGCAAAACAGAAAAACCCAGCTACAACAATATTGTAACAGTAACTGCTGTAACTTGACAATTTGTATCTGTTAGCCAAGTATTATTCAGAATTTAATTTTATTTGGTGTTATGAAAACTTCCTAAAGAAATCATTACTGATGGGTAGCCCAAAATTAATATTTGAGACTTTTCTCTGTGTGAGCTTTTTTGTTTTCCTTTGTGTTTTTAATCTGGTGCATTTCAGGAGAAATTAATTTTGACAGATTCAGGCCTGCCCTGGAATTTCTTTCTTAAGAGATTAAGAGATTAATTTGTTTTCTTTCAGGAGGTGGGTTGGTTTTTTGTTTTTGAGTTTTCTCATGATGTCAATTAGTGTCATCATTTCTTTTCATTCACCAAGCAATATTTCTTTGAATAATGGTAATTTTTTTTTTTTTTTTGGTGCTGAGCACAGTCCAAGTGAAAAAAGGAGATTTTAAATATAAATAAATTTGCATTGGGGTGACTGTGCTGGGTTATTACATCCCTAAAATAGATTTCATCAGTGTCCCTCAGCCAGGGCTCTGCTGAATGATGGGGTTTCTCTGCTGACACTCAGCCAGGGAAGGGGTAATTGTTACATCAACACACACCACTTCAAACTGAGTTTTGCAGCCTTGGAACAAGCCCCACACTGGGCTTTAGCAGAAACCTTCTGCTGCTTTTGGGAGGGTTTACCTGGGAAGTGGTGCCTCTGTTTGCTGGCAAAGCTTGAGCTCCTTGTCTTTGCCCTGAGACCTTCACTGATAACTTCAATTATTATCATTAATTATATTGAAATGCTCCTCCTGGGCCTTGTGTCAGTGAGTGATGTACACAAATACTCGTGTTTCAGGATGGGTCTGAGTAAATGTGTGTTTGTCCCTTCAGGGCAGGGAGGGGCTTGTGCAGTCCTTTATTTTGTTGCAGCAAAGGGAAGGACAGTTGGCTGGTAGCTAATTATCATTTTTGTTTGATATGTCAAATAAATGGAAAAGAAACCCACTGCCAGAAATGGAATAATGGCATTTGGGTTAATATATATATATTTTATGTATTTAACTGAATTGCTGTCATAGTGTCAAAATATTGACAAATAAATGGAAAAGAAACCCACTGCAAGAAATGGAATAATGGCATTTGGGTTAATATATATATATTTTTTATGCATTTAACTGAATTGCTGTCATAGTGTCAAAACATTGACAAATAAATGGAAAAGAAACCCATTGCAAGAAATGGAATAATGGCATTTGGGTTAATATATATATATTTTTTATGTATTTAACTGAATTGCTGTCATAGTGTCAAAACATTGAGAGAGTTTAAATCTCTGTGTAAAATTTCCCTGTAAATCTCATGTAACTATAAAATGGAAAGTGCTGCTAGGAATAAATTTATTGTCTCCTCACTTTTAATGTGAGGGGAAGAAGCTTTGCAGCCAAAACCTGGGCACCCCCTCGGTCCTACAGCACCTTCAGCTGCTGTGGAACTGCAGCAGCATTAATGTGCATCCTGTGCCCCTCCTTGTTGGGGAGGATGAAATAGGGAAACCTTATAAATGTGACTGCTTGGCCAAAGATTCTGAAAATATGAAACCTGTAAGTGAAATAGAAATGAAAGCTGGCTCTGAGATATGAGATAAAAGCTGTGAGTTACTGTACAGCCAAAACCAATGGGCTGGCCAGCTGAAGGAGAATCCCTCTGCATTGAACAATGGCTTTAGCAGAGAAGAGGATGCTTCAGCAAACAGAGAAGTCCAAGGGTCAGAGAAACCCTGCCAGTGTGGCAGGGAAGGAAAAAGTAGTTTTAGGAAGTAGTTTTTAGGAGTTAAAATGTACCACAGTGTGGTAATGTAATAGTTGTGATAGGTTGTGTGTAAATTCTATAAGGATTTCTGTCTTCTACAGATTGGATGTTGTACCATTGCCATATTCAGTATAGGAAGAGATAGAATATCATGGAACCAGACTTTTAGCACTCGACTCTCTCTCTTAGGGTCTCTCTCTCTCTCTCTTAGGGTCTCTCTCTCTCTCTCTCTTAGGGTCTCTCTCTCTCTCTCTTAGGGTCTCTCTCTCTCTCTCTCTTAGGGTCTCTCTCTCTCTCTCTCTCAGGGTCTCTCTCTCTCTCTCTCAGGGTCTCTCTCTCTCAGGGTCTCTCTCTCTCTCTTAGGGTCTCTCACTCTCTCTGGGCCATGCTCTAAGCTGTGGCAGCTCCAGCAGAGCTCCTGCACCCACAACCCTTGCAAATAAACTGCACATTTCAGGAGCTGCCCTGAACTGCAGAAATCACCCCAAGCCCACTGAGTCCCACAGCACCAATACACTTCCTACACTCCTGAAGCTTCTGCAGACAGTAATTCCTCTTTGGTTTTCCTCTTTCTGAGCAGAATTGATCAGTGGAGGTGATCAATATCAGCTGTTCTCTGCCAAGGGGGCTCTGTGCTTTCTTCTTTTGATAAGAGCTCCACCTCCAGTAGCATTGCAAAGGTGCTCTGCTTTTCTTTGTGACTCATTTTAATTGCCCTCATTAGATCAGTACCTAAACAGGGAGTATTTGAACTGATGAGGTAATGTTTTGGTTTGTGCCGTGGTAGTAAATGATATTAAATTCTACTCTAAGGTTTTAGAGTCATTTTAGCTAAGGATGAACACAGCACCTCAAAATTTTGAAGGGCACTGCTATGCTGAAGCTGTAAAATCTTTATTTTGGGGAAGCAATTCCTTCTAGAAAGATTTCCAAACTCTGTTGACTCCTTTTCTTTTGAAGGAAAAGTCTCCAGTAAAGGAAAGGTAAAATAATTTAGGGATTAAATCGCTTCCATTCCAATATACTTTGTCACAAAGAAGAATGAATAGACTGTTCAAGATGCATTCTCTTATTCTCCTGTGAAGAATAAGAAGTTACACAACACAGACAAGCACGCTGATGAACTTCTTCATTCTAATTAAGCCCATAAATTCTACAATGTGCTTCTCAGTCCAAGAGTATATGAGCCCTTGTAGATCATTCCTTGCTGCTGGACAAATCAGTGCCAGATTTCAATAAACACCAATTGTTGCAGCCTTACCCAGAGGTGCTGTGAATGGCTTGGGGCAGGGCTGCCTCAGCCTTCCCTCAAGTGTTAATTGAGTTACTTTATTAGGGATCAATGTGCTCTGCTCATCTTGGAGCCCACCAGAGTATTTAATTGTTCACCGTGTTTGCCTCCTCCTGACAATCCAGATTTCCTCTGGAAACATCTCCTGGATTTCTCTGGGGGCATTCCTGTCAGGGTGAAGCCAATGCAGTCCATTCTCACAGCCCCCAGGTGCCTGCCTGGGTGGTTTGGGACTGGCAGGATCTGATTCAGCCACAAAACCTCACTGCACAAACAGCAGCGACTCCTTTTCAACTCTGGGACTTATTTTCCTGTAAATAGAGGTGGAACTAGGAAATGGTCATAAATGAAGTTGATTTCAGTGTGAAGAGCTGCTGAAAAATCCTGGGGATTTAGCACAGCCTCTCTTTAGTGCCAGGAGTTGCTAATTCACACAGGAAATGAAGCACCACAAATTTTAAGAACAAAACATCAATTTTAAGACATCCTCCTCTGTGGAAATCTCATTTGGAAAGCAGTTTGTGAACTATTCCTCAGCTGAAATTTTCACCATGTCTTAGGGTTTCTTCTTTTGTGAACTATGGAATAATTTTACCAACATGAGTGTTTAAAGAGTCTCCTCCACATTGCTGCTATAATGGAGATATTGTTGGCTGAATTTTGGTTGGCACTAATTTATAAAACAGGCAGATTTGAGTGGCCTTTAAAATTAATCCTAACCCAGCTCCTACTGGCCTGAGCTCTCTTTCTATTTGAGTATTTTCCTGGTACTTGCACTTTAATGAACATCTCTGCAGAGTGCTGGTGTTTCCTTTCCCTTACTGTAGTTCAGGTTCTCCTGAAGTTTCCTTTTCCCAACACTTTTTTGGAACACATTAAAACTTGGCTTCCAGCTGAAATCTGCCATGCAACATAGTTGTTTTTATGGAATTGGCTGGATTCCTGGAGAAACCACCTGATAGCTTAGGAGTGATAAAAATTAATGACCAATTCTGTAGTTAAAACCCAGATTTGGTTCCAAGATGAGCCACTTTGTGCCTGAGAAGATAAGGCTTGGTTCTCTCTTATTGCTTCAATGATAATTTTTCCTTAGCAGTGACTTCTCTTAGTTGATTTAAGGTCCAGTCAGTTGGAAAGTTAAGTCTTGTAAATGAGAATTGTTCCTGACCCTCGTGAAGAGACATCAAAAAAGTCTGCATTGTTATACATAAAATAAAAAAAATTAGCCAAGAGAAAAGTCTCGCTTTTAACTTTGGAGAGCATAGCATTAAAAAAAAAAAAGACAATTTTAGGATGAGTTTCTGTTTTCTTGGCCTCCAAGCTTTAAAAACCCCACTCTAGGTATTAAATAATGTACTTCAATTTAGTGATGAGTTGTTGCATTTTGTAGTGTTGAGTCTGGGACACCAAAGCTGTTCCTACATGTGATACTTCACAAAGCCAAAGCTGTTTCTGAATTACTGAGTTTGCTGTTATTTTCATCTACAGGAAAGCTTTTTGTTATTCTACAGGTGTGGTGATGATTTTTAGTTGTTTAATTGTTACACAACAACCTTAGAATAACGCATTTTACTGGATAAAACAGAAGTGGTTTTGGTAAAGGGGGAAAAGCTGGACCTGGAAATTTAATAAGAGAACCCTTCCAAGGTTGGGTTGAGCTGCAAGCCCTGGTAGGAAGGAAATTCCTGGCTGAGATGTGATAAGGAGCAGCTCACAGAGCTGACCTGGAGTCTGTGTGCAGCAGTTGGGCTGCATCTGTGCAGGAGGGTGTAGGTGCAGATATTGTCTGGTTCTTGAAGTGTAAAATACTGAAAATGGCTCTTTAATGGCACAGGACTCTCTAATACAAGAGGTGAACTGACTCTCTTCCAGTTAGAACACCAAAGTAAAGCTAATAAAACTGATTTAGTTGGAATGACATTAAAGCTGGGAGGTTCTGGGAATAAATTTGGAGAAAAAATCTGCGTGTGCAACTCCATCAGTCCTTTGTCATCTGAAAATAAGGGTTCTGCTGAAGTACTTGTTATACACAAGATAAATTCCTGTAGCTGTAAAGTACTGACTCAAGCCCACCAGACAGTGCATTTAATCCTCTGCAAGTCAAGTGTGAAATCCAATAGGTTAATCAATAAATACCAAAAAAGTACATGGTTAGGAAAAAGATACAGTTGTGATTTAGGTGGAGATAAGTGCTAAGAGGTTTGTTTATTTTTTGGTAACCAAAGAAAGTCAGTCAGGGAAATGGAGAAGGGAGGCCCAAGCAAACCTGTAAAGAATTAAGCAATCACTTTGCAGCCTCTCAAGGGGATAGGGGTTAAGAGATACAGTTTTAAAAGTCTTTATGTTGTTGAAAAGTTTATTTGTCTAATGTCTACTGAGACAGTGTGCCAACAACAGCAAACCCAAATGCAAGTTAGAAAGAGAAAACTACTACTGGAAGAGAATATGAAGGCATAGCAAAGCTATTTAGAAGTATTACAGTGCAGCAGCTGGTTTTGCTAATGCTTCTTGGTTGTTTAAAAAAAAATAATCATCTAAGTCCTAATTCCCTTTGTCTTCTCCCTCTGAGTAGCTGCAGTGTGTGAAGCTTGCTGGCCCATGACTCATTCTTCCCACTGAAGCTATTTCTTTGAATAGCTCCTGTAAAAACATGCATTTTTGTGTTGGTTGTCTTAGCTGGCAGCTGGGGAGGCTTTTTTTCCCTCCCTGGGTGAGTGATTTATGTGTGTTAATCTCTGGATCTGCCTTGCCACACATGGTGCCTGTGAAAACACTGCTGGTGCTGTACCTGGGAGTGCTGTGCTCACCTTTCTGCAAGAGTAATTCAAGCACTAAAACTCATTTAATCTCTTCCTCCACAGGCAATAGGCTCATTTCTAATAAATTCTGATACCTTGGGCTTCTTTTCAGGGACAGGCAGTCATGAACCTGAGGCTGGGTTTTAATTCTTCCTAGATCTGAAAAGGGTAACAGGCAAAGAAGATGCAAATGCAAAATAAGATGTTGTTTCCAGCCTCTGAAAGAAACTTCTTTGCATGAGTTTGGTTCACTGTAAGAAATATGGAAGTAAATGACTGAGGTTCATTCAGAGGAAGAATTAAAGAGCCTCTGTTGAAGCTTTTGTGTGTGAGGGAGTGCTGGATGTGCTGTTTTGGCTGTGCCACTGTGGGCAGCCCTGGCAGTGCTCTAAAGATTGCTCTGGGGCTGCTTTCCCAGCACTGCAGCTTTTCTCTGCTGCCCCAGTGGAACAGGCAGGCTCCTGTGAGAGAATCCCCCCCAAATTCTGCCAGCACACATCCATCACACGGATATTGATATGGGCAGCATCCTCTCCAGCTGTCCTGGGCTCCCCAAAGGCAGGCCTGGCTTAGCTGGGGACAGCCTTTGGAGCGAGTCCAAACTGTAAAACACAAGCTCACATTTTTAGGTGGGTAATGAAATCCCTCAAAGCCTGCCTGTCTTGGAATTACAGCTTCAGCCTTGGCTGGGGCTACTTATTTGGTACTTCTGCTTTCTGGATTTAATGTAGACTTTAGTATTGGATCTCATTGTTGAATGCATGTAATGTGCAATTTAATACTGTTTGAGTTGTAGGTTTGTGTCTGCAGATTAAATTTGGATTGGTCAACAAAGTAAAATCTTGATTATAGCCAAACATGTTGATAAAGTTCAAGGAGCTGACTGGGACTTTTCTTTTATACAGTGGAAATTAGGGGGATGGTTATGGGAGATTTGGGAACAGGAAGTAATGCTGTTAAATATAATTTTAGATAAGTTGGGGCATAAAGGTCACAAAGTTTTCTGCCAAGTGAGGTTAAATTCAAGCAAGTTGGTCATTAGTAACATCCCTGTGAGTAAGAGCTGCTGGAGGATGCTGCAGGAGTTTTCAGGACAATACTAGAAAAAAAGTCAGTGTACTTGGGAAATTGCTGAGATTTAAGGTCACTTAGGAAACAGAAGAATGTTGTTTTTCATTAAGAAATTTCTAAATTGAAGAATAAATGTTTGGATCATTGAGTGCTTTCCATTCAAAGGCCAATGATATTCACAGCTCTGGCATGAGGTCTGAGATCCTTCATTCTGGTGAGATTTTTCTTTACTCTCTTCTGGTTAAAAGCAAAAGAGAGGAGTGCCTATAGACCAATCTGCCTGTTTAGGATGGTTATTGTAATGAGGAGGGATGGGGTGATGGAGAACAGCAAAAACCAACACCCTGCAGTGTCTGACTCCAGGATGAACAACTCCACAGGCCTGATCTTTACTGGACTTTTTTTTATAAATTCAGGGGGAAGGGGAGGCTCTGATTAGCATATCTGTTTCAGGAAGAGTATCAAGAGTTCTCTAATTTCATATTTAAATCTGGGATCTGATTAATACTCGAGGCATGCAAGAGAGCTGTGAGATGAAGGCTGCTGTTACTATAGTGAGATGCTATTACAGACATCACAAGACTTGTTATACAAGGAAACATGATTACTCTGGATTAAAGGAGTTGCCAAAGGCTTGAAGGATTTATTGGTGCTGCTGCTTTGAGTTATATATAACTTCATTATTTTGTTGAAAACATTTAGATCTAGAATTAATGAAGCACAGTAAATGCTGATGAAATGAATCAGCAGGTTTGACAGCTTTGAACTGACACTGAGCAACTCATGGATTTTGTGGGAGCGTTCTTTAGGTCTCCAAATTGCTGGATAATGTACAGAAAGTAATAAATCCAGCTTTTGCATGGAGAAATGAAGCTTAATGAGTGCAGTGAGGTGCATCAGAGTTGATGTGATCAAGATCTTATTGCTGAAATGATTTATAATTCCTAAGCTCGTGGGGGAGGAAATGGCCTGAGCTGCTGGGGATGGTGTGGGGATGGTCTGGGTCTCTGGGATGAATCTTCCTGGGGGCAGTGGGAGCTGCAGAGCTGGGAGGAGGCACAGGAGGAGTGACAGCAATGGTCATGTGGGTGTGAGCAAGGAGGGGAAGTGGGGAATTGTGGTTTTAGAAACAAAGGACTGGAACTGGCTTTTTTTTTTTCCTCCAAAACTTAGTCATGGGGAGTGTGATTAGAGAGGAAATGTGGTGTGTAGGGCTGCTGCAAGGTCTCTTTTCCATGTGAATTAGGAGTTCAGTGCCTATCACATCCATTTGATCCTTTCATCAATCTCAGCTGTATAAAACTGGCAGCATTTTGACATTGCTTCCCTAACCCAGCTCAGAGAGTGCTGTGACATCCAGAAACGCTTTCTAGACAGCTGCCTTCCATCCCACTGCATGGAGTCTGGAGCACTGCAGAGATGTTTCAAAAGGATTATTGTTTTAACAGATGATTAATTGCAAATCACTTATTGCTTTCTCAGGATTAGCTCAGCAGTCACCATTTGCTCTTGGTGCCACCACACAGAATTAGTGCTGTGGGTACTGATGGGAGTCTGGATGAGAAACCAGCCCTAATCAATGATGAAAGGGTTTCAAGGTTTGAAATAGTCTTGCAACATCAATTCCTTACAAGCAATAGTATGAAGAGAAAATATGTAGTGACAGAAATGGTTCTTGTGTTCCCTTTGACTCTCCCCTCTGCAGTGTGAGTCAGGAATTTAGTTATGTAAAAATATGACTAAGTCCCTTCTGCCTTTGAGGTACTCAACTGGGTGAAATCCAGTAGGAGAGTGGATTTCAGTGAATGGGATAACTTCTTTCCCAGTCTTTTCAACTTTGAATTTGGGACAAAACTGCATCAAAAGCAGGAATAGTTTCCTCATCTAACTATTCTGTGGCTGAGTGGGGTTTGGTTTTTTTTATTTATTTTTACTTTTCCTCTTCAGATAGTGTCTGATTACTAAACTAAGCTCTCAGCATCAATAAATCATTTCCCTGCAGAGCCAAACCTGTAATTTTGCATACCTGCTGTCCTTTGTACCTTTTGAAATCCCTCTGGTGGGGCTGTGAGAGACTCCCTGGGCAGGTAGAGCAGAGTACAAAGGGATGCAGGTGTGTGCTGGAGCTTGGTGGGCTGACAAGCTGCACAAATTCCAGAGCATTTGCAGGAGCTGTGGGAACTCCTGGGAGCACCTTGGGGTTATGGGGTTTACAGGATGAGGGGAAAAAGCAAACGAGGGGGGTTTTCAGGAGCCTCACACATGGTGTGATGGCATCCCTGACTCACTAGGGCACTCCTATTCCCAGGAAAAAAAAAGTTGGGAAGCCCAGAGGATCATCCCTGATCCTGCTGGAGTGCAGGGTAGGAACCAAACCAGCCCAAACTGGGGGTGGAATGTGCATTGTGGGTGCCATTTGGAGGTAAAGCAGCATCTGCAGAGCCCCCTGTGTGTGAAGGGTGGCCTGGGTGGAAGTGTTGGCTCACAAAACCCATTGTCCAAGTGGCACTGGAATATTTGAAATTAGGATTTCTTGTTCCATGCTGTGAGGGGCATCACAGAATCAAATCCTTAAAATGGAAAACTCTGTCTGTTCTGGATGTCAGAGAGTTGGAGGGAGGGAGGAATGGCAATAATCTCTTGCCCAGTTTATATGTCAGTGATAATCAGGAAAAATCTGTTAGTGCACAAGGCCCAGGTGCTGGGATTTCTCCTGCAAGCCCTCAGCTGGTTTTTCTCTCTGTCTCCCACCTGAAGGTATTTTTAAAGCTGGATGAAGACAGCTCTCATTCTCTCATTCTCTCATTGTGCCTGGGTTACAGTCACAGAGGTCACTGCTGTGCAAACCACTGGTATTAGTTTTTCTCTGAAGTACTTTCCTGGTTTCCCTTTTGCTGTGACAATTTTGTCATTGTTGCTGGGAGCTGGAACTATTTCATTCATGGGCCACAAATGTTTTCTGTTAAGCATTCAAAACCTCCCATCCTCCTATTGTGCTTGTCCAGTTTACTATAAAGTGCTCCAGACTCATCCAATAGAGTTTGGTTTAAACCCTCCTCTGTTCCTGTTATGTTTAACATTTTCTCAGTTTTGCTTTAGTTCTCCAAGATGGATCATTGCTGGGAATTTAGTGATGAAATCCTCCTGTCTCATTCACTTCAATCCCATCTCTTGCTTCCTTTGTATTTCCCTGCATCCCAACACTTCTCCTCAGGTCCTCTGTGAGCCATAATTTCTGTTTGGTTCACACCTGCTTCTGATGGCTTTGAAAGTCTCCTTTGGATGTTGGATTTTAAGGGGGCATCTGCATGGCTTGAAATAAAAACTTTTCATCTTCCAGATTTGCAAACTTACTTCAAGTTATTTCACAGTAAACTCTCAGAATCAACAGTTGTAGCTTCCTGTTATTTTTGTATTCTTTTGTCCTAATGGTAGCTGTAAGTTGATATAGGAGTGCTTCTAAACAATTTATTTTTCAATAATGGACTTGGTTTTCTGTCAGAATGTTTTAAAAAAAATGCTGTTCATTACTGGCCATTTTCCCCTGAGCACATTCTCATGTAAAAAAAAAAAAAAAAACAACATAATTTTTCTTCAGTCTTTTTGTTCTTTCACAATAATCTGGTTAAGTAATGCAGTGTTTATTCTATTTATGCTTGCAAGCATTTCCATTTTAAACAGCTGCTAGACAAATGAATTACATTGATAATACGGTGGTGCTCTTAGCTGATTTATATTTTAAAGTATTTGGGTTATATTTAAAAATTTACTTTTGTTCTTTACGAAGACTGGACTTAGGGTTAGGACCAGTCCTGTATTTTATTCCATTTCTTCCTTTAGTGACTTGTTGGCCTCACTGCCTTGCCCAGCATTTGTCCTCTTCTCCCTATAAATTCAATTTAATATTCTGGTTGATTTTCCATTCTTCTTGTACAAACATGCAGCTCCCAATACCTGCATCCCCCTTGGGCAATAAGAAGTTGTCAGTACCTGTTTTTCCTGACTGTGGTGTATCAGGTGTAATTTAAGAGTCATTTTTGGGAAATATTCCTTCATCCCATTGCCCCTTGTCAGCAGCCTCCCTCAGCCCTGTGTGCCTGGGGAATTATTCTAATCCACAGCTCTTGCCAAAGCCTGTTACCTCCAGCTTTGACAATTGAACATCAAAAGTTACACTTTAAACACTAACATTTATATATTTTTTTTAAAAAAAGCCTTTTTTAATCTTGTTTTTTCTTTATCCTCTTCATAATGTAATTTTTTGGGACTTCAAGGCTGTCCACAGGATACTGATGGCCTCAGATACCTTTTTTAGAAAATATTCTGTTTGCATTGTCAGAATTAGATGTGTGCCCTCATTCAGACTCGAGGGAGTCCATCAGTTTCTGCTCCTGGTTTTTTTTTTTCTGTCAGGATTTTGTTCAGGCCTTTCTGGGCTTTTCACTGCAGGTTGTTGTACTGAGGGAATCCCCCAGAGCAGGTTTGGCTGTAATTTCACCCCAATTCCAAGGAAAGAGTGGAGCACAGGGAAAAGCTGGCCTGAATCTCTTTTATTGAAGCTTTTTTTGCTAAAGCTGCTGTCACTCATGAGTTTTGGGTGTTTTTTGGCATCACTGGCCATTCCCAAATCTGTTTTCACCCCCCTCACACAAACAAAAAGGAGAAGGAGCCCCTCCTATTCCCAATTTTTGTCCAGCTCAGGTCTTTCTATAGCTTTTTATTGAGCAGAAGAGCCAAGGAAGGGAAATAGCAGAGAGAAATTTGTCATCCTTGTTCTCACCATCAGCTCCAGCACATTTAAAGTCGAGTTTTTATCTCTGGCAATTGTCTCTTCACAGAAAAATACTGGAAGTTCTTGGAATTGCAAACATCTCAGGCCACGAGCCAAGCTTTCCCTGGCTAGGCAGTGACAAAAGCTGCCAGTGGATCTGAGTTTTATGTGGTGGTTTTTCCTATTGAGAAACTACTGTTCTCTCTGAGGTCATCAAAACTTATTGGAACTGGGATTCCATATTGGATTTTAATCATTGTTCCGGAGTAAAAATGGGAATTCTCACTTATGGAACACAGATCATAGCTGAAGTTGTTCATCTGGAAATTTTAAATTAAGTTTGATCCCAGTGTATTAGTAATTTTAGCAGAATGTTCCCATCCCGAATGAAAATCAGATGTGCTTCATGGAAATAGGGAAGTCCAGACAATGGGTATTGTGTTTAGGTTACAAGACTTGTGGTCTTCCTTTTTATAATTTTATTTTCATTGTTTACATTGCAGGCAAGTCTTTGTTCATTTTAAGGAGTAAAGCTATTAGTGTTAAAGCACAATTTTTTTTTAAGTTTGTATCCAAAAATATTTCTCTTGAGTTGTCTAAAAAAATCAGGTTTTCTGGAAATTCATTGCCCTCATGAACAGACTCCTGGTGAGTGAGGAATTTTTATGACTCCTTTAAAAAACAATTGCAGGCATTCCACAAATAAACAATGAATTGATTGGGGGGGGGGGGCATTTTAATGACTGTTTTATAATTATTTGTTCTCCAGTGTTTATTTCAGTGTGGTATGTTGTAATTTTTAACTTAGTTATCCTAGGAATTCTCTTGTAGAGTGGAGAGAGCAGAGCTTTGGAGCAGGAGCCAATTCCCAAGTGCAGACACAGGAGTGACTCTGATATTCCCTTGATTTCCAGCAGTCCTGGAAGAAGAGCTGGAATACTTCAGGCCAGCTGCTTTCTCCTTCTTTCTGCATCTTTTTTTGGCAATTCTGATCTCTTTCCCTCAGTTACATTTTCCTCCCATGTCTTTGATTAATGAATTCCCCGTGTGATTTTTTTCTTTTGGTTTCCTTTTCTCCTCTCAGGGCTGTTTTTGCTGAATAGCTGACCAGAGTCACAGCAACACTGAATTTGGCTTTTCCTGTGTGTAAACCCAGGAGTGACAATTCTGATTTTCCTGCCCCCTTATGCACACAGCAGCAGAAACCCTGACATTGCACAAGATGCTTGTTTATAAAATTGGGCTAAAGGGGACTGCACATCCCTGGGTTGCTCCTTGTCCCAGAGGCAGCAGCAGTTGCTTTGGCACAGGATTTGCTTTCTGCTGCTCAGTGTGCAAATAATCCAGCAAATGCTGTTATCCCCACAAACACAGGTTGGGATTCAGCTCATGCTCAGTTGCTGCAGTGGTTTTGCTCATTTGGAGTCACCTCAGTAATATTTTGTTCACCCAGAGGAGAGCTCAGAGGGGAAATGGTGATGTTTAGAAGATGTTGTGTAGCCAGGCTGAACCTGGTGCTTGGTGTTTCAGATGTTTGGGGTTAATTCCTCTCTGTCAAACCTGTGCAAGTTTTTCCTCAACTCCTTTAATCCATGAGGTAGAAATGTTGTAGGTTTTACAGAAAAAAAACAGATTTACTGGTAGCTTTTGTGCTTGCAGCAGTTCTTGGTGTGTGTTTGGGAGCAGGAGGTGGCTGAGCAGAGAGAGCAAACGTTCCTCCTGTGTGTGCAGGTAAATAACCCAATATAAATATGGGCAGTAAATAACACAATATAAATATGGGCAGTAAATAACAC
>JACBWW010000068.1:240535-257698 GCA_020086605.1 Lanius collurio
GAGGAGAAAACAGAGTTGAAAGGCAACAATTTCTGCTAATAAGACACTTAAGGGCTCTGATCTGCCAGTGGTTTGTGCTGTGTTGTGGAAGTGTGATTTTTTTTCATTTTTTTTTTCCATAATCACTGGGTTTGAACCAAAATCTGTGGTTTGTGACAGGGATAAAAGGGCAGTTTTATTTGTCATAAATCTTCTCCCATCTTTTATTTTCATTTAGGGCTCAGAAAGGAGCTCCCATTTCTCACAGAGAAGGAGCAATTGGGGATCCTTGAATCCTCTCCTGGTTTTGTTTCTGCTCTTGTGTGGCTTTTATCAGGGAGCTCAATCTCACTCTTTACTGGTTTCTTCACCTGTAAAGTTTAGAAAAATTGTGAGAAAATTTCTGGCCTTAAAATTGTTTTAAAATGGAGTTTTTTCAAAGGTGTTTGTGCCATTTACTTTTATATTTTGGCTGTTGGGAAATTGAAAGAAATGTCAGTTTGTCCAAGCTGCACAGTTGAACTGTTATGGACAAGTGTGGCATAGCTGATGATGTAATTTAATCTGATTTTAGCAGTAGGTTATGGATAACCTAAAGTAGATACATGATAATTTAATAAACATTAGAAAATATTTCTTTATGACACTGAAGTTATGCAGCAGCTTTGCAATAGTTCTTTTCCTGAACTTGTGTCTGCCCTTTCTCCTAAAATTCCATCTTTGAGAAGCCTTCTAGAAAATCTGCACCTGGAGAGCTTTAGTGGGAGCTGAACTGGGGGATGTTTGGTGAGATGAAGCTGCTAAATGAAATAATTTCATTTTTTTTGATTTTACAAGCCTCTGTGTCCTGAAAACAATTTCCAGCCTCAGCTGAGAACTGGAGAGATGGAAATGCTGTGAGTGCAACAAATTCCTGTCCTGCAGAGCACCATTGGCCTGCAGGAATTGTGCACACAGGAGGTCAGGGGTTTCCTTTTAACATCTCTCAATCTGATCTCAAATTGGAGCTCTCGAATTGTTAATTAAAACATTCCTGATGGAGCAGAATAGATGGTAATGTAGGCTGTGGACTAAGCAAGATGGTGCAAAAATCAGGGAAAGCTGCAGAATTTAGGTGCTCTGTCCCACAATTCTAATCAGAATTCTACCAACAATTCCAGTCAACAAAACCAGTTCTAATCAGAGTTGTTGATGATTTAATCAGGAGTTTTCAGTCTTACTAAACAAGTGAGGAACACAGACTGGAGTGAAACCAGGACTTTATAATTCTGCCTTTCCTCAGCATGGGAGCCCTGATGTTCTGGTGGACACACAACTGAGATGTGCAAATCTTCTGAGGAAAATTTTAATAGCTTGGAAATTTAGTTACCTGAAAAATCCTTTTTGTTCTTTTTTACGAGGGTTTTTTTTTTGCTTTTTTTGGTTTTTTTTAATACCTTTGTTGATTTTGGAAAAAGTAGAAGGCTTTTCTTGTGAATCTCCTCTTCTCGATGGCAAGCCCTTGCACTGCCTTTGCCAATAGTTTATTTCACATGTATTCAGTCCAGTTTTCTTTTCACATATGTGAAATAACCTTTTGGCAAGGGGTAAACAAAATATATACAGCGAGGAGAAACAGACTTGTGTTTTTTATTTAAAGTGAAAAGATACATTTCATGAAAAAAATCCTTCCATTTGAAGTGAATAATTAAAGCTAAAATAAATAAGATCTTATAAGAGATTGCACAGCAATTATGTAACTTTTAAGAAAGAGTTGATGGTAATGAAGTCTTTTCACTTGACTGGGTTTTTCTTGGAAAAGTGCAGTATCATGTGATGATGTACCAGTGTGTGAGAGCAGTTTGCTGCTACAGCATCCAAACATCACAAAGGCATTTCCAGAGCCCAGATATTTATCAATTCTCTTCTGGAAGGGACCAGGAAGGTTTTTATTCCACATTTGCTGAGTGTTTCTCCACGGTGGACATTTATCCAGGGGGACTGGCCACTTGTGCATGGCCCACAGAGCATTTATGGCTGAGGAAGGAAAATTGGCTGCTGTGGCTCCCTGGGAGCTGGGAGAAAATCTCTCCTGAGTTATTCCTGGGTCAGGAAATACTGGGCATGGCTGTGCTGCACTGGGGGCCCTGCAGGGGCTCTGATCCTTGGGGAATTCCAGCCCCTTTGGGATTCAGCCCAGCCCTCCTTTCCCCTTAGCACTGGGGGACTCCTGAAGGCACCAGTCAAAACTCAAACGTGCTGAGTTTTTAGGAATTTGGACCTCTTGAAGAATGTGACAATCCATGAATGGTTTCCTGTTATGTTGAATGAGAACTGAATGAAATCAGGAGTGGCCCCAGAGTGTTTGTGTGACCCCCAGAGATGTTCTGAGGGGAGTTGGTTTGTAATTGGCTCAGTTGGTCAGAGCAAGGGGCTGAAAACAGCCAAGTTGTGGGATTGGTCCCTGTGGGGGCCATTCCCTCAAGAGTTGGACTGGTATTATCATAACTAAAATACACTTTAGATATTTTAATCACATATCTCCTTGTCTGCTTTCACAGAAAAACTGAGATTTATTGTGTTGATTTTTGATGCCTAATTGTTGTGGTTTAACACGGAAGGGGTTTTCTTGCAAAAGGTCCTTCCTCCTACCAGATAAAACTGAGATTTATTATGTTGATTTTGATGCCTAATCCTACCAGATAAAACTGAGATTTATTATGTTGATTTTGATGCCTAATCCTACCAGATAACATGATAATTTTAGGGGAAAATGGAAGCTAGAAAGCAAGCAAAACCTAGTTTAGAATTAAAAAAAAAGTCAAAACAAAACCACCTGTTGATTTTTATTTGCTATTTGATAGTTTAGTACCAGAACAGAAAACTAATGACATTGAAACTGCATATTCTGAGCTGGGTGTGCATTCTTTTACCATTTATTTCTATAATCCAGCAAGAGAGGGAGGATATTTTTCCAAAAAACTTCTTTACCCTCCATTTCAGCCCTGCTGTGTTGGCTGTGCTTGGTTGGAAGTGCAGCTGTACTTGATTTGACATGGGCAGTTCCAGTCTGACAACACCACAACAAAAATTCACGGTGAATTAAAGGAGGTTTGGGTTCCTTTTAGTTGTGAAATGTATATGTCAATCTCTAATTGTAGCAAATAAAAGAATGTTTTTACAGGAACATGCAGGGTCTTGGTGCTAATCAGAGATGTTGAGGTCACTCCTATGTAAATATTGTGAGGTTTTGGAGAGTCTTTGTACAAAACCTGCTATCACAAGCCCTTTTCTGAAAGGGTTTGCTTTCAAAAAATCCGAATCAAAGAGTTACTGAGGGCTGTGGCTCTCTCAAAAATGCTCATTTGAGCTTTCCTGTTGTGGTTATTGATCATAAAGTTGGGGTTTAAGGCAAGGTCTTCTCATGACTGCGAGTCCAAAGTTAATTTATTCCTGCAGTTCTTCCCAAAGTGCAGACAGGTCCTGTTACCTGTATTTAATGTAACATTAAATAGTCTGCAGTAATAATCAATTGCTGAAAAACTAGAATTTAAAGATATTTAGTGCTATTTCTCTCTAATGTCAGTTCCTTTGCAGCCACTGTCCCATTCCAAGGGTTGTGTTTCAAATAATTTCAAACAGTTTCCATCTTTCCAGGTAGCTTTACAAAATACAGCTCTGTTTGATCTGTTCTGTGGCAGGGAATTAGGGTAGATAACATCTGAAGCACTTATGTGATGCTTGCAGTACAATTGTGTCTTTTTGAAGAATTAATTTGAGAAGTGAAGCCTCTGGGGGGGATTTCTCAATATCTATCCGAATTTTCACATGCAGACATCTTGAACTCCTTGAAGTTACTCAATGCCAGTCAATATCTTCAGGTTATAAATTAGCTCCTAATTAACATAATGGAATTTTGACAGAAATTAATGAAGTCTGGAGAGCTCTTGCTTGTGCAGCAGACTTTTCCCAGCTGCCCTACATATCTTCTCTTGGGAAAATCACAGAAATTCAAACTTAATAAGCAAGAGTGCAGGTATTACAAAATTTAATTCCTAATTGCATTGTCCCACACTTCAGCTCAGGTATTGTGTCTCAGGTGTCAGTGGTTTCACACCATCCTCCTCTCCCAGGGGGAAGAAATGCAAAGAAAAGCAAAGAAATGGTACTTTCAGCAGCTGGGACCCCAATATTGTCACTTCTCCTTCAGTTCACTGAGAAATGCTGTTCTTTAGGGAAATCTGTCACATTTTGCTGCCTAGCAGAGAAAAGACACTTTAGCAGTGAAGATGTAGGTGACAAATTCACTTTGATATTTCTCTTTGTTGTGTTTTGTTGCTAAGGAAAGGACTTGAAAAATCCAAGTATAAAAACTCTATTGGAAGTGGCTGAAATCTATTTTTTCTCCATTCAACAGTCAATATTAAAATATTCATCTTCAGATATTTTGAGGGGTTTTTTGTGGGATAAAAATAGCACAAAGTGCAGATTTGGACAGTGCTTCTTGTATGCACTTAGCCCCTGACCTGTGCTCCCACGTGCTGCTGCCAGTGACGTTCCTGCTGCTCTTTGAAGGGAGGTTTTGTTGTTAATTCTTCAGCCAAACTGCTGGAATTTCACATTTCTAGAGCCTCACATCATGATTTAAACAGAGCAGTGCCAGGGTAGGAAGGTGAGGCCAACAAAGCCAAACCTGAACACAGGAGGTTGTGTCACCCTCTGTGTGGGGACTCAGCATTTTGGGATGATGATGATGATGGTGGTGTTATTCAGCAAATATTTGAGTGAGAGCAGAGAAGGAGGGGTTTGGCTCGTGGCTCCCAGCCCAGTAGCCCTCACTTGTCATTTCCAGGCAGAGCCACAGGAAAACAATTTGACAAAATCAACCCAGCAAGGACACACGGCTGCAAAATGGACTCAGGGCAAGGCTTGCACTTCAGTCATGGAAATTTGGTGCAGAATCATCTGCCTGGGGTTCCCTGAGGAGCAAATGTGGAGTTAATCCTTGCCCCCTTGTCCTCCTCCTGCCCCTTCCCTGCTCATCCCAGCGTGGTCCGAAGGTCCTGGTGCAATTCCAGGCTGCCAGGACCTGATCTTATTCTGCTGGTTTGGCTTTTTTCTTCATTGGCCAACTCTTTGTAAATCAGAGCTGGGGCACTGTGGGCCTTGGGAATGTGGGAGGCAGATGGAATTCTTTCTTGGAGGGCTTGTTTTGTTTTGTACGGATCTGGCTCTGGGTTATGGAAGATGCTGACCAAAAATCTGCATTTTTAGAATGTATTTGCACCTGGAAGCTCAACTTTCTGTTGTATGTGGTGGTGTGAAAATTAACAGGGAAAATCTTCTCTGAAAAGGCTCAGTCAGTGCTGGTTTGGGGAGTATTTGTGCTGTTGTGATGTCTTTGTTTTAGTTATCCTGACTAGAAAACTCTACAGCAATCAGGGAGTTGTTCTGTGTTGTATCCAAGTTGTCTTTTGGGGGGTTTTCATAATTAGGAGTGTGGGATATTTTAATACTTAAAGCAACAACAAAAAAAAAAAAAAGGAGATGTCATTTGACTGTAAAAATACTCTTTTTCATTTTCTGCCAGAAGGAAAATAATCTTAAATTGAGAGGTGTCTTTGCTTGTTTGGGCTTGTTGGTCTTAACTAAATAAAACCACCTCTTAACTCTTTGTTTTGACTGAGTTTTTCCTCAAAGTGAGGTTCCACCTGTCCATTGTTTCCTTTATAGGGTTTGTTATGCTGTTGTTTAGAGGGAAGTCACACCTTGAATGAGTATTGAAAGCTGGTTTGTGATTGAGGTTAAACTTAAAGAAAAGGGGCACTTCACAGGCTTTGTTTGTGTGAGGCTGAACAAAAATCATTCTGATGTTGTGAATAAAAAAAACTTCAATTGTAAATATGTGTGATTTTACAAAGTAAGAGTCTTGGGTTTTGTTCACAGGAGTGTGGTGAGTGTTGAGATTTTGATTTTAAATTTCCAATGCAAGCAGAGGGGTCTTCATTCTGAGGGAACTTTTCATGGGATGCTGAGGAGTGGGTTTGGTTTTAAAAATGATTTCATTCCACACTTTCACACTTTTATCTAATTTATTTTTTTTATATAAATAATCCCACAATTAAGGCACTGCACTTGGAACATTTCTGTCTTTCTAAGCAGAAAACTCTGTCAAAGGTGGGGAAACAAAAGGCAGTGACGTTACCCCAGGAGGAGAAGGTTTAAATGGGATGAGTTTCCCATAGAATAAATAACCTCCAGGTGTCCCTAACTGAAGTTTTTCCATAATTCTAAGCAAAACTCAGATAATTCTGGAAGCAGAGCATGTGTCACACACAGATCTGTCACTGTGGTCACTTCTGGTGCTTCACTTGGGAGAGCTTTCATCAGTTCCAGCACGTGAACTACACTGAAGTCTCATGCTGAGTTTAAGGGTTCAGCCATGATTTTGAGTGAGCAGAAATAAGAATTCACCTTGATGGTATTGCTTAATTAAGTTTTTAATAGCCCTTCCCTAAAAATTACTTGAAAAGTTTTTAATTCGTAGGTTTGGAGGTGGTGGCTTGGAGGGTAAATGGTTTTTTCTGCAGTAGGAATGAGCTGATTTTGGGGATGGTTGGACATTCAGCCACATTCTGACATGGCTGTTTGTGATGTAGGACATGGTGCTAGAAACCAGGTGTTATTGGCCACATCAATATTCACATGTTGGGAATGTCCTATTCACAACAGTCACATGTTATTCACAGTCACATGTTATTCACATGTCCTATGAACACACCATATTCACATATTGTCCACAAACATTCACATGTTTGTGAATGTCCTATTCTGAAATTGGGAGCCGTGTTGACACATGCAAAAAACCCCAAAATCCTACTTTTTTTTTTTGCTAAACTTCAGCTTTATAATTATTGGAGCTATCTCTGGTTTGACAGCCCTCCAGTCTTGTCCTGCTGCTTCTGTTTTATCAGGGTGAGAAGTTTTAGAAAATAACTTCTGTTCTAAATTGGAAAAAACCAAACCAAAACAAAAAAGTCCTGGTGGACAGTGTTGCTCCCTTCCCTGGCTCCCTTTTGGAGCAGTGATTTCTGCTCCCAGTTCTGGTGCTTTGTGCTGCCAGCACCAGACTGACAGTTCTAAAATCCTTGTATTCTCCTCATTAATGGAATACATTGTGCATCAAATGAGGGGGGTTTGGGCATGGCAGGACTGCCCAAAGCCCAGATCTGAGTGCAGAGCTCACCAGGTTCTTTTTGGGCTCAGCCCAAAGCCCAGATCTGAGTGCAGAGCTCACCAGGTTCATTTTGGGGCATGGCCCAAAGCCCAGATCTGAGTGCAGAACTCCCCAGGTTCTTTTTGGGCTCAGCCCAAAGCCCAGATCTGAGTGCAGAGCTCACCAGGTTCTTTTTGGGCTCAGCCCAAAGCCCAGATCTGAGTGCAGAGCTCCCCAGGTTCTTTTTGGGCTCAGCCCAAAGCCCAGATCTGAGTGCAGAACTCACCAGGTTCTTTTTGGGCTCTGCCCAAAGCCCAGATCTGAGTGCAGAACTCCCCAGGTTCTTTCTGGGCTCAGCCCAAAGCCCAGATCTGAGTGCAGAGCTCACCAGGTTCTTTTTGGGCATGGCCCAAAGCCCAGATCTGAGTGCAGAGCTCACCAGGTTCTTTTTGGGCTCAGCCCAAAGCCCAGATCTGAGTGCAGAGCTCCCAGGTTTTTTGGGGCATGGCCCAAAGCCCAGATCTGAGTGCAGAACTCACCAGGTTCTGTTTGGGCTCAGCCCAAAGCCCAGATCTGAGTGCAGAACTCACCAGGTTCTTTTTGGGCTCTGCCCAAAGCCCAGATCTGAGTGCAGAGCTCACCAGGTTCCTTTTTGGGCTCTGCCCAAAGCCCAGATCTGAGTGCAGAGCTCACCAGGTTCTTTTTGGGCATGGCCCAAAGCCCAGATCTGAGTGCAGAGCTCACCAGGTTCCTTTTGGGCTCTGCCCAAAGCCCAGATGTGAGTGCAGAGCTCCCCAGGTTCTGTTTGGGCTCAGCCCAAAGCCCAGATCTGAGTGCAGAGCTCACCAGGTTCTTTTTGGGCATGGCCCAAAGCCCAGATCTGAGTGCAGAGCTCACCAGGTTCATTTTGGGGCTCTGCCCAAAGCCCAGATCTGAGTGCAGAACTCACCAGGTTCTTTTTGGGGCTCAGCCCAAAGCCCAGATCTGAGTGCAGAGCTCACCAGGTTCTTTTTGGGCTCTGCCCAAAGCCCAGATCTGAGTGCAGAGCTCACCAGGTCCTTTTTGGGCTCAGCCCAAAGCCCAGATCTGAGTGCAGAACTCACCAGGTCCTTTTTGGGCTCAGCCCAAAGCCCAGATCTGAGTGCAGAGCTCACCAGGTTCTTTTGGGGCTCTGTCCATATTTTACTGCTTTCTATCCATAGACAAAAGCAGTTTCAAACTGTGCTGAGCAAGTCCAAACTGTGTGAAAACCACACAGGGGAACAAATTCACAAAACCAGTTTGGAACCTGTTGAAAATTTTATAAAGGAACCAGAGGAAGTTTTGCTATTGGGTTTCACCCAGGTTCAAGCTCTTCTTCATCTCTTTGCAAACTGGCTCAGCTCATGAGATTTTTGAGATAATTTAAGGGGATATTGTGATAATGGCAGCACTTTTGGTGAACTTGGGAGCTGCATAACATTCCATAATTCTCATTGTGATCTCCATAACCTGTTTTCCATACAAATCACATGCAAGGGAACTCGTGTCCTTTAAAACAAATAAATATTCAGGTGTGTTGAGAAACTGATAAAAGATTCATCAGCTTGTGTTTACAGCTACAGAAAAAGCTTCAGCAATTTAGAATACACACTTCAGGCTTCACTGTGTGAAAGTGGAATGTTCTAATAAGGGGTATTTCAGAGGAAATTCCAAGCTGTGCACTTAGGAATTAATGGCACTAATTAACACACTGGTTAAAATTGTGACTGTAAATCACTAGGAGGACAGATGGAAATGTACAGCTTTATTTGAAAGTTTAGCCTGATGTTATGTGGTGTTGAACAGTCTAGGAATATTTTTGAGTTTCCCTTTCTCTCTCACTCCATGAATAATTGAAAATCAGTTCTGGCTATTCCTGCTGGAAATAGGTTATAAACTAAATTGCTCTTCTAGATGAACTGGGAATGCAGCTTTTAAAAGTGCACTTGGGTGTAAATAATGCAGGGCTTGTTTAAACTCTAGTTTAAGCCACCCACAAACAGTGAAAAACATGGATAATGTGTCCTAGCCCTTAAGTTTTTTGGGTTTCAGTAGGAAAAGGCTCTTGGTTTCCTTGGCAGACTTGCATTTGATACTCAGAGCCCGTATCTAAATCCAATATATATCCATATATGAATTCAGGTGCTGGAACATTTTTATAACCCAGTGAAATGGGGAAAGATTCCTCATTTCTGAGCTGATTCTCAGCATGTGCTGTGTGGTGCACCCTTGAAGTCTGTAACTCCCAGCACCAGACTTCAAGTGCTTCGTGTTTTCTGTGGGTCTGCTTGGCCTGGGAGCAGATTTGGAGACTCAAATAAAATCAACTTCAGCTCCTTTTCACTCTNGGCCTGGGAGCAGATTTGGAGACTCAAATAAAATCAACTTCAGCTCCTTTTCACTCTTTGCCTCAGGCTGCTAAATTATCTTTGCCATTGGCTGCCTGGGTACCCTGACAAGAAGTTTCCTGCTCCCAGTTCTTGTGAGGATGAACTGGGTGGCTCCCCATGGAAATGAGGTGCAGAGAGTTCCTTCCCAGGCAGCAGCCACATCTCCCCACTGCAGGAACCACCAGCCACTGGTGTTAGCAGATCTGATGTGCATTAGGTGATTTAATTGGGATATAATCATTAAAACCAGAAGTTCTTTTGCTCCCCACAAAAGCACTGTTATGTTTCTTGTAATGTGGATGCAAATCTTGAAACCAGTTCAAATAGTCCCATGGTTAGAAGTAGACACAGGTTTCAGAATTATATTGAAATTTTATCACATCTGAATTATTATTATCTACACTGATGGCTCAGTATGGAATATTTGGTGGTTCTTGCCACGTTATTGGCTGCTAACACTAAATGTTCTTAGGTGGGATAAAGAGTTCTTGTTTTAACATCATAATTCCTTATGAACAGAGGATTAGAATATTTTTCCCTGATTTCTTACTAACCCTCAATTTACAGATGCTTCATTTTTGTTTTGTGTGTTTTTTTGTTTTGTTTTGTTGTGGTTTTTTTTTTGTTTGTTTGTTTTTGTTTGTTTGTTTTTTTTCTTAGCAGTTTACAGCTCTGGCAACTGGTTTTAAATTTTAAGTAAAAAATTGGATTGGGTTTGTTCTCAAATAAAAACCCTTGACAGAATAGAAAGGAGATTTTAGGATGGATTAAGTATGGAGAATATGTGCTGGTCTTTGTGCCTGTAACAGAGACAGCAGGATGGGGAAAGGGATATTTATAGAAATCTTGGAGCTTTCAACAGAGCGTAGAAATTGAAATTCTGGAGAATTTGTGCATGTAAATAATCCAGCAAGAAAAAAAGCAAGATTACAAGATAATGGGTAATAATCTTTTAAAAATGTGTTCATGCAGGCTCTGTCAGAGCTCTGCGTGGTTGTGCTGAGGATTTGCTTTCATTTATCTTTTTACCTGTGCACTCTGCAAAGGCATCAAACTGTGCAGGTATGAGGAATGTTTGATGCCTTTTCTCTTTCCCCCAGCTCTGCTTCTAATCCTATCTGTGATTCTAAAAAAAACCCTGGAAAACAGCAAATTGTTCTACTGTGTGGTGTCCTGAAAATATAAGGACGTGGTGGTAACCAGCCACCATGGAAAAAAGTCATATTTCCCACTCTAATTATTACTTAGTACTTTTAGAAAGTAGTGGTAACAATACCCTCAGCACTTTTTTTAAATTATTTTTTTTTTTACCTTCTTGTTTTTCATTGGAGCAATAGAATTATTATTTTTTGAAAACTAAATATCATAGCTTATCTTGAGCAGGATTCTTCCTCAAGGGGAAAACCTTGCTGAGTTCATGAACTTCTTCCAACGGTAGGATTAAGATCTTGCTGGGCCAGATTTATCAAAGACATTATTCCATTAGTGAAGATGAGAAAGTGAACAATGTTTCAGCCCTGCTAAGTCTTTACAAGCTTCTGATTTGAATGCTTGCAGGGACAGGAATGTTGGCTAATGAAACGTGGGGAACATGTTGGTGCCTCTGCCAAGCAGCATCACTGTGCACGTCAGCTGGAAAAGAAATGCCAGAGACTGGGATGAGTCTGGGAGCCTGCAAATAAATATTTGGGTTGGCCATGTCTTTAAAATGTGTTTCAATTGATTTTATTAAGGCTGGCATCCTTCCAGAACTGCTGAACAAACACTTTGGGATCCCATCCCTCATCGTGGAGATAAACGCCAAAATTCCGCTCGACTTCAAAGGGAGCAGAATTAAGATCTTAGTCCCCAAAAACACAGTCTGATTTTTATCTGCTGAGCAGGAGAGGATCTCGTGGGAGGGTTTGTTGGACAGGCAGGAATCAGGACCTGGAGGGAGGTGGCAGTGGGGTGAGTGAGGCCTCGGTGTTTGGTCACCACCAGAGGCACGTGGCAGCCTGGCTGAGCCTGCTTTTAAAGCTGCTGTCCCTCACTGGATGTGCTGCTGAGCAGTCAGGGTGTAACAGCCTGCACTGAGCAAGAAAACTCCTTCACTCATCCAACTGGCCAAATTATTGCTTGCTTCAATCTTTTTTTAATCTGATTCTCCAGCTGGAGTTGGTGACGTGGAACAATTAATGTCACACAGCAGCAGCAGCAGGCTGAGGGATCAGCACAGCAAGGCTGGCACAGAAGGAAATACCTTGGATTAGGGGGACAGAGGAGTTGGAGAAGTAGAATAACCTTTGATGTAGAATATTTGTGTGTCAAGGAAATGCTGGAAAATTTGGGGTGGCTGGAGCTCAGTCATTTGCTGTGAGACTTTGGCTGCAGCACGGCTCTGTCACCAGCTCCATGCCCAGCTCCATGCCCAGCTCCATCCCCGGCTGTAGGAAAAATATAGGTGCTGCAGGACTCAGTTTGGGTGATTTCTACAGTTCAGGGCAGCTCCTGAAATGTGCAGTTTATTTGCAAGGGTTGTGGGTGCAGGAGCTCTGCTGGAGCTGCCACAGCTCAGAGCATGGCCCAGAGAGAGCGAGAGAGGGAGCAGGAGATAGAGAGGTATAGAGAGAGATTGACAGAGCTAAAAGTCTGGTTCCATGATATTCTATCTCTTCCTATACTGAATATGGTAATATTACAACATCCAATCAGTAGAAGACAGAAATCCTGATAGAATTTACACACAACCTATCACAACTACTACATTACCATACTGTGTTACATTTTAACTCCTAAAAACTACTTTCTAAAACTACTTTTTCCTTCCCTGCCACACTGGCAGGGTTTCTCTGACCCTTGGACTTCTCTGTTTGCTGAAGCATCCTCTTCTCTGCTAAAGCCATTGTTCAATGCAGAGGGATTCTCCTTCAGCTGGCCAGCCCATTGGTTTTGGCTGTACAGTAACTCACAGCTTTTATCTCATATCTCAGAGCCAGCTTTCATTTCTATTTCACTTACAGGTTTTATATTTTCAGAATCTTTTGCCAAGCACTCATATTTATAAGGTTTCCCTATTTCATCCTCCCCAACACCCAGCCATTCCCATTTTCCCTGCCAGGACTGGCACTGGATTCTCTTGGGGTTTTGCTCCTCCCAGGTCACTCTCCCAGTGCCAGTCCCTCCTGCAGGGAGGGTTTGGGTCTGAGTTCAGCGGGTGGGGGCCGAGGGTTGGTGCTGATTTGGTGGGCACTGCTGGATGATTTGATGGAAACTGTTTTGCTGTTGGGAGCTGGATGCTTCTCCCATGCCAGGCAGCTTTTCACTCATCTTGAGACTCGTGGCTGGCAAATATTTCCTGGAAAGTTGTAGATAAAAAAGCCTAAATGTCACTCTTTAACTTCCTCCTTCAAAATTCTCCACATCTCCTCTCCCTTCCTGAGTCTCTCTTTCTCTTCTGAGTCAATGATGGCAGCTGTGCCCTTTTAGAATTCTCCCCAGTTTTCTTGCATTATACCAAGCCAGGCACCAGGTTTTTTAAGTTTTTAAGCACTGATTGTGAAGATAATTATTTTCTATATGTTACTCTTCACTACTCAGTTAATACATGGCTTCTGTAAGAAATGATCCTTTTAAGAATTATGAATTAAAGAGAGAATTTTTACTAATTATCTCTATTATAAAACACTTAGGAGCAGCCCTAGCATTAGTAACAGCAGTTAAGTCTCCCACACTCAATCACCTTCTTTTCTTGCATTTCAAAGTCAGAATATACAGATATTTGTGGGGAGAATGGGTGCAGCATTCCAAGACCCATCTCAGAGGTAAAGGCTTCTCCTTTTTGATGGGTGGCTTCTTTCTAGTTCAACAAATAAACAAAAAATAAAAAGTTTTCCTTTGAGCCAGAGTTGGGAATTTCATTCAGCTGTGGAGACAGCTGAGGTGCCTTGGGGCAAAATATGGGAAGAAACAGATGGCCATAAAAGGAAAAGCACTGGGGAATAAAATAATTGAAAATTCCAAGCAAGAGTTTATAAATAAAATCTGTGAAAGCTTACTGTACCTAAACAAAAAGCCAAGTTCAGAATCCTGCATGCCATGGAGTGCCTTAAAGGGATGACCCAGGTAACTGACTGGGTTTGCATTCACAAACTTTTTTGGCCTTTGTGCTCTGTACAAAATTTTGCCATGTTCCACAAGGACATGCACATCATGTAAATAAAAAGTGTATTATTTTAGATTGAAACTTTACCTGCATTTGTCTGCAGGAAATGCAGCATAAAATGTTGTATTTTGTCTTCCTCTCGAGAAATCCTCTTTATTTCCTCATTGGCTGTTTTGGCTGTGTTTGTTTGAGGATTTTCTGTTCATAAAAATTAATGGCAGCGTGAGTCAAAACATTCAAAAATTCAAATTGGCATTGCAGAGTTGTGAACTGCCTTTGAATTTTGCAAATTCCTCAAACACATTCTCTGTGGACTTTAAAATGTCTGCAATTATAAATATTTCTTCTTAGGTAGGGGAATAATTCTTCAAGATTAAATAAGTGACTGTTCAGACTTTCTATTCTGGCTCTTGGTGAACACCTGTGTGCATCCAACCCAGGCCATTTTATGATTCTGTGGTCTTAGTCATAATTTTAATTATTGTATTTGAACAGTCTTATTTGGGTGTAATTTGGGCATTGCTGTGGGTCCCTTCCCACTCAGAATACTCTGTGATTCTTGAGTACTGTGATAAACCTCTACAGTCTGTTTGGGCTGTGTGTCTGTCTGTCCTTAATTCTAATTTATGTGCTGTCAAAGAGGTATTCTCCTCCTGAAACTGAACTTTTGTTCACTCATGGAGGGGGAAAAAAACCCCTCCTTACCTTACATGTGTAGGTCAGCATAAAATGTTGCATTTTGGCTTCCTCTCGAGAAATCCTCTTTATTTCCTCACTGGCTGTTTCTTTTCAGTGCTTCTGAGTGAGGCAAACCCTGATTAAATGAGCCCTGAATGCAAATCAAAGGTGCAGAGCTGTTTCCAGAGACATTTCTTCATTTTTATGTTGTAAGAATCCTTATAATGAGTTGGATTTGTAACTGCTGCCAGAGCAACTCTTCCAGTCTAGTCAACTTAGAGAAGGTTAAAAATACAGAGGGATGAGCCTGGGCTTCAGCCAGAGGGCAAATCTCTGTTCCTGCTTGCCCAGCATGAAGTGCAGAGCTCCCTCCTGCCCCTCTTTTCCTGCCTCCCCCNTTCTTAAACCCCAAAAATCATAATATTCCCATATATCACAATATTTCTCAAAGATGCTGATCCAGATCATTGTTTTGACCCTTCCAGTGGAAAAGCTTTTCCTTCAGGCCAATGTGCCCCCAGTACTGAAGGGGATTTTACTGATGCAGGGGATCTTTGGGTGGCACTGCTGGTTTTTCATCTCTAGGATTTTCTCCTTTATTAAGCCCCTTCTGGCACTGTCCCTACAGTTTTTGTCTCTGGTGTTTTACCCGTGTTTCACACCAAGTAATTTTTTGAATTCTGCAGCCTCTGTGTCCTTGAGCTTTTCCATGTTCTGATCTCTGCATCTTGTGACCAAGATCTTGTCTTAAAAATGGTTTTACTTTATTTCAGTCTCCTTTAGAGCTCTGATCCCCAGTGCTGTCAGAGTTCTGGCACCTCCCTTCTCCTGCAGGAGGCTCCCAGCCATCTGAGACCCCAATTACAAGGTTTTTCATCTCAGTTTCCATGAAACACTTCTAATAAATCTCCTTTAACTCATTTTTCAGAGAGCTGTCACCAATAATCAGACAACCTAAATGTGTTTATCCTTCAGTCTCACTGCTGCATGATTTCACCAGTTTAGCTGCTGCCCTTTCTGCACATGCTTCTCGTTTCCTTTTTTTAGGGATTGTAAATCAAAGTGACACCACCACTTTCTCCAAGTAACAAAAATTCCCTTTATTTATGTGATTGTGCCATTCTCTGCAAGGCACAGAACACAACTGCATCCCATTGTCCTGCTGCTCTGATGTCCTCTGAGTCCAGTTACAAACAGGAAGAAAAGCAGGAATTATCCCATTCCCCATTCCCCTTTAGTAACCCTTGACTCACTGCCCAATTTTCCAGAAGTTTTTATGGCACTTTTCATCTTTGCATGAACTTTTATAATTATAATATCTTGGAACTTGTTCTGCCTTTTGAATGATTTGTTGGGGTTTGACTTCTTTCTTCTTGTGAGCAGCAATGCCACAATTTAAAATACAAATTCCCCCCAATGAAATAATGGGATGTGCCTGCCCTGCTTTGTACTTGGGCTCCATATGAATTTCATTTCTCCTTGGTGTGGGAAAAGTTCTAGTCTAGAGATAAATCCCTTTTTGATTGGCTGCTCTAAATAAAGCAAACAGCAATTGTCTCTAAACTGATGGCACTGATGTTATCACTGGCTCAGATTAGAACTTGGAGACATTGATGGAGATATATCATTTCTTTGCTTGAACCTGATCTTTTAGGGGTTTTTTGCCTATGAAAAACTAAATCCTACTCAGTTGTTTCATCAGACAGAGTTTTTTTGTTCAGAAGGGATGAAGTTTAAAGTTAAACTATTGATTAAATGTATTTTTATATATTAATTAAGAATTTGGTGAAATACTTATAAATTATTTGTGTCTGTGTCACGTGCAAGGCTGAAAATTCTCCAGAATGCCAAATGAAGCTGAAGGAAAGTGTTTATATTTCCATATAAATATAAGAATCAGTCCACCTTTGGGTCCTACCATGCCCTCAGTGAGACAGAGAGCTCCAAACCCAGTAAGATTTGTGTGCTAATTTATAGATTAGTTATCATTTGGTTTAATAATTGGCTTGGTCATGTGTCACCAGCCTGGCTGAGGGTGTGCATGGAGGGGGATTCTTGGATGGGAAAAAAAAAGGGTGGAAAAACAACCTTGGAGAGGTGATGGACCTGTGTGGGAAGAGGCAGAGCAGAGGTGTTGTAAGAGCCTTCCCCTGAGCAGACATGACCAGACTTTGTCTGCTCCCCACAATTGAGGAGTTTGCCAGGGCCCTGTGCAAGTTCCAGCTTGTTTGCAACTGGGAGAGGAGTTTTTCAGTTTTGTGCATAAATGTTTTAGCTGTTCGTGGTCTCCTCACTGTGGGGTTTACTCAAAAACTTTTAAATTTTCAAGGATCACCTTAGTCTTCACTGCCAGTCGTTGGATTTTTGAATTTATTGCTGTGTGGAGCCCAAAAAGCAGAATTTTGTGAGAATAAAGTCAGAAAATCCCGTGATGTTTGTTCATGACCACAGCAGCTTTCCTGTCATTGTGACTCACAGAAGGACCCTGAGAATCCCTGCTCAGGTTTTGCTTTAAGGTGGAGACTCCTGAGTGTGAGTTCAGAGCTCTGCAGGGCTGATGGCTCTGCAGCTCCTGTCAGGGGCAGCTTTTGCCTAATTAATGAGAGAAGGAGCAGGGAAATCACTAATTACA
Organism: Lanius collurio; assembly: GCA_020086605.1. Lineage (NCBI taxonomy): Eukaryota > Metazoa > Chordata > Aves > Passeriformes > Laniidae > Lanius > Lanius collurio. The sequence goes on from JACBWW010000068.1 coordinate 257,575, forward strand.
GCTCAGACAGGAATCGATGAGGTCTGTCATGCTGGATAGAGGGATCTCCTGGCTGTTGGCCCAGGGAGAGGTGGTTCTAGGTGGGTTATATGAAGTTTAAAGCAAGTTTAATTTATTAAATATA
>JACBWW010000068.1:258098-287276 GCA_020086605.1 Lanius collurio
ACAGTGGGAGGTGTCCCTGCCATGGCAGGGGTGGCACTGGAGGGGCTCTGAGGTCCCTCCCAACCCAAACCAGTCTGGGACTCTGTGATTGCAGAAGCATAATATGATTTTAAATGTTTATAAATGAGTTCAAACCTGGTTTAGAACATAGATAGATGGATGACAATGAATTTTATGGAAAATCCATTGAACAGCCTAGGTCTGTATTCCCATTTTGGAGCCATCCTCACCCCCTTTGCTGCTGCAATCCAGCTTTTACAAGCAGCTTTCCCACTCTGTCGCTCTCAGGACTCTTTGTGATCCCATAAACTCACAGAATGGCAATCACAGAATAGCCCCAAAGATCAAAGCCACCCCAGATGGGGGGAGAAGGCAATTCTGAGCCAAAATGAGCTGTTGGGCTTGTCAGCAGCTGGGAGCCTCTGCTGGAGCACATCTGTCCTGGCCCTCCAGAGCTCGGGGGGTGCTCGTGTTCCTGGGATCCAGGCAAGGGCTGCAGCAGGGCTTTGCTAAGCCTGGCTGGGCTAAATAGACCTGGAACAAGAGGTCTGGTTTGTGCCAGCTGGCTCAGACTGCAGGGGCTGTGTCACTGGGCTTTTTCAAAGCACTGGGGCACAGCTGAGCAAGGGCAGCAGGGCAGGTTTGGTTTGGGATCACTGAACAATTTGCTGCCCCTCAGAGAAGCCCCAGAGGGTTGGTGTGGCCATGGTTTTGTCCAACAAGCTGTGGAATGGGTTTGCCCACCACCAGGAGTTTGGGAAAGCATTGCTTTGTTCCTGGGAATGAAAAATCAACAGCAGAGCAAGTGGGTGCCCACTTTGTTACAGCAAGTCCAGCAGGGCAGATAGAAATTGGGAATTAAATAAGGAGATGTGATAGCTGGGACACAGCTACTTGCAGGCAATCTGTTGGTCCAGCAGATGTTGAAATTCTGTGGTCAGAAAATCAAAAGCAGTTTTGAAAGAGCTTGCAGAATCCAGAGTCCTGCAAGACCCTCCAGGCCCAAAATGTCTGCATGGTCTCATCAAAATTCATGTTTGTTCAGTCGTGTCTGTATTAATTGAAGTGCTAGAGGAATAAATCTGACACTTGGACAAGTTTTCAGCTGCATCTGGGTTGGACATATGGTTTTAAATCAGTACATAAGTTTTTGAGTGAAGTGGAGGCTGCCTCTGGTATTTATTGTGAATTTATTGCATGGGCCTAGCAAATGTTCCCAGAGCAGGGCAAGGTGCTTGCAGAGGTCTCACTGCTGAGCACCACCTGCTTTTTTCATGCTTTTTCTGCTTTTTTTTTTGTTCTGTCCTTTAGAAACAAAACCAAACCAGAACCCTGCTCTGCCTATTCTATTTCTAGAACATCACTGTCATTACCTTACCTTTAAAAACTGATTTTTTCCTAGTTGTGCTTTTATACCAGCACTTGTCATTTTTTGTCCCATTTAATTTCCTGATGGGAAAAGTGACAGGGTTAATCATGAGGGAAACTGGCATGGAAGGTTTTAATACAAATATATTTATCTTCCCTAAGTTTCTGAACTGTATCTCATGAAATAAATCTGCTAATCTCATATCCTTTGAGCATTTACCACTGCAACCCACGTTCTTTTATTCACTCAATTCATATCTTCAGAAATGATTTTAGTTTCTAGCTCGATGAAGAGCATTCCTTGTGTAAAAGAGGAGAGAGGACAAAGTTTTCCCTAACTTCTTGCTGCCTCCTCCACAAGACAGAAATGTTGTGTACACACCACACATATCTCCATGGAAGCAATGAAGAGATCAGTGAGGTCACTGGATAAATCAAAGTTTTAATGAATTAATATTTTGATTACATTTCAAATTTTCTGTTACTTATGTGTTACAGACAGTGCATGAGAGGCAGTCTGGTTACACTAAAGATGTGCCCAGAACTCACATGGAAGATGACATAACCACACGTGGGACATGTGTTAATTTTTTTTCTGCCAAATGTTATTTTCTGATCATGGGAATTGAGCTGAAAAGGATCCCTGTAGTTGGAATTATTTAGAATAATGCATATTTTGCTCGTGTTTGCCAGCTGCACTTTGGGAAGATGGAGTGTGGCTGTAGGATTGAAACTTGACTCCTATCTGGGTTAGGTGACCTTCCAATAACACTTTTTATTGTTATGGGAATCTCTGTCTCAGCTGAAGATGATCTGTGCTTTTTAATCAAGCAGTAAAGCCTCAAGAATTTCTATGGATCTTTTTTTTTCCCCCTTGTAGAATTTGGGGATATTTTGAAAAGAAAGGGGAAGATTTTCCCAGTTCTCACAGGGATGTCCCTTCATGATATGATTTGTAAAAGCCAGCCTAAATTCCTTCTCCCACCCAGAATCTCTGATTCCAATGAAGAGTGCTGAGATTGGTCCTTCCCACAGCAATTTGTGCTCTGCCTGGCCAGCCAGCTGGAATTTCTTCAGAATAAATGAGATTATCTGGGCTTTATGTGAACAGAGCTGTAGAATTCAGCATCTTTAAACTGTTGGAAAGACTGGATGAGTGTGCTGGTCCTGCCAGGAGGGTGTTGCTCTGTCAGGGGCTGTAAAGAAGCATTGTGAAGGTGATGATGATGATGGAAGACATATTTATGGCTATGTGGTAGGTATGGGCTAATTTAACAAAGATGTTTCAAGGGATGAGTTAATCTCATATGTGGATGTCAAAACATTGGAGCAGGGTCCTTGGAGAGGCTGGGAAATCCCAGAAGTCTTTAAAACTCAGCTGGACAAACCATTCTGGGGTGATTCTGTGGCCTGAACACCCCCTGATGGAGCTGGCCCTGCTCTGGGTGAAGGGAAGGACAAAATGATCTCCAGAGGGGTCTCTGGAGCCCATTGATGAGCACTGGGTGTCCCTTAAATCCCCTCTTTTATAATCTCCTGTTGGGTTGTTCATTCCTGCAGTTCAGGTGTAGAGTTAATCTGCTGCTCACTGTTAATGAGGAATTGCCAACTTTGATTGTTATGACCTGAAAATCTCATTTAGAGGCCTTTGACAGCAGCTCTGCATCACCTGGGGGTTAAAAAGGTGCAGTAGGACCTGGCAAATTTTGGATTTACAGCAAAACAAAATCTGGGCAGTTGGAGTGGCACAGACTCAGGTGTAGAAATTGTTGAATTATTCTGAGATCCATTTATGTATCCAATCCACATTTCCTGTTCGAGGCTTGAAAGGAAATTTGCTTTGATATCTGTCTTATCAATTTTTTGCAGGAGTTATAAATGTGATGAATATACACTTAGAGTTTTATTTTTAATGTAAAACCTGGGCACATCAAAGGGGGAAGGTGATAAAAGAATTCAAAGATACACTTTTATATACTTACAGTGTTTTATTTTCATTTCAGTCAAGGGCTTTATATCAGATCTAACCATTCCTATGACAGAATTTACATTAATTGTGGCTTCCTTCAAACACACTTTCTCCTTGGATAGCTGCCTGTTGGTGGTAGCAAAATGAAGTTGAAAATCCCACACAAAACAGAATAATGGCAATCCCCAAGCGTGAGGGGGGTGTTTATTTGTTTTCACACTTGTTTGCAGTTTTTAAGAGCTCGAAGAAAAGGCTGAGTAGTAGAAAGTCTCCTCTTAGATGCAGTCATTGCAACAGCTCCAGTGCTATGCCCCAAAAAATGCCCTTTTCAGCTCAAAGCACTTCTAGACAGGAGAGAAATTGGGTTTGTGTTTGCTGCTTTGGGACTTTTTTTTTCCCCTCATAAAACAAGGAACAATGGAAGGAAATCTGTCTGAGGCATTTTTATCCCAGAAAAACCCTGGTGTGCATTTTTTGTTTGTTTCTTTTTTTGTATTGTTTCATTAATGGTTAGTCATGACCAAAAAAAAAATCCTTTTTGTGAATGTTTTCATATCATTTTCTGATGAATACCTGGGAAAAGTGCTATAAACCCAGAAGGGACTAATTACTGCTTGGTGCTACTGTTTGTATATCTGCTTGGAGCTGGAGGTATCAAAAAGACTTTCTAGCCAAAAGTTTATTTGTAAACAAATACCTTCTGTGCTGTTTGCTTGCCTTTCTCTGTTTTGGTCTTAAAAATAGCTTTCAAAGCTCTTCAGATACCAGTTCTACAAGATATTTAGGCTTTAAGGTACCTGCCAAGCCAAACCATTCTGTGCTTCTAGGTATTGTACATCTCTTTAAAAAATCTCATACAAAAGGAACTTGTAGAAGAGTTGCTGTTTGGTGAGATTAAAATGAGAATGCCCCACCACCTTGACCTTTCAGGCTGTGGGCTGAAAATACAGAATTTTGGAAAGGCTTTAAGGGCAAAACAAGCAGCAGTCAGGGCCACTAGCATTGAGGAAAAAAAAAAAAGTAAGGTACAAGGTTGATAGATTTGATTTTATTGCAAGAAATTAAAGGGAAGGCTGTGGGGCAGACACAGAAAAACAGAATTTGTGGAGGTACAAGGGATGCCAGGGCTTTGTCAGCCAGGACAGCTGGCTGGGGTAGGGCTCTGTGTGCAGGGATCTGGAGGAATTATCCACCCTTTTCTCCACCTGCTGCTTAAAGAAAGCAGCTTGAAAGAAATGCAGGCTTTATAAGCCTTGAATTTGATTTTTTTTAGGTTAATTTCTGTAGGTTTAATTGTAATTTGTGTGTCAGCTGAAGCAGGAAATCTCTGCTAGGTAGTTATTCTGAATATGGCCAGAGCTGATCTTGGGTGTAATTTAATTAGAGGAAGCTAGAAGGTAGTTTTTAAAAAGAAATTGTGAGAATTACTGTAGGCTGAGATCTTGCACTGGGAGCACAAAGGGGTCCTTGCTGGAGTTCATCCCCTTGGATTTGGGATGAGGAATGCTCTGAGCAAAGCAGGATCTGCCCTTAGTGCAGAGCTGCTCCTGCCAGGCCTTCCCTGGGGGCTCTGCAGTGGGAAAGGGGCGTGGGGAGGGAATTGTTGGGCATGGAAAAGGCTTGGAGGGTGCCTGGTTTGAGGGGGATGAGGGAGCCGAGATGAAAGGAAGGTGCTGAACTTTGTAATTATCGCCCTCGGTCTGGACCAAAAAGGCTGCAGGTTGGAACTTGCAGGTGTTTAATGAATTTCAAGGTGCAGTTTCAGTTTGGTTGCTGTTGCTGAGGTGCAGCTGGGGATGGAACAGGTCCCACTGGTGTGTCCTTGCAGCACTGGTCACTTCCAGCACGTTCAGCCACATGGCCACACAAGTGGGGGTGTTCAGCCACATGGCCACACTGTCAAGGGGTTTAAACTGCCCAAAATTCTGATGTGTTGTCTCTGTGCTAGAGCACAGAACATGATTAACCTCAAACCCATCAAAAACTCACATTTTATTGTTGTAAAATAGCAAAAGGTTGCTTGAATGTGTTCTTTTTTCATTAAAATGCTGCTTGTTCCTAAATCATAGACTTAAGATTTGACAATTGCTCTGGGAAGCCGTGTTCTCACGTGATCCTCAGCTGTGCTGTTTGACTGATGGGACATTTCATTTTCAGCCTTTAGAATTTTACTCTTTACTCCTCACCATATGTGAAGCATTTACAACACAGTAAATCCTGTGGTTTGCATTAAAAAAAAATAAAAAAAAAATCAAAATCTCCTCCGGGTCCTCCTGAGCAGAGCGTTTGGGGCCATGTGTCTGTAAATTCATCTCAGTTGTGTGTGGAAAACAACCCGTGGGGGTTGGTTGGTTGTTTGTTTGGCAGATTGGAGGCAAGAAACTTCTCAGAATCCCCTCAAGGTACATTTCTATTCTTGCAAGTTTATTCATGAGATAAACAGCCGTTATCTGCTTGAATCACAGATGTTAAATTGAAGATGCAGAGCCACTGCCTGGGTAGGTAAGCACGGATTTTGGAGCTGTTGTGGTGGAAGTTTGGGTTGCAGGTACCTGTTCCCGTGGTGTGGAGCAAATGCAAAACTCGCTGTTCCATTGGATTTATCGAGTGTGCAATCTGGAGCTGTGGAAAATCAATCAGTGGGAATTTGTGGGCTTTCCCTTGCTTCATTCTTCCTATTATTTACAAAAATAATAGTTGGACTTGCAAGAAAACAAGGGTGGGAATCCTCCTCTTCTCATGAATAGCCATAATTTGCATGGGAAATTTAAGAATCTCTCCAAAGAAGTTTGACTATAAAGGCAGGTATTTGAAGGAACAGGTGCATTCAGATAATCTGCCCAGATTTGTGCAGACTGGGGTGGGGTTGACAGCTGCTTCATTATCTTCTCATTTTATGACTTCTCCTGTCGTTGCCTTTAGCTGTGTTTGGGTTTGCCTCACCCAGGTGTGCTGCAGGACAGAGGAGAAGTGAAAAAATCCCAATTCACAGCTTGGTTTGGAAGTCAGACTCTTTTGACAGTCATTTTACACACTGTAGGCTCTCTGTGTTTTGTTATTGCCTCTGTTAAAAAGTTCACTCTTCTGAAGTCATCATCTATTAAAGTTTAAATGTCTTTTTTTGACAACATCTCTTGCTGTTAGTCAGGAGCCTGTGCTAATGTAGCTGTCAGTATTTCACACAACTTCCTTTGCACAGTCCCGTGGAGCTTGTTTTCTTTGAGGTAATTTGCAATTGTTAACTTCTGTATTGAATTTTCCCCTTTTGTTCCGTGTTTTCCCCTTCCCTCTGCATGCACTTTGTTAAGATACCACTGCTTTGTTCTTTATAAACCTTTGTAAATTGGACACAAAATGCTGTGCTGGAATTTTGGAAGTGTCCCAAGGCCAGGTTGGATTTGGGTTGGAGCAGCCTGGACTGGTGGAAGATGCCCCTGTCCATGGAAGGGGTTTGGAATAAAATGAGCTTTAAGTCCATTCTGTGGTTTAATGGTTCTGACTGCTCTGAGATTGCATGAAGTGTAACCTATCTTATAAAACTCTCTGTTCTCCTGGAGGGAAAATACTTTCCAAACATTTAAAAATCATCCTACTTGGTCCAGGACATTGGACTATTGGTTAAATACCTGGCAACCTCATTTTCAGTATTTTTGTGAGTATTTTTTTGTTAAAAGCCTCCTTTTTGTTACCAGCTCCTAGAAAAGGGCTGCTTTAGATAGGAGACAATTTCCTTGTCAGGCCAGCAGTTTGTGGGCTTTGTTTTCAGAAACTGGGCTGGGGGGGACTGTCTGAACTTGGAATTTCTGCTTTTCTCTGGCTCGAATCATACCATAAACTCTATTTAAAGATTTTGGTTTTTGTATTTATTTTCCACATCCTTGACCCTGACTGGCGAGCTGGACATTTGTGTTTGCCTTGGCAAGCTCCAAGCTGCTCATCTAGGGCAGGATGAAAACTCTTTTTTCCTTTTGTAAACAAACTGTTCCTTCAGTATTTTCCATCAGGATTTACACCACCATTTTGTGACGCTTCTAGGAATGGAGCAAATCTTGCCATTCAGAGTTTTCCTTTTACCCAGCTCGTAGCACTGCAGAGAAATGTTTGATTTTTATGTCTTTCCTTGGGTTGGATTCGAAAAACTTTTTTTCAGAACGCTTTTAAATTCCGGAAATGGTCCATTTTTTTTTTTCCTGTAGGGGTTTATTAAAGCTATAGGTCAATAGGCATTGTTGCCTGGCTAGAAAAGGGGTTTATTTGTATTTTTTATTTGTCTACCCACTGCAGGGAGAACAGTGCCCCATTGTCCCAGGCACTGTGTGCATGTAAAACACTGCTTTGTGCCCCGAAGAATTTACAGCCCAAATAACTGTTCATGCTCTGCTGTGAGGGGGATTTGATAGATTTTAGTGGTCAGGATGTAAAATGAGAGAATAACTCAGCTGGCCACTCCATGCCAGCACACGAGTTGTGTTTTGGAACAGAGGAACTGGATTTTATTTCCCCAGGGACACAGAAGGGCTGCAGCTCCTTTTGGCCAGCGAGGGATTTTTGGGGGCTCTGCAAATGGCATTTTTGGGCTTGCCATCCAAACCACTTGTCAAGTGTCATCTGCAACACTCCACAAGTGTTGCAGATAATTTGGGTGAGTTTGAAACACTCCCAAGCCAGAGATGCAGTTTTTTGTATTTTAAACTTGGTGTTATTATGTTCTTAAATCCAGCTCAAAGCTGTACCCACGTTAGTCCTGAGCTTAAGCCCTGCCAGGTGGAAAAGAGGGTATTTCCCATGAGCTAAACTTCTAAAATATCTGAAAAAGTGGTTTAGGAGCACCCCTGTTCCTCTGGGAGAAAAAGCTTGGAGGATATTGAGAATTTGCTCTCTCCTGACAAACAGCTCTGCAAATGCCTGGTCTGAATTTCTACCTCTCCCCCTCAGTGTTTTCACAAGGACACCTTGAAATTCTGTAAAAATATTCACTTCTCCCCCACTCTATCCCCACTTACTGGCCAAGGGCAAGTCACAAAGTAAAAGTACAATTGTGTTGTACTGCAGGAAAAAAAAAATGGTGTCGTTTTATTTCTTTTTTTAAGCACTAGAAAAGAAGAAATTTCCATATAAGTTCTTGTCCTTAAGCTGCTGTTTATGACATCCAATATTTGAGTGTAAAGTGACCAATTAGTTCTTCATGAATGTCTAGAATAATTTTTCTGCAGTTTAGTTAAATAAGCTGTTTATTAGAAGTTATTACTCACACAAAGTGTGTGCCAGTGGGTCAGCAAACCAGCCCAGAATGTCTGGAGTTTGATCTGAGCCTTACTGTAAATGATAATAAATAACAAATAGCCAAAGTGACAAATGCTGAAAAGTCAATATTAAAAATACCCCCAAGATGACAAATAATTATTGGTGTGTAGGTTGTTAACAGAGGAGAAAAATATTGAATTTTCTCTAAAGCTCCATTGGTGCTCGTCAACAGTTCATAAAATACTCTTTATTATTCCTTTACAACAGCAATGTGTCTTTATAGGAGTGCATTAAGAGCATATTTCAACTCCACAAACTAAAATCCCTTTATTTGTTGCAGATCTGGGACATGAGTGATGATGAAACAGTTTGAAATCAGGTGCCTGAGGAGGAGGAGGAGGATGCCCTGCTCTGCCCTGCCTTTTATCTCTGCTTGGACAAGTTAATGATTGCTTACCCCTCCTGACTGCTGGAAAGACAAACAAACAGAACCCACGTTTTGCCATGAATAACTTCACTTTCAAAGCAGTCTCTTATGGACACAACTCGCCATGTTTTCATTTTTATTGTGTAAATAACTGGAGCAATGTGCTTATGTTTAAACCTGCTCTCTTTCTTTTGCATTTTGGGGCTTTTTTTTTAAAGTTTCTAAATATGGCTTACGTATAAAATATGCTGCTTAAGCAAATTTGGGTGGTTTGTTTATGTCAGGTTTTATTTTGCTTGTCAATGGCCATGGCCAAGCAGCATTTCTGGATGTCTTTGTTCATCTCTCTCACATTTGGGGGACTTTAGTTGGAATTTGTTAAGATGGAGAATTTTCTGCTCTTGGAAGTTAAATTTCACATTTAAAGGTGGGCAGGAGTGGGTAAGGAGCTAAACCTGCTGCCTCTACCATGTGAATTTAGGCTGCAGTTGTTCTGGATGTGTCCATGGAATTGTTATTGCCTGTAAAGATTTCATCCTTTCATGCTGTGGAAACAAAGTGGTTTGACTGATTTTTGTCCAGAAAAGACCAAAATTCATTAGGATCATGGTTAGGCTCCCCTGAAGCTCAGAGAAGGCTCTGTTACATGGTTAAAAGCTGCTTTAGGGGGTGGTGGGTCATTGATTCAGTCAGAACTTGTAGGGAAATGCTTCACTGAAAGGAGAAATTTGACTTTGCTGGGTTTGGGTGTGGTCATGCAGAACCTTGCAGGTGTTCAAAAAGAGCAATTCTCTTTTCCTTTTTGGTTCATTTGAGTTTTGTGAGTGGCTTCAGAGATTATGGCTGAGCACCAACAGGAGTTTGAGAATCCTTGAGTTTAAAAAATAGCTTGAGGAAAAAAGAGTTTTAAAATATTACAGCAGAATTGAATCTATTGGTCTTAACTTGGAATAGATTTTAGAAGGAAATTTGAAATCCCTTTCATAGCTTTATATTGTGGGGGAGCTGACTCACTTAGAAAAAATGCAAATCACTTTATCTGCCAAGCAGCCTCTGTTTCCCAGATATATTATGAAAATCAGTTGATCAATCTAATTATTTTAGTTCCTTCCTTAACACAAGCTCTAGAGTATTTTTTTTTTTGTAGCGAATTTCCCTTCTTCTCTCTTATGCCACCTCAGAAGAAATTCAGTCAGGTCAAGGATATCTGCAACTCCTTTATTCTGATCAGGAAAGAAGATTTATTGAAACCTGCTGAGGTATGCACCAAGTGTCTAAAATAGCCATTATTGTCTAAAATAGCCATTATTGTCTAAAATAGCCATTATTGTCTAAAATAGCCATTATTTCTATTTATTTATTATCATAGTCATTGTATTTATGTGATTTCTTACAGAGGGGAATGTCTAATGAAGTTTAGGTAACTTCAGTGCAATATAAAATATATATGAATTCAATATATTTTAGAAATCAGAGTTGGTAATCAGAACAAGTTATCTTTTGGTGGCCAGGCACTGAACCCTGAGGGTCACAGCCTGCAATGTGCATTTTCAAAGCAGTTAAAGGACATGATGACTTTGGAGCCACGTTTGTAGCCATGCCATAGTCCAGCTGGAGCCATGGGTGGGTGCCAGGGCAGTTTAAAGGGAATAATCTGCTTTTTTTATCTTTGGGTGTTGCTGACCCTGGAGTGTGAATGGCTCTGCAGTTTGGGGTTATCTACAACTTGAAAGCTGCACATCTTCCTGAACCTGGTAAACATTAATAATTGTTTTAAATACCTGCAACTCTGCTCAGCCTGGTAGAGCTGCCTCGTGGCTTTGCTTGGGAAGGGTCTGTGCAGAAGAGGAGGCAGAAAGGTTCAGAGCTCAGGGGTAATGCAGTGTTTCCTTACCTTTCATTCCAGTGCCATGCAGCCCTCCCAGGCTGGGCTCTTTCCTGTCCATGTGCTCCCCAGATGGCCCTGATGTGCAGAAACACTTCCCTCTGCTCAGAATAACTTCCCTTGTCTGACTAGAACACTCTTTGCTTTCTCCTTGCAGACCAGAATTGTTCTCCTTTTGCATTTACTCCATTTCTGGGCATTTACTGAGTGACAAATCCCGAGAATCCATTCCTGGGAATGAATGAATGTACATTCAAATACTAACAGCAGATAAATGCAGGTATTTGCTGCCTTGTGTGCACTTCATGCAGGATTTCTGCACAGTCCCCTGCTCCAGGGTTTGCTGTTCAATGGGACAAGCTAAACTTTCCCTTTTTTCATGGAAAAGGTAGATTTTAATGTCATTTGTGCTGCCAGGAGCTCTTCCACCATGTCACCAGTGAAGAACCTGAACTTGCACTGGAGAACCCAGCCAGGGCTTTTCAGGTGTGAACCAAATTTGTTGGGAAGAGGGAATGAGCAACCTCAGAGGATCCTGCTCATATTCCTCAACTCTCTAATAGGACTATCCTGGCATTATATGGCAGCCTGCAGCTGTGGCACCCACAGGCCTCACCTGGGCACATTGAATGCTGTTAGAAGGTCTCAGTGGAGAGCTCTGGCACCACTTTTGTAGTTGAGCATTAAAGAAACTCGTGGAATGTCAGCTTCTGTTGTGATTTCACACTTCTACCAGCTGGGATTTTGCCTCAGTGTCACCCCTGCAAAAGGGGTTCTGCTGGCTGAGGTTCAGAATTTGTTACATGAACTTAACACATCCATCAGAGTGAGGAATTGGAGATTCTGTAGGGGACTTTTCATCCTTGCTGCCACAGCCTGCTGTGTCCTGCTCTGTCCATGGGGATTTCCCTCAGGGACACCTTGACCTGTCCTGCTGCTGTCCCAGCCATGTCCAGAGCCCTTCCCAAAGTGGGGGGTTTGAGTCTGAAGCCTTCAGCACTGGGCTCTGGAAGGGAGAAGGGCACAAATGTGACTACTTGGATCCATGGAGGAAGATTCATGGTGGTCCAGGCAGGTTGATTGAGAAGGTCCTCAGGGGTGGAACCTCAGGAGTTCTGTTCCCAGCAAGCTGATGGCTCCCAAGGACTAAAGAGATTCTGCTTCAGTGGAAGTCAGCAGCACTGGAGGTATTTTGGCACAACAAAGGAAACTTCAGTGGCTGCTCCAGGCCTTAAAATCATTGAGGTTGAGCTTGGAAAAATGCTCTGCATGGCTTTGGTACTGTGTCCTCAGAGAAGCCCAGTGAGGTAAAGTAAAATCCCCGTTTTGTCACCTTTGATGTTTTTATTGTCCTTGGTGTGTGTCCCTGCCCATGGCAGGGGGTGGCACCAGAGCATCTTAAAGGTCCTTTCCAACCCCTTCCCATTCTATGACTCCAATCTTGTTTCTTTGTATAAATTTTGGCTGCTCACCTTAAATAGATGCACCAGAAGTATTTGCCAAATTGAGTGTTTCTGCCATCTATAAGCACTTGTGCTCTTATTTAGAAACCTCTCTGAAATGGGTTTATTTCTGTGGAATCAAATGATAGCTTGTGTTTCCCTCTTCCTGAACAAATTGTTCCTCAGTATCAGTTAACTTGCATAACTGGGATTGCTGATGGAATCAGAGAAGCATTTGGTTGGAAAAGCCCCTTCAGATCAGAATTCCAAGGGCTGCCCCAGCCCTTCCAGGCTCCCCACTGCTGCTCCATCCTCACACTGCTGGGCTGTGGTGAACTCACCCAGCTCCCAACTTCCCCTGGAGTTTCTTCCCCTTTTTTCAAGCCACCCCATAAAAGCTGATTGATTCTGGGGTGTTTTGGGAACAGACTGGGCTGTGCAGGATTCTCATGGAGGCCCTGCCTGGGTGAGTCACTGAGCTGATGAGGATGGAGGACAGACACTGTGCCTCTCACAGCATCCTTGGGAGCTGGGACAGAGTCCATGAGGGTATTTTTATGTAGTTCATTGTGGAGGTGCCTTCCCCTGAAATCCTGGGGGATGGATTGTAAGGATTCCCCTCACTACAACAGTTCCTCTTCAAAGTATAACCAAATTTTAAGAGTTCCAGGAGAGTCATAGCTCTCCATTCTCATGGGAATAGGAAGGATTGCTCACATTCTTGCAAAAGTAAGTGCATTTCAAGCTGGCACAAACCCAGCCTGTCTGCTCCTTCCACGTGCTCCAGGCCATTCCATGTGCCCCTGGCTCAGGGGGAATTGCTGCTCTCTGACTTTACATTCAGAGTGCACACAGGAAGAAGAGAGCAGGAGCAGCTCAGTGCTGGGATTTTACTGCCAAGTTTCTTTTTAAAATCATTTCCTTTTTAAATTTTTTATTTCTTTTTTAAATAATAATGCAAGGCTTTCCTTAGGAACAAATAAGCATTTTTACTCCAAAGAGAGCCATTACAGAAATATTTGCAACATGGGAAATTTTAGCTGACTTCATAAGAAACAGAGACTGGAAGATGTCTCCAGCCTGTTACCATTTGGCTTCATTAATTCCTTTTTTTCTTTTTTTTTTTTTAAATTTCATTTTAGTGCAGCTGATGTGCTCGTGCATATCCTGCCAGAAGGAAACTTTCCTTCCAGAGGCTGTTGTGCACCTTTGCTCTCCCAGAGCACCTGGATTAACTGTTTTAAAAGGCAGAAATGCTACACTAGGAGGACTTTGGACTGTGCCAGGGTGTAAATTCCTAACCTATGAAAACCCTGCCTACCTGTGCCATTTCCAGCTCTCCTTCCTTGCAGCTGCCTGGGCCTTTCTCCAGAGCCTGACAGTGCTTCAAAACACCACACAGGTAATGCTTTAGGTTTGAAATTCATCTAGGCTTGCCCTCTCTATTCCCACTTCAGCTTTCCAGTACAATCATTTCTGGAAAGTTCATTTTCTTACCTGTGCAACACTTGGCAGGTTTGGAATTAAAAACCCCTAACAGTTTATTGACTTTTATTTTTCTCTCATTTTGCTTTTATTGATAACTTATCAGGAATATCTCTGGGCTTTATTTTCAGTTTTCCTGGGTCAAACTGTTGTCCTGTTGCCATTTTGAAGCCTTGAGAACCAGGCTGTGGCTCGTGCTCATCTGTAGCCACCTTTTTCTTCAGGCCAGCAACTGCCACCCAGCAGTCCTCATCCTTCCACCAGGCCAGGCTGGGGAGGAGTCCCTGGAATGAGTCACTTGAGGATTATTTTAACCAGGCTGAAGCTCCTCCCAGAAGAATTAACAGCACTAAGCTGGAGCAGCAATGATGTACTTCAAGTACCTTCAGGTATTCCATGTCTTAGGGCAGCAGTTTTTTCACCTAATTTCCCAGTCCAGATGATCTCACCCCAGGATGAGGGTGCAGATGGCTGTTCCAACCGTAAATAAATTCAAGCTGTAATTGCAGCCCTCACTAATTCTTATTATCAGCCTGTTGTGACTTCACCAGGGCATTTTCTCAAATGCAGTTGGATTATTTAGGACATTCTCTAAACATTCTGGAACTCTTAAAATTTGGTTATACTTTGAAGAGGAACTGTTGTAGTGAGGGGAATCCTTACAATCCATCCCCCAGGATTTCAGGGGAAGGCACCTCCACAATGAACTATATAAAAATACCCTCATGGATTCTTTTTAGAGCCCACCAGTTGTTTGTCAGATCTTAACCAGCACAAGTTCTTTCTGCTTAAATGGAGCCAGTGCTCCCTTGCCATTGGAGCTCCTTGGGCTTAGGGAGAAAAGGGGGGTAATCAGGAGCTTAGGGAGAAAAGGGGGGTAATCAGGAGCTTAGGGAGAAAAGGGGGGTAATCAGGAGCTCAGAAAACAGCCTGGACTGTGTTTCCTGGCTGGCAGGGAGCACACACTCCTTCCATCTCCTGGAGCTCTCTAAATGCCTGTTTCCTCCTGTTCTTTGCATGGCTGTTTATGTAGGACATTGATAGGAAGCACAATGGGCTTTGTCTCTCAGTGAAGGTCACACGTGCATTTCATTTTCAATGGTCCAAAATTTCAAATTGCTTCTTAACAAAATATTTTAGTGAGCCAACAGGAAAGGACAGGAGCAAATGTACAGCGCTGTGCTGCTCCAAATCAAAAGCAGGGCTTTTGAAAAATTATTCCTTGTAATGTCTCTCTTTTCCCATCCAGTTACTTTCTGTTTTTACATTCCTTGGCTGTGGGTTGCTGCTTCGGTAGTCTGAGCATGCAAAAATTCAGGCTTTTGTGTAACTTCAGTCTTTGGCACTGGGATGTTTGACTTTTGCAAGATCTCAGCAGAATGATTCATTGTTTGATTTGTTGGTGAAATACTCCTCTGCACTACGGAAGTAGGAAAGGGGAGACGTTAAACTGGAGCTCTGTAGCTTCTTCCTTAATTTCTGTTTTGGTCTGATGGTGTTCTGGTGGTCTCCATTCATCTCTCAGAAGCTGCAGGTGGTGCATCCTGCCCTGCAAGGTTTGAGGTGTGTGAATTCTCGTTGCTGGGATGCTTTGGTTTCCCCAATCCAACTGAAGCTAAAGCTGCTGGAATTGTTTCCTCATCGTGGCAGGGAAGACAGGCAAGGAGGAAGGAGGGAAACTTCCATGTCTGCTGCTCTGAAAACATTTGGACTCTGAGTTTTGACAACTTTTGGAGTCCTTTCTCTCCTCTTTCTTTTTCCTTCTTCCTTTTCTCCCCACATCCCAGTGCCACAGCCTGCCCGAGGCTCCCAGTGACACCCACGTTCATTTCCAGTGACAGACTTCCCCCAAATTACCGGGCAGGAACTCTCTAGAGCAGGCACGATTTTCCTTGAGGTTTTTGCTTTGTCTGCGAGCGTCTTTATTTTCATTTCGTGCTTCCAAGGCTGACTTTTATCCAGTAATTCCGTAGGTGTTGCCACTTCCTCAGGAACCTGTGACTCAGGCGACGTTTAAATGCCATGACATCACCGGCAGCTCCCCCTGGAATTGCTGCTTTCCTAAATAGGGCTCTTGGCTCTGCTTTGAGGTTTTTTTTGTGCTAGAGAGGGGAGGGATGAGGGGGTTTAATGACTTAAGGCAGCCCTGCCATTCTGAGGATCCAGGTTTTAGCCTTTTGAATTGCTGAAATTGCCAATGGTACTTAAAACGGGAGAGCCTTATTTATACATCAGCTATTTATGAATGAAATCGTTGTAATTGGGCCTTTGTAGAGGTTCTACTGTTGTAAGTCAGGCTTAATTCACTCCTGGTGTGGAGAGGGGAGCAGCTGAGGGGAGGAAAAGGTCTGAGCATCGTTTTCCATTGTTCTTTTGGAAGCAGTGCAAAAAAAGGTGTCTTCTCCCACTCGTGGGCAGTGTTCAGTGGCTCTGCCAGCAGCTCCAGGGTAGATCCCAGAGTTTCCATCGCAGGGACAGCGCTGAGTGAGTGCTTGGCTGGGTCAGGAGGAGCTGGAGCAGCTCTGGGGCTGGGCAGGGTGTCCCCAAAGGCAGCAGTGGCAGCAGCAGGGCCTGTGGGGGGGACAAGCAGCTGCTGCAGCTGTTTCCTGCTTGGCCAGCAGCCCTTGGCCACGTCACTGCAAGCAGGACCTGGCTGGGGAATGCTGAGAGGAGTCATGTCAGGAATTCTGGCCATGGGAGGAATGTGTGTCTGTCTAGGTCAGGGCTCAGGGTGTTCCTGGGCAGGCTCTCAGCCTGGTGGCTTGGTTGTTACTGTGCAGAGAAAGGATCCCTTTGTTTGGTGCCATCGGGGCAGGTTTGGAGCTCTGCAGGAAGCCCTGCAGCAGAGCCTTTGGGGGGGCTCGGGCTGGGCTGGGCTCTCCCCGAGCAGGGAGAGCCTCTGAGTGGCATTTAAAGGAGAACTCAGAGAGAAGTGAGGTCAGGGGCTGCTCTAGCTAATGGGCTTTCTTCCAGGGATGTAACAATCTGGCACTATTAGGAGTTGAAGTTACTTTTCAGATGACACATTTGACCAAAGCTCTAAAAAAAAGTTTCTGTATCTCTTCTGTATCTCTTTCTACTTTTTCTGATATTTTTTTTTTAATTCATCTTCCTAAAGTTGCTGCTGAGTTTCCCTTGGGTCCTTTATTTTCTAACTTACCTTTTAAATGGCTTTTAATGCAAAGCTCTCACTCAAGTCCCACCCAGTGGCTATTGGATTTATCCTATTGATCCCAGTGATTCATCATTATTGGCACTGAGTTGGGGACACTGAGCTGTAGGTGGTGTGACTGTGATAACCCCACAATTATTTGGTTACACAAAGACAATTTAAAAACATTTGCTGTTGCATGTCTCTTGCATGCATTTAGGCTCTATTTGTGATTTTTCCTTGGGCAGTAGTTAGGATGAGTGAGCTGTAACTTCTGCCCTGTGGACTCAGTTGAGTTTAGCAACACTACAAACTTAAGCCAGGCTTCTTTGAGCCTGGATTTGCCAGGGAGGGATGGAGCAGGTCACTGGTGCATGGCCAGCCTTGTGCTGTGGCTGGACAGGTTCATTCCCAGCCACGATGATATCTGTTAATCTCCTTTCCTGTGGATAGTATTTGAAAATGTCATTAAGAGATTCAAAGAGATAACTTCAAGATAGCAATTCTTGAAAGTCCTCTGGGAGCAGAGAAAAACAAAATACCTGTTGATGTGAGACACTGGAAAAGAATGGGACTCAAATGTCACCAGGGTGTCAGGAGGGGCTGACACTCAGGACATGGGGACGTGCAGCACAGCATGTTCCAGAATGTGACCAAAGCACTGCTTTAAAATTATTCTGTTGCTGTAGTGGTAGGTGATTGTGACTTCAGAAATTTTCTAAGCCAAGGTGTTACATTCCAGTTTCACAGTTTGGAGTGTAATGTCATTAATTACTGGGCTTTTTAAAAACACTGCTGGTTTAAAGCACCTCTGTCCTCTCTGTCATAGCCATGGAAGGTGGAGCCAGGCAGAATTCCCTGGGCTGTGTGAGCCAAGCAAAGCCCCTGAGAGGCTGAGTTAGCTCAGAGGAGACTCTGGCAGAGTGAGGTCTTGGTGTAGAGCAAGACCAGCCTCAGTGGAGCCAGCTGGGAGAATAAACAGTGCAGATTCTGGAGGTGCTGCAGCTCTGCCTCACCTCTAGCTCTGCTAATGCCTTGTAGCTGAATTTGGACAACTTGTCCAGGAGTGGTTACTGGAATTCATTTGCCTCAATTTTTGGATGCCCAGCTTGAGATGCTTGAGCCAAGGTTTGATGGTGTCTTGAACTGGGTTTCAGAGTTCTGAGAGAAGTCTGATATCAAATGTAATGACAATCGTACAATAAGCATGTATTTTTAAAACTTACCTGTGTAAAAGAGGATTAAATAAATCTGTTGTTCACTTTTAACTGCTCTCTGTTCCAGTTTGGCTCCTTCTTACAGGTGTGTTCTGGGCTTTGTGTAACAAATCAGCTGAAATAGAGAGGAATCACCAAAGAGCTTTGCTATTCTGATGGAAAAGAAACAACAGAAAAGGAAATGTTATTTGAATGCTGTTTTTAAAAGGAGTTTCTGGTTTTGAGGCTTGTGCTGTTTGTTACCCATCTGAGTGCCAGAAGCTTGACTTTCTCTCACAGTAAGTGATCTCAGAGGGCTTCAGATCCACACTCAGCCTGGGTCAGCCCAGCTGGGACTGGGGCTGACAGAGCTCAGCAACCCAGGCTGAGAGTGGCAGGAAATGTTGGCTGTGTCCTCCCAGGCCTGCACTGCCATTTACAGTTCCTGTCCCCAGGAACCAAAGCTTTGGATTCCTTTGGTGTGCCTTGACTTTGGTGATGGAACAGAATTAAGAAGCAAGGAAGAATTGGGATGGTTTTTTTTCAAAATGTCATTAATTAACAAGCATTTCTTGATGAATTAGAATCATAAATATACTCCAGAAGAGGAAAAAAAAAAGGGGGTTTTGTCCACTCCTGAGTGAACTACAGAGCAGCGTTCACAAACTAAGTACAGACTGCAAATAAGTTGCCATGACCCATAATTTGTTGGGCTATCCAGTGGTGTTAGTGATATTTTTGTGTTTTACAAACCTTTCCAAGTGTTGTCATTGGCTCTTTTCCCCATTAAACTTTTCATTAAAAAAAAAAAAAGGTACAAAACTTCCATTATGAGAGAAGAGCACATGAACTGAAAAAACCTTTGACAGCCTCACCCTCTGCCCCAAATCTCTGTTGTAGTGAAGCTCCAGCATTTCTTTTGTTGTACCATGTTAATGTTTTCCTTCCCTCTCTTGCTCTAGATGGGAGAAAAGGCAGAAGAAGAGGAACCTGGAGGAGAACCAGGAAAAGCAGCTGGATGGAGCCAGGGCTGCCCCAGTTTGGGAGCTTTCCCAGCACAGGTACTGTCACTGGTTTGGGGAGCTGCCACTCCTCAGGGCTCCAGTTCATCTCCCTGGCTGCTGACAGGCATTGGCACATCCCCTTTTCTGGCCAGGGTTTGTCTCTGAGGAGTTCTCCTGAGGGTCAGCATCCATTTTGTCCTTTTGAGGGGCTCCCACCCTGTTGTGGGGTTTGGGCACTTTTGTGGAACTGCAGGGAACTGTGGCTGCAAGGCCTCAGAGGGTCACCCAGCCAGCTTTCACCTGCTCTTTGGCAGAAATTAAGTGCTATTTCTCTCTTGTCACCCATCCTCTCTGGTGCTCTCAGCAAGGGCAGGAATGCTGTTGGGAGTTTGTACCTCCAGAGCAATAAAAGCAATAGATTTGCTTAAGCAGCCTCCTCAGCCACCAGCTAAATAAATAAATACAATCTGGCAGCATCACTGTGTGATTTTTGTACCTCAGTGAACAATCCCTGTGCTCCCTGAACACCATCCTGTGTGGGAGTTCCTGCAGTGTTTGGGTTTGAGGTTGTAGTGGAGCTGATTCCCACTTTGGGGATGCAGAGCTAAGCAGTGGAGGTTTCCTGAGGGGGGGAATCTTTGCTTTTCCCCAATCTGCCTCTCTGGGTAAATTGCAGCTTTCTCAACTCTCAAAATGTTGCTGCTCTCCCAGCACTGGGGTTTGTTGTTTTGTGTTGCTCCAATTCCCAAGGATCTGTTTCCTTTTTTCTTTAATTTAAAACTGAACCCATCTGTTTTGTGGCTGTGTAGAAAAGTCTTGAAAATGTGAAGCTGAATGGCTCAAGAACAGAATGAATTCCAAATGTCGTTATTTAGAATAACCTGATTTTAATTTTGCTCCTGCAAAATTCGGGTGAAATATTTTCTGAGTTTTGGGACTGCATAACACAGTTGTGAGATATCAGTGTTACAATTGATCCCATGATTTATAACCAAAATAACTGATGGCAAGAAAGCTTTCCAGGCACTGCAGCACTTTGATGTTGTTCTGTTTGTTGTCCCTGGGTGTCTGTGCAGGGCAAACAGCCACACAGCAGTGGAGATTTGTGCAAGTCATAGAAAAGCAATGGTCTGTGTCTGTTCTTTAGCATCAGAAAGGCAGAAAACCAATTTTTGAATGGCTGGGGAGTTGTGTAAAGAAATCTCAAAGTCCAGAATGATGTGTGAGCTAATTTAGCTGTGCTGGTAAAATGGACATTTCTCTGAAGGGAAAATCCATGTAATTCGCTTTGGGGAGGTGTCCCAGAAGGCCAGAATGGAGAGAAGATGGGATCTGCCATGGGGCAATGTTAAAAGGAACCAACTTTTCATCTAAATAGAGAATATTTCCTGCCTTCACTGGTTTCTCTTTAATGATCTCTAATGGGTGGATGTGTATTGACTTTAATCCTCAGCCTTTGCCCAGGCATTGTTCACATTTCCTGTGAGAATTGGTAGGAGCAAAACTGCCTCCAGTTCAGCTGCAGTGGGGCAGAGCAGGGGGAGAATCCCACACTCCTCTTTGCTGCATTTCCAGGCAGAAATTGTTTATTTGTTGGATTAATCACTCAAAGTTACAGACATGTCAGCAAAGTCCTGATTTGATTTACTGCTGCTGATTTTGCATCACCCTGAAAGGTCAGAGCTTGACTCACAGGCTGCCATTTGTAAGCCTGGCAGCAACCAAAGCATTATTTGCTGTTGTGAGGAAATCTGTTGAAAATCCTTATAACAAGCCCTGGGATCCCACCATGCTCTGTGGGTGGTGGCTTTGCCATTCTTGGTTTTTTCTTCATTTTCCCACCTGAAAACTCCCTGTTGGAGTTAATGACGTTAATTACAGTGCCCAGAGCAGGGAGCTGGAGGCTGAATTAGCTGTCAGAGGAGGGGAGCAAAACAAAGAGCTCTGAAATAGGACAATTTAGGCTCAAGTGCATTTTACCTTTATATGGTTGATGATTCTGAGCCCTGTTCTTAGCCTGTATTCAGCTAATCACACCTTTATTACAACAAAGAAAATGTCTTGAGTGCTTTTAGATGTTATTTTCCTCTGGACTCTTTCCTGATGTATCCTTGCAAAAGTTGAATTATGTACCTATGTGTGACTGTGTTTTAGGGGGAAATGAGAATAGTGCTTCCTTTCTAAGAACTGGGTCTGCTGGTCTCTGCTGTTACTGCAGTAATTGGACTTTCAGGTTAATAAGTGACTTCTTTTAATCTTGATTTTCCAGCTCCTGAGGGAAGTATGAGAGCCACTGGGAAGGAGAGATTTACAAGTGACAAAAGGTTGCTATTAAAGGAAAAACCCTCACAGCAGAGGGTGACTTTAATTTTAGCAGCTCTGATTTTGGGTGTTTCCTGAGCAGGTGTGTTTGTGTCCAGGGATGGAACAGGACCCTCTGGAGCAGCCAGGACAGTGCCAGTGACTCCTCACAGCCTGTGACAAAGAGAATTTACATCAGCTTCACTCCAGGTATGTCAGGGAAAACAAGAGAGAAGCCTTTGTGGTGCTGTTTGAACACACACACACTTTTCTTCTGGGGAATTTGATAAGCTGACATCTTCTGCAGCCTTAGCAGGAGCCCAGGAACTCATCCCTTGGAAGGAAAAGGAAAAGCCCTTGCTTTCATCTGTGAGTAATGTCAGTTCTTTCCACTATTTTCATCTCTGCTCCCCCCTCAAAAAAAAGGTAAGTGAATATTTGGAGCATGGCAGTGAGAGCAAAGGTTTAGGCTTAGGCCAAGAAATATCTTTTAAAAACTAGTTGTATCATTTTTTTCCTCTAAAAGAAAAAAAAAAAGCCTTTATTTTTTATACTTCCTTTTAACTACCTCGAACTACTCTAGCCTCAGTGGCATCTTGTGTATATTTTAACCCACAAGCCAGATGTCATTAGCACTGCTCTACCCACAGTATTTTGCTATTTCAGGAAGCAGGAGCTCAGAGGTTTGAGTTTTCCTGCATTAAAAAAGGTAACCTTGATTCCCCACCATAGCAGAGGCTCTCTAGAAGGGCTCTGTGTGCAGAGTATTTCCCCAAACTGAGTAAACACTTTTAAGATAAGCAGCTTTTTGACTATTAAATGTAGCAGGCATTTGGCTGACACAGCTTTGTGCTGACAGATGCCTTTGTGTCCTTTTGTGATGGAGAGAAGACAGATGTTCTCCCTGGCATTTGAGAAAGCTGCTGCTTAGCAAAATAAAATGTAAAATTAGACTGAACAGTGCAGCAGTGAGCAGTGAAACTGCCTGGGCTGCAAGCAAGAAAAGTTTGAAAGGGTCTCATGTGACTGCAGTGAAATGTGCTCTTGTGGAAGTCAGTAAGTGCTTTGTCATTATGTGAAATTAGCCTGTGGAAAAAAGAAATTCTGTTTTTTCCAGCTCTGCTACAATATAAATGCATGCCAGTGTGAATATCCATGTATAACTAATCCCATGCCAACCATTCCCAGCAGAGAGGAATGTCCCTGGCTCTGGAGGCCCAAGTGCCACAGCAATTAGCAGTTCTAAACCCTCAGCCTGCCCCTTGGGGTCTGCTCAGCTGAGCCTTCCCAAAGGAAAACAGGAGCATTCCCTATTTCCTGGTCCTCAGGGATGGGTGCTGCTGCTGGCTGGGGCTGGAGCCTTCAGCAGGACTCTGTCCCCAAGGAAGGGGCAGCTCAGGGAGGAGCCTGGGCTGGGAATGGGCTGGTGCTTGGCACTGCTCCCACCGTGTGTAACTGCAGCCTGAAAATAAGCAATTAAATTCTCTTGGCTGTCTTACACCCAAGAAAGCTGTTCAGAGAGGGGCAGAATGTTCCCATTTCAAGAGAGGTTAACAATTATAAAGTTGATAGAGTTTTTAGCAAGAGCCCTTCAGGGATAGAAGGTGCTTTATCATACCTTGTAAAATCCAGCTGTGGAATGACTCTGCTAAGGGAAGGGCACATCCCTGGGGCTGTGTCCAGTCCAGAGCACGTGGAGCAGGAGGATGCAGAGGGGTTTAAATTTCAAGAAGGATCTAAAGATAGTGTGAACCTTCCCCTGAGCCAAGCCTAAGCGTGCCAGCTCTCAGGAGGGCACAAATAACCCTGGAACTGCTCCTGGGTGGGGCTGGCCCGGGTGTCACGTTAAGAACAGGAGCTGGTGGCAGTGTTTGGATACTGGAGAAGTCTCCATTCACAGGGATCATCCTGAGCAGTGCCACTCCCAGGCTGCTGAGGTTCCTTTAGCCCAGCTGGGCAGGGCAGTGGTCACTGCCCAGGGCCATGGCTCAGTGAGGACACAGCCATTGTCCCCAGGCTGTGCCACTCGAGGTCACACCAGCACTGCCCAGCTCTCTCTGCCCTCGGGATAGATTTGTCTGCAAAGTAATTTTCACAACCAATCCAGCCTGAAATGGATGAGAACTGCAGTCAGGAGAGCCCAGCTCTGATGATGTCAGGTCTGCTTTCCAAAACTGAAATGATGGTTGGATTGAAATTATTAAAATTAATGTTTGTGGCTAGGGATGAGATTACAAATGCACAGCTGCATTTGCCTCTAATTCAGCTCTCAGAAAAAGATGCCATTACAAATACTGGGGGATTTAATGAAATGTGTGCCTGGGCTGGTTTCTCCAGGCCACAATGCCATGCCCCTGTGCAGGATTACTGCTTGTGCCAGTCAGAAAAACCCTTTTACCATGCAGAAAACAGAATTTGCTGTAAATTACTGACCTGGAAGACAGTGATGTTCCTTGGAGCCCCCAAAACGTTGGTGCAGGGACATTTTTCCCTTTTTCCTGAAGAGAAAGCAGCTCCCCTTGGAGAGCAACTTGTGGGGTGTGTTGTCCTTGGCCTCCCTCCCACACACCCTCACACCATGGATTTGGGCTTCTTTCCACAGGTGTTTGGAGAGGGATTGGTTTCAGATGTGTTAAAGGAATCCTCCTGGAAGTGTTGGCATGGAATGTCCCTCATGCCACACCTGCTGTGTGTTCAAACCCTGCAGCCCAACAGCAACTTTGTGTCTCGTTCCTTTTAGGGCTCCTTTTATTTTGCATTTTGGATATTTTTGTGTTTTATACTCTAATGCACTGAGTGTTGAAAGCTCTCTGCAGGTTTTGGTTCACTGGGATTTCTCAAACTCAGGTAATTACAACTACTTTTTTTAAGGATTAACCATCTCCAGTGCCATTGGAATGCTGCTCACCCAGAACAGAGAACAAAATCCAGCTGTCTTCTGCAGGGAGGGATTCCTGTTCTCTAGGTGACCCTGCAAGAAGCTGAGGGACAAACAAAATGCCAGAAAATTGGTCTTTTCACGACCAGAACCACAGGAGCAGCTGCTTTCCACACCAGTCCAGGTGAGCTCCTCCAGACCCAGCTCAGCTGCTGGGGCAGCCACAGCCTTTTCTATTCCTGTAAAGGGTTTGTTGGCAAACTCTTGTAGGGAAACCACCCCCCTGAACCCCAAACTGAGGCTGGGGCAGCACCACCAGTGGGGTTGTGGTCCTAAAAAGGTAAGGGATCCTTGGAAGGAAAGGAGGATGGGGGCAGAGGTTTGCTCAGGAAGCACAGACACCAATCCCTCTCCCACCAGGCACTACAGAGGTTTAGGAACACACCTGTGATTTAAGAGCACTTTATTGTTCTTTAAGGCTACTTTTAAGTACAAAAAAAAAAGATGGCCTGCCAAACCTTTTTTTTTTTTTTTTTCCAGGTGAAACAAGGCCACAAAAGAATGGTATATTACAGATTTACAAACACAGAGAGAATCTTTCCAACTGAACTGTAGAGAACCTGGCTCTGTGAAGAAACTTCACCACATCTTGTGATGGTGAGTTCAGTTAAGTGTCCTTCCACCTCCCCCCAACCCTTTGGCTTTCGTGACATTGTTGTGTCCAGTCTCTGTTTTACTGGACATAGCACATTAAATTGTTATTGCCCTCAAATCCATTTACCTATCTCAGATAAGTAAATGTAACCTTGTAAAACAGCTATTATTGAAAATATTAGCTTTAAAAACATTATCTTGTGTTTACAAAGAAATAGAGGAGTCACATTTTCCACAGAGTCCATCTACAGTATTAGTATTGACTGTTATACTGCTCAGTAGCCTGTAGCAATAACAAACAAGTGGCTATTAATGCTAATGCAGTGTCCTCATAGAATAACTGTGTTCCTGCACTTTTACTGTATTACAGACAAATCTACAACAACAAAAAAAAAAAAAAGATCAACTTTTTTCTCCAAACAAAAAAAAAAAAAAAAAGAATGATTACAATAAAGGAAAGGGAAAAATTAAATAGCTACATATCATTAACAAATTAATTGTTCCTCAAAAAATACCTACAAATTTCTCTGTACATTCTTTACGCACAGCGTAACGATGGTCTTAAAGTTACCTATATAAAAAAAGTGTTCTTTTAACAATCTCCTACAGAGAGTAGGGTACTGAATGCCAAAGCAAGGAAGCGTTGACTACCCAGTAAGATGGTAGTGAAATGTGTAAAACTGGGGGGCTTAGGTGTTGGGTTGGTTTTTTTGTGGGTTTTTTTTTCATTTTTTTAAAGAAAACTGAGCAGCCACCTTCTCACCAAGAGTAAGAGCCAATCTCCTGATCTCTTTCTACCCTGCACCTTTTCCAAATTAAATAGCTTAACTTTAAAAAAAAAAAACAACAAGAAAAAGCATAAAATAGAAGCCACACTGGACCCAATACTGTAATGTAGTCCATAATACATCACGTGGAGTTCATCTTCCAACCAGTTCTCACTTCCTACACGGAGCCCATCCTTTCTGGGGCCCCAGTATAAAAACCAAGCCCTAGCTGCAAGTGTCCTGGGCAGATGGAATGTAGGGGGGGGAGAGGAGTTACACTTAACAAGGAGAAGAGAAGCTCTTAGCACTAGCACAGCTGTGGTTTTATGCCTGCCTCTACTGCCTAATTTCTAGTTAGTAGCTATTCATATAGCAAATGATAATAAATGCAGTAATACCTGTATAAAGTCCCTACTGGAGGAATGTATGCTGCGACTTGGCCTAGGCTGATGGATAGGCTTAAAAAAAAAATAAAAATTAAAAATAAACCGACTGAAAGATCACCTTTCACAAAGTGTAACAATCTGTTTGTCCAGCCAAGATCTGTAAGGGTAGCAGTTCCTGCAGCTAGTTCAGGGTGGATTACACAGACTGGGGGTGGGAAGCAGATCCCTGTGAAGCAGCAGAGCTGCACGAGGCCTGTCCTGAGCTGCCCTCGCTGCTGCTGCTGCCACTAAAGTGAATAGCAAATACAAATATCATAGAGTACAACTGTACCAGCAGTAAGTATATCTAGGGTTGTTACTGACAAAAATAAACTAATTCTGAAGAGAAGCTAATAAGTATTATGATTCTTACTGTCTATACATTAATAGATACCAGCTATTTTTCATAAAACATGCATCGTTAAGCACTATGGAACCCTCCAACCTCAGCTCTAGTCTAACAAACTGCAGTGTTTAGGAAAAAAATGCCCGTGGTTCTGTAAATTATGCAGTCCAGTTGCAAGCACTAAGCACCTGAAATCTAAAGAGAGAAAGACCTATAACCTGTATGAGACTTCCCCTTCCAAAGCTGTTTTGCTCTAAGAAAAATCAAACTGATAGAAATGTCATCCTTAAACCCTTTTTTCAGCAGTTTGCCCTCAAAATATTAGCCTCTTCCAGAAAGTTGCTGTGCAACTTCAGTCCTCCTCCAATAGTGCAAATCATACATGACAGTTCTTTTCAAGTATATACATACAAAATTACTTCACAGAGGGAAAAAAATAAGGCAATGTAAGCAAACCAGACAAATTCTAGTCTTGAGAAGCTAAGAAAAGCAAAAAAAAAAGCACTTGGGTCAACCAACTAAGTGAAATGGCTTTTGTGGATTAGTGTGCATTATTCTTTTTAAGGGGCAGCAGATTTGCATCAGAGGTTTCTTTGGTAATTGAGGCAGGAAAAAAAAAGGATGCTACATCATATGAATCTTTATGAAATAGTTCCTGCTATCGTCTTTAAGGGCACCCTTTTACAAAAAAAAAAACCAACAACAAAAGTGAGTACACAAAAACATGTGTCCAAAACTACCCTCCCCCACCACTATGTAAGCACTGCTCCAAGCTCAGTCAAACCATGCAAATCCACCATGGGAAGGGGCCTGTCCTCAGGAGACCACGGAGGGCGAGTGATTGTGGTTGACCATGTGGGAGGAAGGGGACGCCTGGCCCCGCCGCGACGCCGACTCGGGGCTGCCGCCCACCCCGTCCTTGGCAGCCTTGAGCTGCAGCCACGTGTCCCCCAGTGCTTTGGCAAAGTGGTCATCCACTGACCCTGTGATGGACACCGAGTTTGCCACGGGCTCAGGCTCCTTGTAGTTCTTGCCGAGGCTCCTGCGGAAGTGCTCCTCCACCACGGGGTCACAGGCGGTGCTGGCTGTGGGCACAGGAGGCAGAGGAGGAGTTAAAAGCCTGGCACTGAGTGCTGCACTCACACCCTGCACCTTTATCCTGTTCTCTGTCACGGGATTTTGGAATGGTGTGGGTTGGAAGGACCTTAAAGCTCATCCAGTGCCACCCCTGCCATGGCAGGGACACCTCCCACTGTCCCAGGCTGCTCCCAGCCCCAATGTCCAGCCTGGCCTTGGGCACTGCCAGGGATCCAGGGGCAGCCACAGCTGCTCTGGGCACCCTGTGCCAGGGCCTGCCCACCCTCCCAGGGAACAATTCCTGCCCAAAATCCCACCCAACCCTGCCTTCTGGCAGTGGGAAGCCATTGCCCTTGTCCCATCACTTCAGGCCCTTGTCCAAAGTCTTCTCCAGCTCTCCTGGCACCCTTTTAGGAATGGGAAGGGCCTTCTCTGCAGGATGAACACCACCCCCCTCTCTCCTAGCCTGGCTGCAGAGCAGAAGGGCTCCAACCCTCAAAGCATCTCCCCCTGTAGTGTGATGCCCTGGCACTGCAAATCCCTGGCACTGCAAATCCCTGGCACTGCAAATCCCTGGCACTACAAATCCCTGGCACTGCAAATCCCTGGCACTGCAAATCCCCGGCACTGCAAATCCCTGGCACTGCAAATCCCTGGCACTGCAAATCCCTGGCACTGCACGTCCCAATCACAAAGACAGCCTTCCTTACACCCTTACTGACCTGGGACTGAAAGCAGTGGGGAGGAAGGAGTTAAAATGAAAGAAAAAAACCTGGAGTTAAGTATTTTTGTATTTCTGTGACCTGCAACAGGTGAGCATTTATATATAATTGTATTTCTCCCTTAGGCAACCAACAGCTCCAGCTCCAATTCTATGGAAACCTTCTCCCAAAACAATCATACAGAACTTATATTTAGGCTTAAATGGAATTAATGATGTAAACAGTGGTTTAAAATTGGCTCCCAAGCCTGCTGATAGCAGTCAGGTGTGAGGAGACCTCATCCTAAATTGCAGCATGCCAAAAGCTGAGCTCAGGGTTTCATTTTACTGCACACACTTGTGCTGGGAGCAGTCAGAACTAAATGAATCATGGCCCCTGCAGAAGTGCTGTAAGACTATTACAAGAGCCCTAAAAGAAAGGTTTTGAACAAGGGCTGTAGTAATTCCTCAGACTGATCATAAGAGCGCTGCAGTTTTACAATTTAGAACCAGTATTTGTGTGTCTCAAAGAGAATTATCTTTCCAAAAATACTTGGAACTGTTGGGATCCATGACACTGCCCCCGTCCTCCAGCAAGGCTTGACTGATCCTAAAATAACCATGAGTGTCATGCACAGATACCTCTTCACCTGCCAGCAGACAAATCTTTTTTGGAAACATCTACCCCTGTTCCTGTGCCCACTGGTGCAGCTCTCCTGGGACCAGTAGCACCAGTCTGTGAGAAGAGTTGTAACATCTGAGATCCTCAAGGATTGATTTCTCCAGGAGTCCAAAGGTCTCCTGCAGCTCCCAGTTCTAGTTAATTTATTTATAAAAATAAATTAAAAAAATACTACTA
>JACBWW010000068.1:292271-307035 GCA_020086605.1 Lanius collurio
TCATTACAACATCAGAACTGCACCATCTATACATAAAATGCTCATTTCAGAGTTGTTTACTGGGGAAATGTGACACTGAAACAAAGCCTTGGGTAAAGAAATGCCCCAGTTTCTCCAGGTGGCTGAAGGGAAATAACATAGGTATTGGAATAAAATTCATATTTGATCATGCAAAGAGTCTATTATACTCAATGCAAATTAATTAGTAAGTCTTCAAAAGATTAACATGAAATAATTTAATTTCTTGGCCATTTTACACAATTTTACCCACAAAAAGTCACCTACCCCCATAAAAGGTCAGTGAGGAAGGAGGGAATTTTCCTTCTTTGCTGGTACTTTAGGCAGAGTAAGAGCCANATACCCAAGGGACAGGATAAGGCACCTTGCAGAATCCTCTGCTCTGGTTGTGTGTGTACAGAATACAGAAACTTACACAAAAATATTGAGCTAAACTGAGAATTTAGTAACACTCACTAACTACAGCAGCTGAATACCCCTGTCCTGCTGCAAATAAAGCATTTTTGTCCCTCCTGTTCATTAGAAACAGAGTAAGATGAAATCTCATCTAACATGGTAAGGTTAAAAAAAACCCAACCCCAAAACAAGGACTCATCAAACAAGGATTTCTTGTTTTCAGTACATTTTTTGTTATGTATGACTCCTACTCTGTGCTCTTAGCAAGGCCTCACCTCAACATCCTCTTTTCCCAGGAAAAATGATTGCAATCTAGTTCAAAATGTCAAAGAGAGGGATCCAGGGAAGCAAGAGCCAGTACTTAGGCCAGTTTAATTTCTCAGGGCTGCAGCTCATCACAGCTCAACTCTCTTGCTTTGTCTCCCCACTTGGGGGAGGGATAAAAGGGAGAAAATTGTTCTTGCCTAATCTGCACAGAGATGGCTCAGCTTCAGCACTTCTGCAGCAAAACAACCACCATGTGTGAGATGGCAAACCAAAGACCAACCAACCAGCCAAAAAAACCTTAACAACCACTCCAGCACATGGAAATAAGGCATAAACTCATCACAAGTAATGGCTTGGCTTCAGGAAAAGTGAATTATTGATGCAACATTGCTCTGATACAACGCAGAAAATGCTTTGGGCTAGCTAAAACTCAGATCATTCTGTGTCAAATGTTCCCTTATGTGTTGTACCCCTTCTTCAGGGTGGAGAGAGCTGGGACAGAGGGGAGGGGACACGCAGGGATCACCAGGAGGGGCACAGGTGATGCCCCCAGGCACTGCCTGGCAGGCGCTGAGGCCTCCCCAAACCACCCTCTGAATTCCCAGTTAAAACACATGTACTCCCAAATCAAACACAGGCATTCCCAGGCTTGGCAACATCACAATGAACATCCCAACGAGCTGTGGGACATTCAGGGTGCCTTTTTAAACCCCATCCTGCCTGAGGGAGGAGCAGCTTCTCCTCCCAGGCTGTGCCCCAGCCGGGACGATGCCGTACCTGCTGCCGCTCCACGCTGCTCAGGCTGGGGGAGATGCCAACTGTCCTGGCTGCATCCATGCTGTTTTTGGTCAGTGCTAGGGGCTGCTCCATGCTCAGGCTCGGGATGGAGGCGTACAGGTGGTTGGCATGGAGGCTCATGGTGGGGGCAGCCGCCCGCTCGATGGGGCTGCGGCTCCGCTCGCGGTGCTCCTTGCG
The DNA here is from genome assembly GCA_020086605.1 of Lanius collurio. Taxonomy (NCBI): domain Eukaryota; kingdom Metazoa; phylum Chordata; class Aves; order Passeriformes; family Laniidae; genus Lanius; species Lanius collurio. The sequence continues at coordinate 293,928 of JACBWW010000068.1, forward strand.
GTAATCCCCGTTGGCAGGCTTGGTTCTGGCAGGGCACACAACAGGAGAGAGGCCTTAGTGTTGGTCCAGGCTGTCCTGAGAGGTGCCACATCCCCTCAGGAACACGAGGCAGAGCACTTTGCTCGGTGGGATATCCCAAAGAGATGCCAACCCCCCCCATCTGCCAGCTCTGCCAACCAACACCTCTCTTCAGCCCAGAATTTCTTCAGATACTCATGGAGATGCACCAAGGAACAAGTTTTTTTTAAGACCAGACCCCTCCTCATTTACCATGCTATTAATCCCACTCCATCTAACACTGCAATATCCTCTAAGCATTGCTGAAGCCCAAAGAAAGTTTATTTTACTGAAAAGACATGGCTGATATCAGCATAAACGCAGGGAGTCAAGGCAGGAAGCAAAATTTTCAGAGGAGAAAATGAAGGAAAAGCAAACTACACTGCATTTATCTCAGAATCATTTAATTACAACTGCTCTTTCAAAGGAGTAATTTCCAGCTACTCCTGAACTGTAAATCCCTGTAGATGTGCTCACATAATGAGTCCATCATTCACTGCAATGAGAAGAAAGCTGGGTTTGTATCTGTGTATGAGGGACTTCAGTTTCCAGAGAGCAGCAGAATTGTCATTAAAGGCAAGGCAGTGACTCGAGGGAAGAGCAGTTCCCTCATCACCAGGTGAACGTGGGCATCCCCAGCAGCCTGGATGGAGCCACCAGAGCTGGAAGGGCTCCCACAGTGACTGGGCCTCAGTGGGGAACTGCAAACTCCAGCTGCACAGGAAAGCACCAGAGGAGACCACTGGCTCTATGGAAAATAAAAATAACAGCCAGTCTTTGGACCATTCCTGAGTATCAGTGAAATGCCCTCTGTGTCCTGTCTGTGTGTGAAATTCAAGGTGGTTTTCCCCTCGTTTTTTAAAGCCTATCATAGCACATTAATATGCAGGAACAAGCCTTAAAATGCTCTGATGAAAGGCAGAGACAGAAAAGGAATCGATATTCAATGCTGAAGTTACAAGTTCAGTCTATTCCAATGTCTGAGAAAATCTCTCCAAAAGCAAGGCTGAGGGAAAAAAGGAGGGAATTTCCCTGCCAATAGAGGGAAATAAGGAGCCCCTAAAACACCCACACTGGGGATGTCCCTTGGTGATCCTGCCCAGCCCTAAATCCTTTAGCCTCAACAACATCCTGTGGTCATGGATTCCAGGCTTTAAGCTAAGTACTTCTTAAAGTACCTTTTCTTCAGAGGCTCTTTTTGTTTCTTTTTAACCTAAAATCCAATGGCTTGGACTGCTCTTGCCCTGACTCTTGAATTAGGAGAGAGACAAAACCATTGCTCCCCTCTCATCATCCTCCTCCCACTTCCAAGTTCATCTCTCCAACAAGCTTTTATTCCAGTAATGCTTTTTTCAAAAAAAACCCCAAAATGTTCCTGTACCTTTGCCACCTTTGTGGTGACACCACGCCTGTCAGGCAAGAAGTGACCTCCTCTCTGGACATGAGGGTCCAGATCTCTGCTGCATTCAGGAACAGCACCTTGGCTGAACCACTCACAACTGTGTGCTATTCCTCAGCTTGCTCAAGAATCACTTGGTTGTGGAGAAATTACTGCTCCTGAATCAAATCTCAGCTCATTTTTCATGGCAGATGCTGGGTTAATGTGCTGCCAGGCAACCAGTGACTTGGGAAGCTCAGGACACTGGGACTCTGTGCCAAATTCCCCTGGCAGCCTGGGGAGGGCAGAGCCAACAGCATAACAGTTGTAACCCTTTGCATCCCCTGCTCTGCCCCCATCTAAGGCTTGCCCCTTTTCACTAATTACAAATTAGTAGGTGCAGATGAGCAGAATCCACTGGAAAATCCAACCCTGAAGGTTTCACAGCAGGCCCTGTGTGTTCCCTGAGCCCGTTTTGCAGGCTGGATTGGAACAGCAGCTCCCAGTTCCCCAGGAATCACTGTCTGAGCACTGTCCCAGCTCAGGTCCAGGAGAATTCAACTGCAGGAGCAGCCTCAGCAGCAAAGTTTGGAATTGCAGTGCTCTGAGCTAATGACAGAGGCAAATTGAGTTAATGGCAGCACAACGGGCTCTATATTTAAAGTACAGTAGCTCCTCTTGGATTCCAGCATGGAAACAGCTCCTGGACACGAGAATGATCCCCCCCCCAGCCCTGAGAGCCTCACACACAGCCTGGACAAAGCCTGGGATATCCTGGGAAACAGCAGCACCAAAACAGCTCAAATCACTGTTGGGCAAATCCTCCTCCTTGGTGCTGCAATGCAGAACCTTTGGTGGCTCCAAGCCAAATTCTCACTTTACAACCAAATATTAGCTGGCTACTACAATTAAAATTACAATTTGGAAGCTGCAAAACCACCTACAGCTCCAGGAGACACCTACTTTGCACTGTCTCAAAGAAAAAAAATCTCTGCTCAAAATGATTCTGTTTTGTTTTAGTAAGCACAAACTGATTTTCAAAGGAAAAGTTTTGTTTACTCCCCAAAAGATGCTTATGAAATGAAACAAAACATGTACCTACAACAGTGGTTTGGGGTTTTTTGACTCAGAACTCCCTTTTCAACAACTCAGTGTTGCATTTACTGAGGGGGTGGGGCTGTCAAGTGACCACTGATGAACAAACTGACTGAAATTCCCAAGCAAAATAAATTTTCCATTTTACACAACAGTGCTTATTTCACTCATCCTCACTTTAAATGAAGAGTCACAGCCCTAAATATTGTTGAACTGGTAGTTTTTCTGCCAAAAAAAACACCAAACCACCACTACCAACAACATAAACAAACAAAAACCCAATCCTAACAAAAATCATTAACACGGAAAAACCCAACAAAAATCTTCCCTAAAGACTTTTGGAAGAAGGGACCAAAAAACTGGGATCAACTTGTCTCCAGGAACAAGCACAGCAGGCAGACCTTCCCTCAAGACACCTAAAATTATTGTGTTATCTCAGCAATCTCAGCAGACCACACCCCAGGCCTTTCTGTAGGCAAATAATTCACTCTTCCTAAATTAGAACAACTCTTCCGGGCAGGGAACCGCTTATAATCCACTCCCTAAAAATCCTCTCCTCCATTCATCCACCTTCAACTCGTACACTCTCTGGAAAAAAAAATGAAAACCACCTGAAGCTTCTACTTCCACATCAGATATTATTTCTTCTGAGCCCAGCTGGAAATGTAGGACAGTGCCATGAAAGCTGTGCCCTCGTGAAAATACAGCAGCACTTGTGAGCCCCTCCTAGTCACACATAAATAGCAAATCCTACAGATACCTGACTCCTCTCGTCAGACAAGTGTAAGATTACTTATAGGGCGTTCATCAATTTCATATTATTAAGTAATTTAGTTTAGAACGTCACTTAAAAAATCATTTTCTGTGGAACATTTGTTGTTGTTGTTGTTATAATGAGCAGCCATTTTTGTTTTGCTGTTAGACACTGTCTGAAGGGGCAAGCAATGCTGGAAGACAATCCTATTTCACTGAACTCCATGAGCTCACACACGACAAGTTCAGAGATGCCTCTCTCAAGTCAAACCTAAGGGCCCAAAATCACAAGGATTTCTGACCAAGCTTGAAAAAGAACTTAAAAATATATACTACAAACAAATCCAGCTGTCCAAACACAGCTTTGCCATCCCTGGACTCCACTTTGTCTTAGAAATCAGCATATTTTACTAGCCCTGAGTCCATGGGCAGTGAGGGAGATGCCAGTGCAATTCCAGTGCTTAAAACCCAGCAATTCCCACTGGTGAGCCCAGGGCAGGCACTGGGAGCCATGCCCACCCCCCTCCCTCCCTGCTAACACAGGCAGCTCAGCTACTTCCAGGGGTATTTTAGCAAAATTAGACACCATCCCAACCTGCAGTGAATCTCTCCAATCCTTATTAAAAAGCAGCAATGGTTTCCCTGCTGCTCCCCAGTGAAGCAGAGCCCGCATCCAGCACTTACCAAGCATCGTGTGCTGGCGTGGCTGTCCCCAAACCCACGCACATCCCAAATGTCCCAGCCCTGCTCAGAGCAGCTCCAAGGCACCCAAAGCCCTCTGTTCCCAGCGTTTTGTGCTGCAGAAGCCTCACCCGAGGCTGTTCTGCTCGCTGGCACCGAGAGGGGGGAATTGAGGGGGGAATTCACCCCCGTCCCACAGCAACAGGCGGCCTCTGCCAGCTGCTGCAGGAAAAGGGAAAAAAGAGGCCCAGCAAAGGGGACAGCTCTGCCTGCACTCACTTCCAGCCTGCAGAGCCTTCAGGAACTCTTGCCAAAAGCATTACTGCACCTCCAAGGGAAGAAATCACAGACGGTTCTCACTCCCTTCCGCAGAACCGGAGCGCTGGCTTGGAATGGGTGTGCACACAAAGAAAAGCACCCCCTTTTCTTCAGACAAACACAATGCAGAGAGCACTGCTTCAGAGCAAACCTGCATTTCTGCAACCTAATTCCAATATCACTTGAGTATTTGCAGCATCTTTATAGTATTTGTTTTCCAACATCTTTTACTGTCTTTATTCACAAAGTCTGAAAGAGGGCAATGCTTTTGTTAAAGGCTACTTTAGGATTTATAACCCACTGATACAGAATGTCTGCTCCCCATGATGAGCATCATTTCCTGCCAAACTATCTATCTGCACACATCCATTCTGTTACTGTGAGGTGGGAAAACCAGAATTTAAGGTGGTATTTCAAAATACAATTATATATTTCCAGCAGGAAAAATCCTAAGAGTTCCTTACTTAGAATTTTTTAAGCAATACAAATTCACTGAAAAAAACACAAACAAACAAAAACCCTAACAAAACCTGAAAGTAGCAGTAATTTGCTCTGTCAGCCAATTATCTGAAGTATTCACAACATGAAAAAATACTCTAAGCAGCCCAAAGCCCTTCTGAATGACTGCCATCTGCATTCATAACCCCTTCCCATCCCACTTCATCAGCTTTGTGCTTCCCAGTTCCTTTGAGTAGCCTTTTCTGGCTCAGGACTCCATCCCAAAAAGCCAGCTTGCAGAGATCCTTGTTTTTGCAGGAATCACTCCTGCCACAGAACCTGGACACCAGATCTGGTTTCCTGAGAAAGATAAAGAATATCCTCTCTCAAAGGAAAGAACTTTAAGTCTAAACCATTGAAAAACACTAAACTAAAAAGAAATAGTACTATTTCACATATAAACAAACACAACCCAGACTTTCTGTATTTATTCCCACCAAAACAGGACTTTCAGAGCTAAACCTTGGACCAGACAGTTACTTGCAACTGGAATCAAGCAGGAGAACAGATTTCACAGTAAAAGAAAGAAATCAATAAGCTGTGAAATGCATAAAGGAGTGTCCCATTACAGCCTGCACCAAGCACAAATATTCAGATACAGATGGATTTCCCTTCCTGAAGAGCTTTAATATTCACAAGTATGAAAGAATGCAAGAGAACTGCATGATGTAAGGCCTCAGTCCAGAGCCAAACCAACAGAACTGAAATCTAAATCTAATGTACAGTAAAATCAATTAACACAATCTCAGATCCTACTCCTTTTTTCTCACAGGATTCTTTTTTAATGCATGGCCACCTTTGCTCCAGCACTCACAGGATTGTTTTAAAAGAGAGCACTGGTTGCTTTGTAACAGCAAAACTCAGGGATTGATGGAATTAAAAGCTCTGTCACTGCTGGAACAGTGCAGAAACAAGGGCAAAGTCACCTACTGCAGCTTACCTGCAATTTAACTGTTTTAAAAAGGGGGAATAAATCACTCACTACTCTGTCTGCTCTGCACTGCTGCTGCTTTGCTCAGCTCCAAACATATTCCAACTCCAAGCCTACTCCAACTCCTATGGTTAGGTGTTCTTTTGCCTGGCACACCTGATGGCTCGTTCCAAATTTTCATCACTTTTTGAAGAGCCTTTATGTGAGGCCATTCCTGAGACATAAACAACAAAATTTTAACTTATAATAAATATACAGGAAAATTCTGAAATGGTAACTGATGTCATTAATTCTGCTGAGGTAGTTTTAATACAAATTAGCCTGTTAAGGAAATTTAAAACATCAGGAATGGCTCAAAAAGTGGAGTTAGAACAAGAGAAAGCTCCAGCATCAAGAAAATTTAAAACATCATGAATGGCTCAAAAAGTGGAGTTAGAACAAGAGAAAGCTCCAGCATCTCAGTGTTACCACAGCAAGAATTGTTTGGGTATAAATGAATATTGCAGTAATCATAAAAAGTTTCCTAAAACACACAGTCATTTCTGGAGAATAAACACAACTCCTTTTCACATCTTCAAAGTTTTGTTTAACTCTTACTAAGGGGGAACCAGCAGCTGAGCTCCCACCAGATCAAACTGACTTTTCAAGAATTGAGGGCAAAAAGTTTTCCCATCAATCCCATCAGGTCAAGAGGAGAAATGTTTTGATCCTCCAAGCTGCATCAGGGCATCTCTGGCTTCCTTGTCCCAACTCCTGCCTAGGACAGAGCAGTTCTTGGAAAGGAGAGGGGACAAGGATCCAACCCTTTGAGATTTCTCCCACCCAGCCACCTCTCCACAACTCTCTCTTCAAAGAACATCAGTGGAAAATCCTGCCCCACACAGCAGAAAAATGCTTGGGAAGAACTGTTTCTTCCAGCTGTGAAGAGAAATGACAGAAGCTGTGTCTGGGAAGCTGAGGAGGGCCCTGCAGAGGATGTGGTCTCTGGGAGATGCCTCCACTGCACTTTGGAGAGCATTTTTTTGGATGCCAGTTTGAGCAAAACTGCAAAATTCAGACAGAAACTCTATCCTACATTCCAGCCCAGAACTAAGGTGTCCTTTCTAGCTCAGAAGTAAACTCTGCAGAGGCCACCCCAGAGCCTGGGTGTTTTCAGGTACCTGGGGCAGTCAAACAAAGCAGAGGGAGCCTGTCCATGCTCCCAGCTGGGCAGGACACTGCAGGCACTGGGATGAACAGGATGAGAGCTGCAACAGCAAATCACTGCTGGAAGGGAAACTAAAATTATCCCTGCACAAGTCTGAGCTTCTTCAACTGCTTAAGGCACTTTGGATGCTTGGAGGGGAGAACTTCCAGGAGAGCAAATGATAAAAACATGAGGTAAAAAAGAGACACTCCAAATTTCTAACAAGCAGGAAGGAAAACCTGAATGTAGGGCAAGAGCAAGGAGGCTTCCATGGAAACAGCTCCAAGGGCAGAGGGGTCAGAGGGACAGATTCTGTAAAGGGATTCCTTTGTGCCCACTGCAGTGCCCATCCAAATGCCTCTGGCACACATTTCCTCCTGCATGCTACCCATCCATCAGAGGGGTCATGTGCAGCTTTTATAACTCCTTTTGAAGTCAAACTTGGCACGTGCAACAAGCCTTTTATACCCAGTCACTGGAAAATACCATAAAAACTATTTATGATCACCCAGAGAACACCACGGGCCAGTGTCAGGGGGAAGGCTGCACATCAAATGCAGCAGTGGGTCATGGCCCAGGGCACCAGGATCAGCCACGTGCCCTCAGCACTGCCAGGGCACTTCAGGCTCTCCTGCAGGCTCTTGGAAAACTCACTGGTGTCAAACTCAATGGTGAAACCTGGCAGGGCTGTTAAAGGAAATAAAAAAGGCCAGTTATGTTCTCTTAGAGGATTCACTGGGTTGTTCCTTACAATATTTTCTACTTTTTTTATTTTGGGAAAAAATACTTTTGATCATCACTCAATGCTTGTCATGGAACTGTTTTTTTTTTAAAAGTGGATAACCAGCTTAAATCAATCCATGAACCCAAAATTCTCACAAGTCTGTGGGATTTTACTTAGTTCCACCACCTAAAAGACTGCATCAGGTTGAATTTTACTGCAGAGGAACAGATTAGCAATTTTCTTCAAATTGGTGATAGGGGAAGTAAAAGACATAAACAACATGAGCATGGCCAGTTTGTTTGGTAAGAGCTTTAACAACTCAATCCAGCCTCTGAAAATAAGGTCACAGCAGTGGAATTAACTGTGCCAAATTGTCAGGAGAAAATGGGACTACACAGCCTTCTCTGCCAGCTTCAGTGGGTCTAATGAGAAAGAGGAAAAAGGGCCTGGGATCCTTAAAGCCAACAAATTATAGTCTCTATCCATCAGATACACAGTGCAGCATTAGCTGGTGTGAAGCAGGAAAAGCTGAGAAACTACAAAAATTCACTTCCAGACATTTCAAAAATTCTCACAAAACCCCAGGCTCTTTGGGCCTTTAGACCAAGAGCAGTGTTTAAACAACTGGTTTTAAGAAATCTGACTTTTTTCACTGGCTGTTTTAAAGAAGGGATAAACATTTCATTAAAAGTTTATTGAAACTGTTTGTAATTGCTAATAAAATCTGAATTACTGAAAACTCTAGAAGCACTATAAATACAGTAACAGCTTCACTGTATATTATACAGCTATTCAGACCAATACAGTAAATTACTTCCTTGAAAAGCTGGTAACCAAATGGACCCCAGCAGGAGCAGCTGAGTGTTTAGAGGGCATTTCTGCAGCTCAGGCACCCCAGTTATCCCCCACACTCTGCAATCAACAGTCTCCTCTCACAGCAGCTTCTGGTTTAAGGGAGACTTAATCAGAAAAGCAAATCACAAGCAAAAATGTTTGGGAATTTCACTCCCTTTTGAAGCTCTTGGTTTGTGAATTGTGACAGTTACTGATTAAAAACCTGTCAAAGGTTTATGAATTCAGCATCATTTGGGCAGGAGAACATCAGTCACGTCAGTGGTGTCACTCAGGGCCACTCTGGGACCCAGCCACACTTAACAACACCACACTGGTGGCTTCAATCCATGTATGAGCCTCTCACTAAGACCTGGACTTGATAATCCTTGGGGGTCCTTTCCAACTGGGAATATTCTGTGACCCACCCACACTGGGTCCATCCACTGGGGGCCCAACCCACCTGGGGAGTCATCCACACTGGGATCCACCCACACTGGGATCCATCTCAGCATTCCCTCTGGATCCACCCATACTGGGATCCACCCACACTGGGATCCACCCACACTGGGATCCATCTCCTCAGCATTCCCTCTGGATCCACCCACACTGGGATCCATCTCCTCAGCATTCCCTCTGGATCCACCCACACTGGGATCCACCCACACTGGGATCCACCCACACTGGGATCCATCTCCTCAGCACTCCCTCTGGATCCACCCACACTGGGATCCACCCACACAGGGATCCATCTCCTCAGCATTCCCTCTGGATCCACCCACACTGGGATCCATCTCCTCAGCATTCCCTCTGGATCCACCCACACTGGGATCCATCTCCTCAGCACTCCCTCTGGATCCACCCACACTGGGATCCATCTCCTCAGCACTCCCTCTGGATCCACCCACACTGGGATCCACCCACACTGGGATCCATCTCAGCATTCCCTCTGGATCCACCCACACTGGGATCCATCTCAGCACTCCCTCTGGATCCACCCACACTGGGATCCATCTCCTCAGCATTCCCTCTGGATCCACCCACACTGGGATCCACCCACACTGGGATCCATCTCCTCATCACTCCCCCTGGATCCACCCACACTGGGATCCATCTCCTCAGCACTCCCTCTGGATCCACCCACACTGGGATCCATCTCAGCATTCCCTCTGGATCCATCTCCTCAGCATTCCCTCTGGATCCACCCACACTGGGATCCACCCACACTGGGATCCATCTCCTCAGCACTCCCTCTGGATCCACCCACACAGGGATCCACCCACACTGGGATCCATCTCCTCAGCATTCCCTCTGGATCCACCCACACTGGGATCCACCCACACTGGGATCCACCCACACTGGGATCCACCCACACTGGGATCCATCTCCTCAGCATTCCCTCTGGATCCACCCACACTGGGATCCATCTCCTCAGCACTCCCTCTGGATCCACCCACACAGGGATCCATCTCCTCAGCATTCCCTCTGGATCCACCCACACTGGGATCCACCCACACTGGGATCCATCTCCTCAGCATTCCCTCTGGATCCACCCACACTGGGATCCATCTCAGCATTCCCTCTGGATCCACCCACACTGGGATCCATCTCAGCATTCCCTCTGGATCCACCCACACTGGGATCCACCCACACTGGGATCCATCTCCTCAGCACTCCCTCTGGGGAAGGCAATCCCATCACTGGGATCCATCTCCTCAGCACTCCCTCTGGATCCACCCACACTGGGATCCATCTCCTCAGCATTCCCTCTGGATCCACCCACACTGGGATCCACCCACACTGGGATCCATCTCCTCAGCATTCCCTCTGGGGAAGGCAATCCCATCACTGGGATCAAACCCTCCAGACCCCAATGGCAGCAAAGCCCTTTTATTCCCCTCCTCTTTCCTTGGGGATAAACCTCAAACCAAACCTCAAGCCCTGCACAGCCCAGACTCAGGGCATCCCACAACCCCCAGCACTGCTGCCCTGTTGCTCCCACATTCCCTGGGATCCCTCAGCTTCCTCCCCGAGCTCACTGTTTGGGAATTCCATCCATCTGCCAGCACCTGGCAGTGCTGCAGCAAGGACTTAAAGCTGCCAGACTGTGCCTGCCATCCCACACCACCAGCACCACCAGCCTGGGGAACAAAAACTACTGATCCAACTAGAAATTAATGGAAGGTTTTCTTCCAAACCTTCCCCTCACACAGTCATTTGTCTATAGCAACCGTGTCCATAACATTCTCATTCTCAAGAGCACAACTTTCTAGTAAAAGGCACATCTGTCAAACTGCAGGAAACATCTGGGAAAATGGTTAAATAAAAAGAAGTGAGATTAAACCTTTGTTTCCATGGGGTGGGATTTACAGCCAGAGTATGTTTGCAAAGGTTTTTTTCTTGCCTCTTGCTGAGATCTTGGGCTTTTGGATTGGTGCTCAATTTCACCCCATGTAGATATAGGGTGATTCACACAATGTAAAATATTGCATTTACCCTGGGGTAAAAATCCAACACCAGGGCTTGAGGGATTCCCCATTCCTTTAAGAGCTGGACTCGATGATCCTTGTGGTCCTTTCCAACTCAGAATATTCTGTGATTCTGTGGTTCCCATCCCTGAGTGCACAGCACCCCAGATACCTTCCCCAAGAGGGTGATCAAACCCCTCTGTGCAACTCTACCAGGGCTTTTCCTCTCCAGAGGCAGCTTGGAGCCTTGCCCCATCATGGAAGGGTCATGCTCCTCCACCAAAGATGGAAAATGAAAGTGGAAAACACCCTATCAAAGCAGAAATCTGGAGCTGGCTAACAACCCCCTTCTGTCTGCAAGTCAGACACCTGAGCTAACATTGCCTGGTTTTTCAAGTACCTCAACATATACCCAAATTTTGACAGATAGGTCTTTTTGTGAAGTACTGATAAGCTATCAATCAAATTGCTTTTAGCCCCCAAACAAACTTCTCACATGTGCTTCAACTGAAAGGGACTGGAGTGCTTTCTGAAATTCCCCCTTGGCTAAGAGCTGCCAAACTCTGTGTTAAATATTAACTCAGATATGGTGGCTCTTTCAAGTCTATCTCTGAAGGTTCAATTTAACACACATTTCTTGAAAACAATTTAAGAATCATTTTGTGCAGTGTGTGATCTCCAGTAATAAATAAGAAAATGTGTCTGATTCACTCCATCATTCAAGCAATGCATACAAGAAAAGAAAAAAATAAATTAGGAAAAGCAGTTTGAAACCTGCTCTGTGATCCTTTATCCACTTAATCAACAAGAGCCACATTGCCTCAGCTCCACTGAGGAGTTCAGCTCCAACAGGATTGCTTTGAGAGCCCCAGGTGAGCCCTAAAATCCTTCAAGGGCACATTTATGCCAAGGACTGGGTGAAGATGCTTCACTCAGCGGATGAGAGACAATTTGGGTGTTCTGTATGCTGGGGGTTTTTCCCATCTCCGCTTTGTTACAATAAAATGACAGTAAAAACATATTTCTCAACACCACATGAGGTTTGGAAGCCAAAAAGCAGCAGTTACAGCACAGAACTTCTCTGACAATTCCACTCTACCTCTGAGAGCCAGTTCTGCATCTTCTCAAGCCCTGCTGGAGCCAGGTTCCTCCACAACATGATTTTCTTTCAATACTTCACATCTTACTCAAAATTTCTCCCCTTTGAGCAACTCTAAGCTCTATGAAGAAGCAGCTGAGCCTGCTTAGAGCAGGAGGTTGGATGAAATGGTCTAACCTGAATTATTCCAGTGTCTTTGAATACAGGTGACTTTTAGGACATGTACTTTTTAAAGGATGCCCCAGTAGTTTCTATCACAGTGTCATTAAAATGAGCAAACACCACTGGACATTCATGGTGAAAAACCTGTGGTGTAGGGCAGCTTCAGGAGTGTTTTGGGTAGGACTGACATCATTCTTCGGTGTGACAAAAGTGAAGACACAGCCCAGAATTTGAAGAGTCTGAAACTACCCATCATTAAAGCAACTTATTTGTGTGCAGACCTTTTATTACAAGAAAAAGCCAAATTACAGTTTTCTTGTAATAAAGTTATTATCACACAACCCATGAGACAACCATCCCCCAGACTTAACAGCTGGGAACATTTTGCTGTAGCAAGATTTTTACACTGACATTAATTGCCACTGCAATCCTAACGCCACCAAACCTAATGGGAACGAGGGGGAAATTCCCAGTGCAACAACAAACTCAACAAACCCCAAATGCCAGCGTGCAGGCTGGTGCTCTCCACACAAGGGAACGGAAATAATGGTGCCCAGATGAATCCCAAAGGACGTTTCTTTGGAAGGGCCGGGCTGGGCAGCGCTGTGCCCGCTGGCCGGGCTGGGCACTCGTAGGGCGGCCGGGACAAGGCGGCCTTTGTGTGCCCGGGGAGAGGGAGGGAGAGAGGGAGCAGGGAGGGAGGAAAGCAGCGACAGGACACGGGAGGGAAGGAGGGAGGCAAAGAATCCGGCAGGAGAGAGGGAGGAGATAAAAAGGGAGAGAAGGGGGAGGAGAGTGGGAAGGAGGGAGGGAGAATGGGAGGAGAGCGGGGGAGAGGCAGGGAAGGAGGAGGGGAGGGAGAGAGGGAAGGAGGAGAGAGGGAGAGAGAGAAGGAGGGAGAGAGGGAGGGAAGAAGGGAGGGAGAGA
>JACBWW010000068.1:307105-360530 GCA_020086605.1 Lanius collurio
AGAGCGGGGGAGAGGCAGGGAAGGAGGAGGGGAGGGAGAGAAGGAAGAAGGGAGAGAGGGAAGGAGAAGGGGAGGGAGAGAGAGAAGGAGGGAGAGAGGGAAGGAGGGAGAGAGGGAAGGCGAAGGGGAGGGAGAGAGGGAGGGAGGGAGAGAGGGAAGGAGGAGGGGAGGGAGAGAGGGAAGGAGGAGGGGAGGGAGAGAGGGAAGGAGAGATGGAAGGAGAAGGGGAGGGAGAGAGCGAAGGAGGGAGAGAGGGAAGGAAGGAGACAGGGAAGGAGGAGGGGAGGGACAGAGGGAGCAGGGAGGGCGGAAAGCAGCGACAGGACACGGGAGGGAAGGAGGGAGGCAAAGAAACCGGCAGGAGAGAGGGAGGAGACAAAAAGGGAGAGAGGGAGCAGGGAATTGGGGAGGAGAGGGGGAAGGAGGGAGGGAGAATGGGAGGAGAGAGGGGGAGAGGCAGGGAAGGAGGAGGGGAGGGAGAGAGGGAAGGAGGAGGGAGAGAGGGAAGGAGGAGGGAGAGAGGGAAGGAGGGAAAGAGGGAAGGAGGGAGAGAGGGAAGGAGGGAGAGAGGGAAGAAGAAGAGAGAGAAGGAGAGGGGGAGAGAGAGAGGGAAGGAGAAGGGGAGGGAGAGAGGGAAGGAGAAAAGGAAGGAGAAGGGGAGGGTGAGAAGGAGGGAGAGAAGGAAGGAGAAGGGGAGGGAGAGAGGGAAGGAGGGAGAAGAGAGGGAAGGAGGGAGAAGAGAGGGAAGGAGCGAGAAGAGAGGGAAGGAGAAGGGGAGGGAGAGAAGGAAGGAGAAAGGGAGGGAGAAGGGGAGGGAGAGAGGGAAGGAGAGGGAAGGAGGGAGACGAGAGGGAAGGAGCCCGGGCAGCAGCAGCAGCAGCCCCGTGCCCCCAGCGCTCCCCAGAGGGGTCAGGATGGAGAACTCACCCCTGCAGTACACAGAATTCTCTCATATCATCCTAATTCCCACTCACTCTGCTGTAAATCACGGTGGGCTTTAGTGAATTCACGGGAAACCCAAGCCATGTTTCACAAGCTCCCTTCTCCTCCACAGAGCACCACACAGCCAAAAGCACCTCTGACTTCAGCAAGATTTCACTTCAGTGAATGCATTTCAAGTAAAGCACCTGAGGGACACCACCAGAAAGTGTGAAATTCAAATAAGGGAATTCCAGATCACCAATATTCCATGTTGCTAGGTTTTAATTTGGAAGTTCTTGTTCTTCCCAACTGAGGAGTTTAGGGGCGCTCACAGCTTCTACCCCCACAAAAATACACAGGCTAAATAAGAAAGGGAGGCAATGTCACGTGCTGCTTTTTGAAAAATTAATCCACAAGCTCTCATCAAGTGTATTTTATTATCCTAACGCTGAGAATTCTCTCCTTTGAAAAACCACCTTTGACAAATTGTTCTTTGCACAGAAATTCCATTACACATTCGAGGATCCTACAAGGCTTGCCAGGGCATTTGATTCACTCGGCTCCAGAGACTGCACTCCAATAGTTGTGTTTTTCCACGATAAAAGTAAACAGACCCAAGCACAACTCACAAATGATACTTCAGGGAATTACACCTGAGCAGGGAATGTCTCAAAGCACTCAGTTTCCAAACAAAAGGCTGACGTAACTGCATTTCTAATAACACATCCAAAGCCTTTAAATGGATTCATTTCCACTGAAGCACGCTGGGGAGCTGCTACCTCAGAGTTGAGATCAAATTGCTAACAAAAGGTTCTACCATTTATAATGAACCAAACACAATTCTAGGCCTATTTAATTACTTTCCAACCCCAAGATGCTGGTGTTAAGTGGATGAATACACAACTGCTTCCCACAACACACTTCTCATCTCCCAACCCAAACTCTTAGGACAGATGCACAGGGTTTAAGTAACCAATTTCTACTATTAAACCAGAACATCAGAATCTAAAAAGAGGGAAAAAAAACAAAAACAAAACAAAACAAAACAAAACAAAAAAAAAAAACCACAAAAAAACCCCCAAAAAAACCAAAAAAACCAAAACTTCATTGGAGGCAGTGGCAGGGAAGTGAGAGTTAAATTCAGAGAATGTTTATGAACTTTCCTGATATATCTGAAATACAGATAATCAGCTATTTCAGATGTATCACAAACATTTGAGGTTTTGTAATATTCCACTGAAAGCATATTTTTCTATGTCCAGATCAAACTTGCAAAATAAAGTAGTAAAATAGATGGCCTCATGGATGCTGTTTTAGACTGTAACTCATCTGCAGCAGATGGTTTAATTGAAACACATTAGGTCACATGAACTCTGGACAGAAATCCAGAGTTTTTTATTACAAGGAGATGCATGTTTCATATACAAAATCACAGAAAGAATCTACTGAGCAAAACCATAAAAATGTGTGACACTGGAAAATATTAGACAGCTCTAACATACAGCTCAGGGATCACATGAAATAACTGCCTGCATCTTTTAGTTTTGAGCCTTGGTTGCACATGAGTCCGTTGGTTCAGACTTCATTATTTTTATGGCCTCCGCTGTATAAAGTGTTATAATGTACATAACTGCCAGCTGTGTTTTATTTCATCACTAGAAAATGAGCCTGAAAAAAAAAAATAAAAATCACACTTCTCTCCCATAAAATTACATAACATTTCAAAAATGCCATAAATCTCCTCGGCTGTGTCATGCAGCCCCAGAAAGGCAGTGCCTGGTTCTTTCCAAGCACTCCTGGCCCCAGAGAAAGGCTATAAATAGTTAATTTTTTCAGCGAGAGGAGGAGGTATGCCGTAAAGGAGAAGTGAGCTTTTGTTGTTTTGCATTACTTCAGCGCTGGATTCCCGATTTGTAACAAATTCCAAGGCTGCAGACTGCGGGCCCAGCCTGTGAGTAAGGCGGGGGTGATTTACGGGCGGATAAAGCCCTGCGCGCATCTCCGGACTGCGCAGCGGAATGCGCGGAATGCCGGGGCTGCTGCGGGAGCTGAGGCAGCAGCGACAGGAGCGCGGCTCCATCGCTTCCTCCAGGCAGGAATGACAGGAATTCTGCCAGCACTGCCAGCCAGCCTCGCATTCCCAGGACATGCTGATTGCCCAACACACGCACCTCGCTCATCAACGCCTTACCTGGCTGGCACATTCCACATCCCACTGTCAGAGCCGCGCAATCCCGGCTGGAATGTTTAGCAACAACTGCCGCTTGCCCAGTTGTCAAGGCAGCCTAAGGAGCAGCTGGCTCAGAGCTCCTGGCCTCAGAAAAATGCAAAGCACTTGTGTTCCTCCTCCTCCTCCTCCTCCTGCCTCCCCACCCCCAGCCAGAGAGAGCCTCAGCATCGGGGGAAGTGAAAGCAGCGCCTTGCAAAGAACGAGGCAACGACGCTCCAGAAATCGCAAGGTGAATACGTCTGGGGGGCTATAAATAGTTAAGCTGAGCTAATTCCTGTTACTTCACGCTGTACACGAAAACAAAAGAAAACAAGAAAAACCCATCTAATCGCGGCGGCTTCTTGTGCAGCTCTCCCACACAAGCTGGAACAAAGGGAAAAGCCGAGCGCAAAGTTTGAGCCAGGACGCGATTTTAGCTCAGTTCCGTGCGGGGACAGAGCAGAGCACTTACAGATGCGGGTTGAACATCCGACTCATTTTCGAGACGTGGTCGTTTTCACAGTCCAGCTCCTCGTCCCCTTGGTCCATGCTGAGCTTCCTCTTGCTGGGGCTGATGGGCGGGGGGCCCGTGCGGTGGTTGCTGAGCGCGGGGGACACGGGCAGGGGCTGCATTCGGGGCTCCCCTCTCAGCGCCGCTTCACCTGCCCGGGGAGACACACAGCGAGTCAGCATCGCCACAGCGACCATGCCCGGGGAGCGGGCAGGAAAACCCCGGAATTGCCCCGGAATCCCCCCGTAACACGTCCCGGAGCGCACACGTGTGCTCGGCTGTAGCAGGAACGGGGCATCGCAAGAGGGGAGCAAGAGGGGAGCAGAGGCAGCAGGAGATGGGGCAGCTCACCCCGGCTGATCACTCCGAATGATCACTCTTGGCTGATCACCCAGGATGCTCACCCCGAATGATCACCCCGGCTGATCACCCCAAATGATCACCCCGGATGCTCACCCCGAATGATCACCCTTGGCTGATCACCCCAAATGATCACCCCGAATGATCACCCCAAATGATCACCCCGAATGATCACCCCGAATGATCACCCCGAATGATCACCCCTGACTGATCACCCCGAATGATCACCCCGAATGATCACCCTTGGCTGATCAACCCGAATGATCACCCTTGGCTGATCACCCCGAATGATCACCCTTGGCTGATCAACCCGAATGATCACCCTTGGCTGATCACCCCAAATGATCACCCCGGATGCTCACCCCGAATGATCACCCTTGGCTGATCACCCCAAATGATCACCCCGAATGATCACCCCGAATGATCACCCCGAATGATCACCCTTGGCTGATCACCCCGAATGATCACTCTTGACTGATCACCCCGAATGATCACTCTTGACTGATCACCCCGAATGATCACCCCGGATGCTCACCCCAAATGATCACCCCAAATGATGCCCCCGGCTGATCACCCCAAATGATCACCCCGAATGATCACCCTTGGCTGATCACCCCGAATGATCACCCTTGACTGATCACCCCGAATGATCACCCTTGGCTGATCACCCCGAATGATCACCCTTGGCTGATCACTCCGAATGATCACCCCGGGTGCTCACCCCGAATGATCACCCCGAATGCTCACACCGAATGATCACCCCGAATGATCACCCCGAATGATCCCCAAGGCTCAACTAACCCATCTTTGCGACACCTTTTCACTCACATTCCCCCCCCCCCTCGCAGGCTGCGGTCCCAGCGCCGAGCTGCGATTACCTCACTCTGCAAACCATGACTATTCACAGGGAAATCAGCTTTGTTCCTCTTCTTACGGTCGCTGTTATAAATTCCAGCGCTACACTTCACGATATAATGCCAAATAGTGCAGATCTAAAACTGAATAAACGCTCAGATTCTCAGATGATTCCCTTTATAAAAAGCTGTCCAAAACAAGCTTGTCTGGTATATGTAACTATGCAAGGGAAAAATTAGGGGGGGGGAAATTGGAACTTGATGATGCAAGTTTTAAGTATGTCCTTAAATGTCTTTCTCTGTACTTTAAAACTGTGTTTGGAGCCACGAACAAAAGAGCACAATTCTTCAGCAGAGGAATCACAGAAATGCTACTTTCCAACGGGTGGCAGACTGAGTAGATGGTAAGTTTTTATACAATCTAACACTTGCCAGAAAAAGCCATTCCCAGCATACGGGAGCTGTGTATAAATAATTCCTGCAATGATACAGTTGGCTGTGCTCAAACACACGGACAGATCGTTGCTAAGCAGGCATTAAAGCGTGACCACAGCTTTTGCCATCTCAGTTAAATGTCTCACTGCTCCTATAGCCCGAAGCAGGGGGCTGCACTTCACCACGGATGGACTTCACTGGAACTCACAGCCTCACACCCACAGGTCATTTTTAGACCTCATAGGGATTTAAAGATGTTTAAAAAGTGCTTTTGGGGCTCCATCAGGGGCTTGGAAAGGAGCTAAATTAATCAGGGTTACCTATTCTGGTAATATCCCTGAAATAGCTGCTTTTGCTAGAGTTTAAAATTTGTATTTTTCCTACACTGCCAGAAGCATTTTGTTTTCTACACAGCCATAATTTCCAGACCTAAAATTAGGCCCAAGTTAACTCCATCTAGAGCCCTGAGGTACCTGACAATGGAAATCTTTGTGTGCCACCACACATTTTCACATCATCACCAAGGCAGATGATTTATAAAATGCTGCCTTAATTCCACACACGACAAATAACATTTTGTTGGAAAAAGAAGGAGTGAGGAGAAAACCTCCTGAATGTTTACCAGTAAAAATAAACATTCTGCCAATTTAGTCAGCATAATATAAACGAGCAAATATACACTGACCTATAATACACCACAAGCCATGATTTCTATTAAAGACTCTGGCACCAAATCTAAATAGGAACTTTCCATCTCAGCTCTAAATAGCAAAAACTGTGCCCTGCTCTGGGACAGACATCCAGAGCTCTCCTGTTCCAGCCAACCAACCATCAACTGAGAAGCCCCCACAACCACCCCAGTGCCACGAGAGAAGCTTTTATCAACACCACCTCTCATGGAAACTGTCTTCAGATCAGGAAATTTGGGCATTTCTCCTTCAGCCTTTGTATTTTGCCCACAGAAACCCCCACCTCCAGTGTGTTCACATTCTACATTTTCAAAGCAAGCCACATCACAGCAGTTCCTCTCGGGGAGGAATCTCCCTCTCTTCTGTCTTTGAAAAGAAGTAATTTAAGACCAAGGTCAGAAGATAAAGCTTTCAGCCCCTGAGGCTGGAGATTGTGTCCTCCCACCCTTGCACCATCCCTCTTCTCCCTGCAGTATCTCCCACCACTTCTGAGGACTCCAACACAAAATTCCACAACAGCAGTTCCAAATTCCATGGAGGCACCTAACTCCTACTGACTCCTGAGCAGCTCCTGACAGGAACCATTTAAATACCCATGTAAAGCTAACTGGGGTGTTTACAGAACCCCCAAAATCTCTGGACATTGTTCAGTTCAGTAAATAAGAAACTTGCCTTTCTTCCTCAAACAGAACCTGATACTACTCAATTACCAAAATGGGACGTTTTTTATTTCAAAATTTAAAAAATCATTTCTTCTATGTATGGTAACAACAGCATTTATATATTATATATATCCAGATTGAGTATAAAATCTGATAAAAATGCAATTGTAGGCTGGAAGAAACCTATTTTAAAGAAATTTAGCAAAGAAAGGGAGGGCTTCTAATTAAAGCCTATCCAATTTGGTAATGAATTTTGCTGATTATGCAGGGAACACCAAGACCTTCAGCTAAACACAACCAGGATCTGACCAGCACCAGTGGGCCAGCTGGCCAAAATTAATCAAATTAAGCAAACTTTGAACAGGTGGGAGCAGTGAGAGTCTCTTACAGTTCAATTTGTACAGCCCATCCTGCCCACTCAGGGCAGGAGAACAGTGCCAAACCAGAGTCCAGATAACAGGGAAAATCAAGAGAAAGATCTCTTTGCATTGTTCAGAGGGATAAAATGCATATTCCTCTATTTTTTGCACAGCCCCGTGGGTTCTCATGGGGCCTGCACGTTTGATTAGGGCTAAAACTGCTCTTCATTTCAATAGAACTCCTTCCCCACTACTTTCCTCCTTACCAAGCCTGAATTTAAAGCAGAGAGACAGAAACCACAGAGGAGACTATGGCCCCAAATGCTGTTTTAGGGCCTAGATTTGTCTCCCCCAGCTGACCACACTCCATGGAAACCAGACTCGCATCACACAGCTGGCAAGACAACACTCTGATAAAACAACTGTGTTTTATAAATTCCCCAACTCCAAACTCCAGGCATCAAAATTCATTACTGTGACGGCTTGTGTCTGCCCTGCAACTGAGAGCAGAGATAGCAAACACATTTATTGTGCCTCTCATAATGCTGCTCTTTGTTTCAGTCAGCAGCTGGTGGAAGGCACTCCAGATCTGCTGCTTTCAGATACTTCTACTTACAACTATTCATACTAAGCCTTTTTTTTTTTCCTCCCTCCTCCTCCTTTCTCTCTCTTTTTTTTTTATTAAAACTGTTGGGCAACATGATAAAGCACAGACAAGCTAAACAAAGATAACACCGTGACGTAGTGTCTGCCTATAGAGCAGCTCTCACTGACACCAGCCCATGCAGTCAGCAGGAATGTGCTTTATTTTAACCACTTCCCAGCCTCAGCTCAAAGTGCTCTGAGCCAACCCATGCAAACTGAACGTGTGGCAGGCCAGCAGGGCTCTCTGCAGCATGCCCAGCTCTGTTTGCCCTTCTCTGGCCAGCGGGAGCCCCACTGGAATGGCCACGCAAGGCAAACACCACAGCAGCAAAAGGAGTGTTTGCACAAGTGTGCACTGACAGCGAGACACCAGAGGAGTCTGAGATATGTCTGAGAGCTCCAGGAGTCACAGTGAGACACCAGAGGAGTCTGAGATATGTCTGAGAGCTCCAGGAGTCACCAAAGACTGGGAAAAAAAAAAATATACACCTCTCTGGCAGCAAGCTTCCTTCCTGTGACCCAGCGAGTCGGTATGGGCTGCACGGAGCCGGGGCTGCCACATCCTATCCCCCTCCCCATTTCCTCTCCCCCGCTGGCTGCCTTTAATGCAGCAGGTCTGAGCATTAATTACAACCCAGAAATGAAAGGCTTTGTCTTGCCAGCTGAAGATTGACATGATGCAGACCTTAGGTTAGAATAAAAACTCCTCAAAAGAAAATCCCGTTTTACTTTTCTGTTCTGCCTCTGACAGATGGATTTATCCACAAGAGTGAATTCCTGACAAGTTTATTAACTCTTAGAAAAAAAAAACAAAAAAAAAAAAAACCAAAAAACATTTAGAATTCTTCAGTTGTGGTGTTTGTCATGAGGGTCCTCACCTTTAAGGCCTTGGATTGAATTACCATGACCTCAGGCAATTCTATTGATTAAAAACATGGGCAAGAGCATTTAACAGACTTTAATTAATGGGCATCACACCTTTAATTACCTTTTCCAATACCTGCAGACAAACTCTCATTAGTGAAAGCAGTTGCCTCATGGTCTTAAGGCCAAATTCCCAGGAATGAGTAGTACATGAAGATCTTCAAGGGCAGTTTTTTGTATTGATTCAAGATCAAAATTTACCTTCATGGCATATGCTGAAGAGCCAAGATCTTCACAATAGCAACACAGATGTGAAAAGAATACTCTAAAATAAAATTTATTTTATTTTTTATCCCAGTATTCTAAAAATCATTAGGAGATTAAATAACAAATAGATTGGAACGAATTTATAAACTATTGCATGTTTTATTCCACCATGGCAAACACTGGAGCCTGCCTGTGCCAACATAAATTGGGATAAATGGCATAAAAATCTCAATTCATGCACAAAAAAAAAAAAAAAATCACATGTTTTGAGCTATCAAATACCAAGCAGGGAAGTCACCACAAATTACTCAATTCAACAAGTCATCAAAACAAGTTATCAGCACAGAAGGGCAGTGCAGCACCAGTCCCTGTGCAGATGTTGGCAGCTGCCTGCTCTGGGTGTTCTTTCCCCTCACACTGTACAGTGGCAGAGGACTGATAGCCCTTGCACTGGGAAATTCCCCAGCAATCAGATCTGTGTGAAACAGGCTGCAGGCAACCTTAAAAATGTGCAGGTCAAGGCAGATTTGCTCCACTTGCTTGACCAAAGACAACGAATTAATCCATTCATGCTCCCCAGGAAGAAACCTTTGGGCACCATGAAAGGCAGCCCAAGAAGAATTACAAATTATATTACTTATATCATTGCTGAGCCCTTCTGCAACCCCCACTCAGACAGACAAACAAAATCCCTTTCCCAAAAACCAGCATTCTGTACCACTACTTTATTTCTGGGCTGCTTCTACAGAAGATGTGATTTAAGAAGAGCCTAAATAAGACTTAATTCTGGGAAGTAGTGTATCAAACCCTGTAAACAGAGTCACAGTAGTCTGCACTTCCTTTAGAGTACATTAAACAGGCCTATCTGGGGAGCAAAATAAAACAGCAAACTGCAGAACAACAAAAAATTAAGTATTAATGGCAACAGCCCGACGAAAAAAACACTGCTATGAAATCAGATCTTGGAAATATTCTTTATTATAACTGATAGATTTCTTTCAGCAGCCAACTTACTGATTCCTTTATCTAACACATATTTTACTGCCTTTCTACTATGATAACAAAAAAGCTAATTTAGGAAACCAGAAAGTCACATACACATGTGGAGAAAAATTGGCAAAAAGCCTCCTCTTCTCCTCCGTTTACAAAACACATGAAAAGCACTTACTCCTGGAAGCAAGCTCTGGCTACCACTGTGCAGAGATCTGTATGCCAGAAAACCCATGGCCAAACCCAAAATACAGGGATTAAAGTGACTGCTCTGTGCTGGCTCCTCCAGCTGCCCCTGCCTGCCAAGGAGGGACACGTTTTGCTGCCCACTGAAGGCAGGGACATAAACCAGTGACCTCTGCATTCGATCACCTCCACCCATTTTCCCTCCTCTTTCCTTCAAAAGTCTCACCAAGGAGCCAGAATTTGGGACAGCAGCATCACTGGCAGCCTGCAAGAGGCTCACTTGAGGATCCTGCCAAAAATATACTGTTAATCAAAATTAGAGATGATTTCTACTTAGTAGGTCTTGAAAATGCTGTATTGTGTACCAAAAACTAGAGTTTTTGGTAGAGTACAGGCAGAAAATGGCAAATTGGCCTCTCCTGAGCCTAAATCACCCTATTTGTTCCTTCAAAGGTAGGGTGAAACACAGACTACTCATCTTAAATTCTCTCTCATGGCACTGTAAAAGCAGAGCTGAAGAAAACAGCACTGCTACATCGACTGCCTTGGCTGGGGAACTGCCTCAGTGCCACAAACCATTTCACACCTATGTAAGATTAACAAAAAGTCTTTGCTGAAGCTTCAATAATGGCTGAAAAATTCCCTGTGCTCTGCTAAGCAGGAACCAGCTGAGGGAGTCTCCTGGGTAAGGAGGAACCAGCTGAGGGAGTCTCCTGGGTAAGGAGGTACCAGCTGAGGGAGTCTCCTGGGTAAGGAGGAACCAGCTGAGGGAGTCTCCTGGGTAAGGAGGCAGGGATTGATGGCACAGGAGGAAGAAGGGCAGCAGAGCTGCCACAGGGAAAGCAGGACAGAATAAATTTTAATGCCATGGTCTGGCAGAGCTCCTTACTATTTCCTCTGTCAAACTGCAGCTTTCACACCTCAGCAGAGTCACTGGGAGGCTTCCAAACCAACAATGAACTCAGGCTTGGGTCTAACTTCAGAGCAGGAGATCACCTCCCAAATTTGCAGCTCCCACTTGAAGATAAATGTCCCATTCAGGTAACCCTTACAGAACTCTGAAAGAAGTGTTCTTCTGCTTAGAGTACCTGTACTGGTGCAAACTGTGGCTAAAACAAGATTCCAGTGATGTGGCAGGCAAGATTTGGATGTAATCAATGCTAAACCACACTGATCTCCAGATAAATAACCCCAGGGTTGATTACAATACTTGTTATCAATGTCAGAAGAGGATTTCTCCGTGTCCCAGGAGAGGCTGGGTTTGTGCTCAAGGAGCAGGGCTGCTCCCCAGGAGCACTCCTGTGAGCCAGCTCTGCCAGGAAAAACCTGCATCAACCAGCTCAAGGCACTTAAAAGGGACTAAAAATTAGCACAGTTATCATTTAGTGTGGGCTCAGAGAAGAACCAAGCTCTGGGCTCAGCCCAGCCAGAGAGTCCAGCCAAGGGCAGCAATTTGGGCATCCCAAACACAGGAGGGGAGAAAGGAAGACAAAGAGAGAAGAATCAGCTGCATTTCCACATTCTTTTTTGCTTAGTGAATAGGACATTCCAATTTACTGGACAGCAAAAGACAAGTTTGATAATGGGATTTTATTGAAAATGTAACAACATTATCAATAAAAAAAAATTTGTGAATGAAATATAATTAAAGCAACATGTTGAAGATTTGCTTCCCAGACCAAAGGAGGTTTCAGATCCAGGTGTTCTTTTTTTTTTTTGTCACCCAGTCTGTGAGTCTTAAATGCCTTTGTTACATAAAAGATGGCAAAGCTAAACTGATCAAAGACCAGCCTGTCTTTTAGCTGAAACAATCAAAGCCAGACCTGCCATGTATTTCAAAAGTAAATCAAAGTCACAGCAAGGTCACAACAGAAGGAACTGTTAGACTGGGGCTAAGGCAATATTTCAGTGCACTAAACCCTACTTTAGAGCAGTATTTTCATGGGATGGCAAAGAGAGACAAATTCAGTTTGTGAAAGTTCAGATTTGAATAATTCCCCCTAAAGAGAAAATATTTACTGCCCTCCCTCTGTTTGTTTGTTAATATTGTTTCTATTAGTGGATACTCAGGTTTAGAACACCCCCCTGTGCTCTGATGGCTGATATTCCATGGATCTGAGCCTGTAACACAAATTAAATTCTGGGCATTCAGTGTCCCTTGTGGATATGAACAGAGTCAGGATGTTCTACAGCAACCAAGCTCCAAACATTAATTCTGAGATGTTCACTTACAATGGGGTCATGGTAAAAGTAAATCCAATAAATTGTGCACTCTTTCCTTCATGAGGATTTGAAGCAAATGGTGCAACAGAAAGGTAAGAAGAATATTCCCTTTATTTCAACTGGAGCCTATTTTTAGCAACACTACAAGCTTTTAATTTCACTTTAAAATAAACATGCTCTGAACACCTTTTCTCTCATTATTCTCCTTTGCTACATGTGGAAAAATGTGGAACATCAAGAAAATGAGCTTTCTAAAAGAGCTGTGAAATCTGATATTGTGCTTTTCCAGCAATGTTTCTTTTAGTCTCATTTTATTTTTCCCCATATTCCCTACCTGGAAGGTAAAACAGCCCTCAAGAGAGGATAGAAACACTTTAAAATACGACCAGAAAAGCAGATGTATTTAAAATGTTAGGAAAAGCCATGCACAGGTGGGTGCTGCCTCTGGGATGGATCAGGAACAAAGCAGGGTCACTCTGCTGCCTGCAAGCCCTCAGTGCCCACCTCCTGAGGGCATCCCTGGCAGTTGCATCCCAGTGACCAAATTCTCTTCCTAAACCACAGTGAAATGAGGAAAAAAATCAATCCCATTTGGCCCAGTGAACACAGGAGAAAGTGGGATTTCCATCTGGTTTTGGTACCTGCTGGCAGCCTCGTGGGCTCCCATGTGAGGGACACGGAGCCCCTCTGGCCAGAATAGCCAAGATTTTAATGCACTGAGCAGCAGAACAATCCCAACTCATCTCCCACAAGGAACCCATTGTGGAGAACAAAATGCCTTTGTCCTTGAGAAGGGGCTCCAAAATCCCTTCTGCAGAGGGAAGAGAGGGAGCAGTGACAACTGTGCAGGGCACTGGGAATCCTCAGCAAACCACAGCAGCCATTCAGAGGCAAACAAGATGGGCTTTTGACCACGCTCTGGCCATGGAAAATGAGCAGGACGTGCCAGTTCCTCATGAGCAGGGCTTTGCTGAGGCTGAGAGAGGGCCCAGCCACTGCCTCAGACAGGAAAAGAGAGCAAATCCAGCTCAGCACAAGCCCTACAGGGCAGATAAAGAACCTTCAGCCCTCTGGATTTTTATTATTCTGGGACACACCTCAACACTCGCCCAGATGCTGCTCTCATGCAGTGTTTTAATAACCAAGAACTTGTGAAGGCACAGAACAGAGCAGCTCATGAGATACAGAGGAAAGGATTCCATCTAACTTCCCCAGGGTTATGGGTGCTGGTACAAAGAAACCTAAAACCTGAAGTATCATCCTTGTTCCTGTCAGGACTGCCTTCCAAAACAAACAGGCACACACCACCAACTAAGAAAAAGATGTTAATTCCGTGCCTCTGACATGGCAGTTTTTGATCTTGGGTTCATGACACACAACTACATTAAATTTACTGGGGGAAAAAAATGGCTGTGAAGAGATGTACTTAATTTTAGGGAACCAGAGAGCACAAAAGCTTGAAAACCATGGCTCCACAAGAAGATTCAGCTGTGCAAAAGCTGGGAGCAGAGAATTAATTCCTTCCCAGAAGAACTGAAGGTGGTGGATGTGAATTCAAACATTGCCCACTCCAAATCCAGTGCTGGGATTGCTGGAGGCTGTCCCAGGGATAAAAGGCAGCCAGGGCTGTGGTGCCAGGGCAGGGATGGCAGCCCTGCCCAGCTCAGAGCTGGCTGTTTATTTCCCAAGCAGGAGGGAGCTTTGTGGGGCCAAGTTGCAGGGTCACTCCAAAGCAGGGTTCTCTCCAAGGAGAAGCTGAGGCAGGGCAGAGAGAGGGAGGGATTGTGTTTGCTCCCAACAAATTACATGCTGCTGGGCAGCCTTTCTCACAGTTTTCTGGGCACTGAGGACAGGTTTTCCAGAACTCTTGGAAAAGCAAGAACAAGCAGAGGTTCTTGTTTTTGCAGTTATCTTGACAGTCATGGGGTTGGAAGGGGTGAGCAGTGCCAAAGTTACACTTTGCAGCTCAAAGACCTGTAATTGGGGCTGCATCTTCCTGCCCTGTACCTACCAGTCCTTAGCCCAAATCTCCCTTTCAACAACAACTCCAGGCTCCTTCCTGATGGATTTCAGAGCAGGAGAAGCAACTCACTCCTGACAAAACCCAGAAAAGAGAGGGAAGTGCAGATGGGATGGTAAAACAAAGGTAATGAAAAAATGCCAGCTGTGTGTTTGTGACTCACCACTCACATCTCACCATCCCCACAGGGGCCAAACCTCCCAGTGCATTGCTGTGAGACCATCCCCCAGGGAATTACCTGTTAAATCCTTCCCTGTCTCACCTGACAAACATTTCTGCACATCTCTACCCCCTTATCACACGTTAGAGAGGTTCCACCCCATAATTAAGCAGAGGCTGTATGAACTGTGAAGCTTTTAAACCCAAACAGCAGTGCTGGGGGCAGTGAGACACTGCATTATTAATTAAAGGGGTTGGAAGCACTGCTTGAGGTCATAAATGGGCTCAGCCTGGCTTGCCCTGCACAAGCACAGCTGGACTGCTGTTTCATTAAGTCTCTGATCCCAACTCATCCTCCAACGAGGATATAAAAATTAACATTCCTTTTATACAACTCAACAGGCTCTGATGAAAAGGAACAGACCTGGGGAGGTCCTGTGGCTCAGACAGGGGAGCTTCAAATTCTTCCCAGCATTGTCTGCGAGGGCTCCTTCCTTTTATCAGCTAAACAGACTCAACCACATCCACTGAAGGAGATTCCATCACCTCAGTTTGGGTGGGGTCCACTACAAAGGGACCAAAGTCACAATATTTTGGTCCAAAAGCTCCTCTTTCCCCTCCATGACTGCTGAACACAAAGCAAGGATCAAGTCCATACAGCAGCAGTCCAAGCCTCATGGTTTTGATCTGCTCAGCTGATTAATTGTGTCTTTTATTTGACCATCTCAAACAGGGAAAAGCAATTTTCTTTAGTAAGAGGTCACTGTAAGGTTTAGCAGCTATGGCAAAATATTCCAACTGAGGCACTTGGAATGCTGCTGTCAGCTTTATCCCAGATTTCTGTGAATTCAACCACTTGCAGCTCTTAATTCCCCACTGTAAATAAGGATAACTTTCACTGTTTATTTCACAGGGGTGGCTAAAAGTTGAATTAACTTCTGTGAGAGCAAGCATTCTGCAGAGAGGATTCAAAATATATGCAAATGTGAGTATTACAGTGTTTGCTGTCATCCTTGTTTCTAAATGCACCAACTGAGAAACACTTGAATTCAAACTGGGTTCAATTGACTGCACTGCAAAGAAAAACTCAGAACCCAGCTGTAAAGGCAAGTATAATGTACCTCAAAGCAGTTAAAAACTTAGATACTTGGACTTCTAAGGGTTTTTAAAGATAGCTCATCACAAAAATAAAAAAAAATTTAAAAATTGAGTTAAATACATGGATTATGTAACATCACCAAGAGAAGCATTTTTGAAGGTACAGAATCCAGCCAAGGCTCTGTAAACATCCCTGCAAATGCTGGAATTCCCATTTTTGCCACCTTTGATAAACAGCTCAGTGTGATGCCTCGAGTGGGACAAGAGCAGAGTGTTCCCCTCTGGAGCTGCAGGCCTGGCTTTGGAGGGGTCAGCAGGAAAAGTGTGCACGTCAGCATTCCCCCAGCCAGCCCCAGAAGATTTAATTCACACCAACCACAGAGAGGCTGTGAGAGCTCTGAGATGCCACAGCAGGAAAACTGCAGGGTGGGGGTTAAACAAGCACCAATGCACACCAGATGTCTGGGGAGGACATCTGAAAAAGAGCCGGAGAAGGAGGAAGAATATTAAAAAATAAATAAATATATAATGAAAATCCCCTTCAATGCCATAAATATTTCTACTAAATCCAAGGAACTGAGTTCAGACTTGTCCTATATGAATCACACAGCACTTCCCTCATCCTGCCTTCATTTCATGTGTTCTGGATAAAAGCTCCACAAAGGAGGTGTGACAGTTGTGTCCATTTTTACTGTAGGGTAAGAGCACTTTTTGTTGAGCTGCTTTACAAGATGTTGTTTTCCAAAGAATATAAACACAACAACTAAACAGTCCAGTTTTTCTTGGCTAGCTCTTGTGTGGCATTTACTGATCTTCCTAGATCATTCAGATTCATAGAAATAGTTTCCTTTTGCCTGGACAACTTTAATTTTCGTTATAGGGCCATTTAATTACAATTTGCAGAGCATCACAGAGAAAACAGCCCCAATGTTGTAATCTGGAGCCAAGAAACCATAATTTTCTGCTCTGAAAGTGTCCAAACCTGTTATTGTCACAAATATCTTAATTTACTTTCAGGAGTGAGACCTACTGAACATTAGCAATTAAATAATAAAATTGGAAGTCTCAATACCAATTCTAAAGTGCAACCACAGCACGCTGATGCCATTTGTAAAAGAAGTAAATCCCCACTCATTCCCAAAAGAACAGCAGCTACTCCAAAAGATCCATTTGGCAGCTCTGGGTTTCACTCTTCTCATGCAAAAGATGGTTGGGCACTTTGTAGATTGTACAAAAGCTATTTGCAGTCTGCTGGTCTGGGATTGTGAGTTAAAATATAATAAATGTTCCAAACTGGTTTATATTCCCATACAGCAGTGCCCTTCCTACCCTGGGCAAAAAAAAAAAGGGGTAGGATTATTTACCAAATCTCTCTCACAACTACAACTCATATTTAAAAGCAAGAAAAGAAAAACCAACCTATTTCTGCATTCTGAGAGATAAATACTAAGCCTCCCAAAGCAGGAAAGTGCAGTGCTGAGAGGTTTCCATGCTGTCAAATGGGTTTCCAGGAAAAACTACTGCTTTTTAAACACAACCAGTTCCAAACTTTTCCTGGGAGAGCAAATGTATTTCCTGGAACCTGCTAGCAACGTTTGGAAGAACAGGAGGAAAGTTATACACTGCAATGGCTGCTTCTCCCAGCTGACAGGGAACACCCCAAAATGATGAGGAGAGAAAAGGAACAGGCCTTGAAATAATCAGAGACTCTCCTAAAACCAGGAATTAGGAAAGGACAGGGGTTTTAGGGGGGAACTGAGCTGCTGAAGGCAGCTTCCCTTTCACCCTGTGTGCCACAAAGGGTGCAATATTCCACTTTATCCCAAATATTACCTGCCTCCATCCATGCGTTGGAGAGGAGCTTTTCCTCCAAACCCAAAATGAGGCACAGAGCATCATTTAACATTTTCAGGGGGAAAAGCTGGAGGGCACCAAGTGTTACTGTGTCTGACAAGTTCTTGCTTTTAGCAAAGCAACAACAAAGTTTAAAAGGAAAGGAAAAAGAGGTGTTACTTCAAAGAAATCTGATACCAAACAGTGCCATGAAATTTAGGCAAGGAAACATTCTAAACTCTTGTTTTTTTAAAAAAAAACCAGCTGATACCAACCAGTCCTGTGAAACTTAGATAAGGAATGACTCTGAGTTTCACTTTTGTCCCCACCACCCATATTTCTGAGATTTAAGGACTGCCACTCCTATTAAAACTTGATCTCTGAAGATCTTTAATGAAATCTCATCACCTCACCAAGGTT
Source organism: Lanius collurio (assembly GCA_020086605.1). Classification (NCBI taxonomy): domain Eukaryota; kingdom Metazoa; phylum Chordata; class Aves; order Passeriformes; family Laniidae; genus Lanius; species Lanius collurio. The sequence goes on from JACBWW010000068.1 coordinate 324,811, forward strand.
TCTGGGGGACTTTTTCTTTGGCTGGAGCCAATGCTGCACCTCAACCACACCAAGGTTGCACAAGAAGCTGCACTGAGATGTTTCTTAACAAGGAATGACCTTTTCTAAGGGAATGGCCTGAAGTTGCATCAGGGGAGGTTTGGGTTGGAGATCAGGAAAGGTTCTTCTCCCAGAGGGTGCTGGCACTGCCCAGGCTCCCCAGGGAATGGGCACTGAGGCTGCCAGAGCTCCAGGAGTGATGGGACAGCGCTGCCAGGGATGCCCAGGGGGGGATTTGGGGTGTCTGAGCAGGGCCAGGGGCTGGACTGATGGTCCCTGTGGGTCCCTTCCAGCTCAGGATATTCTGTGATTCTGAGAATTAAAGTCCCCAAGCTCACCTTACCCTACAACCAGTGCCAGACTCCTCCTGCTGTTAAGGCCAAACCTCTTCCAGCTCCATCCATCTGTGACATGAGGTTTACAAGTGGACAGAGATAACCCTAATTAAGAGCTCAACTGCCTGTTCAGTGCCCTGGAGGATCCCTCTGCCCCCATCCCTCCCAGGACACACACCAGTGCTCCCCAAGCTCCCCACACCCCTGAGCCCACTGGGAGGGACAGCAGTGAGGAGGAGAACTCCTAAAAAAGCTGTGAGATGAAGCCCTGGGGACCTCCAGGAGATGCAGAGGGAGCCTGGGAGCACTCGTGGTGTCTGTTCCTGCCCCCCAGCCCTCCCCAAAGGCAGGGACAAACAATGCCCCTGTGTGTGCAGCAATCTCCAGCCAGATGATGCAGAGGCTGCAGGAAAAACTGGCTTTTAGAGAAGGAATTCAACCCCAAACCCCTCATGGTTCTTTACCACTGAGGAAGTATAAAGCCATTTTTGTAAACACTCCTCCAGGAACTTGTGTTCACCACTACCTCACACCATTATCAGTGAGAAATGATAGGCTCTGTCCTGCTGGATTATTGTTAGTGTAAACAACTTTGCTAAATTGCTTGGCACTCTGTCTGCATGCAGCATGTTCAAACTCTGTAGTCTATTCAGCCAAAATCAAATATAAAGGCCCATCTGTATTAAACCTCAAGAAGAAATTAATAGACAACTATTTTCATGCAAAGCAGATATTTAAAAAAGGCAAAGCCAATACATATGGATGAACTTTTTCATTCATAATTTTAGATGCCACACAATGAGGACTGTTGTTTAAGCTTTATTTTTTCTCTAACAGCTCTCCATACAATACGGTGCATTGTTCAAACTCTGGAGCAATTTAAGCTTTTTCAATGTCTCCTAAAATCCCTGGATTTATATCCAAAGAGACCTGGCACTGTAACAAATTTGACTTGTGAGTAACAAGTTACAGCCTTTAAGCAAATTGCTCATTAACACAGAATTCAACTTACTGCTACAAACCTCACTACCTTTTATCTCAGGAAAAAAAATATGCTGCCTATCTTATCTCCTGAAAGCTGTGGGATAACACTCTATTATATTTGGGGTTTTAATTTCCTTGTTTGAGTTCTCAGTACAAATGCTGAACTAGCATCCAGGGCGAGAACAACAGAACTCCAGGGGGAAAAAAAGAAAAAAAAAGTTAAGCATGACCTAAATCTATCCTGCCTTTGATGAACAAGGAAAATAAACTGGATTTTGATGTCAGTACTGAAGAGGATATTCCCAACTTCATGCTAGGAGGAAATGAGTAAGAAAAGCCCAACTGTGAAGCTGGGGCGCTTTTTGGTTATTTCCTGAAGATGAAAGAGATTGAAAAAGCAAACCCCACAGAATGTTCTATAAATGGGGAACATTCTGTAGGTGCATCTTAATTTTCATGGCTTTGAACAGAAATTTTACCCTGCATTACAAATAAGAACACTTAATTCGCCATGAAGGAGATTCTTATCCCATTCTTAGCAGAAGAATAGTGCTAAAATCATTTTATATATTTAGAAACAAACCCAAACTTTGGAGTTAACAGGAGAAACTGATGTTACAAACACAGAGAAAAATGCAAGGTCAGCAGAGAGAGCTGATGGAAACTCTTCTTTAGAACTTAAGAAAACACGTTGCATTTCATTAAAAAGCAAATGAAGTTAGCAGAATCTGTGCCTCTGATAGCAAACATCTGAAGTGGCCTTTTGGGGAAGACAGACACATTTTCAGGATGCCTTGCAGTGCCCTGGGAGGACACTCAGCTCTGCAAGCCAAGGAACGCTCCAGCATTACAGGAAGTCAGTGAAATAATTATGTAATATGCCACTAACTAATGAAAGCTGTCCTGAAACCAAAAAGGGGTGTTTTTCTAGAAATCTGGATCCAATTTTCTTCATTAAAAAAAAAAAACTAAAAAAATCCCAGTCTTCTGGACTGTCCAGAGAATTCTGCATAACTATTTTGAGTGCTCCAAGTCTCATAACACGCCTGGGGGATTTCTTAGCATCTTATTGCATTTCTTTATGCCTCTCCCAGCACAGCAGTTCCAGCCCTGAGAATGCAGCAATAACCCAGAGCATCTGAAAGTGGGGGAGAGAGAGGAAGGAAGGCAGAAATCTGCCTTCCAACACACCACCATCTGTACACTCCCTCGGCTAAACAACAGAATGAAACAAATCTGCCTGGAGATTGCACCTCCTCATGCATATTCCGTGGGAAAGCAGGAGCCAAAACTGGCTGGACAGCCCTGGAGTCAAAGAGCAGGCTCACCTGTGCTCTGGTTTGTTTAACTCTGAGCTCTCCATTACCTCACACACCTGCCTGAGACAGAATATGGAGCTGGAGTTCAGGGATTTTCCACCCCAAAACAAGATGCAGCTGCTCCAGCCCTCAATACCTGCCCAGATCAAGGGCCTGGTATTTGATAGGCAGCACTGGGAATGCCAGCCTGCCTCAGAATGGTGCTGCTCCCTGGCCTGTGCACCTCAGGGAGGGCTCCCAGGAGCTTTCTGCTGTCCCTGAGCTCATTAGGAATCAAACAATGATATGAAAGCACTCCTCATTAAACTGGGTAGCAATGTTGAGTAGAAGAATATCAGATGTATTCACAAAGAAGGCAACAATTCTCCAATTATTTCTTCTTTTCTTTCCTGTTGCACCAAATATATTACAATATATTGCTTGAAATAGTCGATCATCACTACTATCACTCATTTTCCATTGGTGAGGACTAAACAATCCCATTTGAATGATTTAAAAATTGTCTTTCACTAGGGAGGGAGACAAAACTCAAATGTCTTCTTTACGCAACTTGTTAAAAAAAACACCAACTCATTGAAATTCAGATTTTCCTCCAAAAGCATCAGTTGGATTTGAGATTATTATTAACTAGTAATAAGATTAAGAAAACCCTCAAAAGGATACAAACTATCAGTGTAAAACAAACAACCTTTGGGAAAGGAAATGGCTTTATTCTGGGCTTCGGAGTCACAGACCCCCTCTCAGAAACACTTCCCCCCATCTCTGGTTATAATCCTTTTCCTGGCTGTTTTAATTACATGAGTGTGCAGAAATTTCCAAGAGGCTAAAAAGGCACCTCTAGAAATCATCTAGAAATCTCCTGCTCCAAACCAGTCTCAAGCAGCTTGGGATGCTCAGGGCTCCAGGTGGGATTTGAGTATCTCCAAAGGTGGAGACTCCACCTCTGTTCTGGAGAACCTGTGCCAGTGTCATCCCAACCTCACAACCAAAAATAAATCCTCCCATGTTTGAGAAAACAGCCAAGCTGACCCACCTGCAGAGCTAAAGCTGCAGCACAGCCTCCCTTCTGAACAGTTCATGGGGAGAACTTCCAGATCTCCCAGCCCAGCAGGACACTTTGCTGCCCACAAGGCAGATCCCATCTATGTTATCACCATTTCCCCTCTTCCCCCAGAGAGGAAGGCAAAATCAGAAACGTGTTTAATGGCCTAACCAGCACCTGGACACTGTTTCCACACTGGAAATGCCATGGCTGGAGCGTGATCATGACTGGCAGGATTTAGGAACAGAAGGAATGAGGTTCTTGGCAGGTTCCAGCCCCTCCCAGCCAGGGAAGACTCTCCAGGGCTGGCATTAACTCAGCAGCCTGCAGCTCACAGATAACAAATTGCTATCTGTGACTCTTGCTGGGCAAGAAAAAGCAGGACTCCTCTCAGGATGCAAATTACACTCCTCTGCTCCATGGTGAACTAAAGGGTTGCCAAAAAGGCACACGGAGGAAGGACTTCTCCTATTGCTTAGGTACCAACACATCTCTCACGCCCAGGCTGCAGCTGCAAAGCCAAGAGTTGCCGAGTAAAACCACCAGTAAACTTCACAAAACACTGCTGACATCCCACCAGCAGATCCACCATCTCAAAAAACCCAAACCAAATGCTTCAAGAGAGAACCCAAAGGAGTCAGGAGCCCATCTATTTCCTGTGGCCTACAGGCCCATCTGAAATTGCAACCCTATTTTCCCATCACACAATGGATTTGGATCTTATCCTACATCTTCAAAAATACTTTTCAGGAAGGTATCAATTTATAAGTAGTTCAAGTGTGGCCTTCAATAAATCCTAATTAATTGAGTTCAAAAGGGCATTTTGTTGTCAATAGAGGAACTACTGCAACAGTGTCCCTGGAAAGACAAGATCCATCACTGCTGACACAACTCACTTATAAAATAAATACCATGGCAGAGGCCTGGAAGATCCGTAGGCATCTCTAAAACACCCTTTGAGTTCAGAGCAGATGTTGTCAGTGTTTATACTTTTTAGACCATTGGGATATAAACACCTCACTATAAACACCACTGAAGTTTTGCTTTTCTTTTCTTCATTTTGTGTGTGTTTATTTTAGTGTTAAAAATGTTAACTTCCAGAATAAGGAAAACAGCAACAGATGTCTAACCTAAACAAAAACTGCTCCAGTAGAGTGTATTCCTTACGCTGGTCTTTTGCTTTTGAACCATTAAAGCTAAGATCTGGTTAAATAATAATTACTGGAGAAGAGGGTGGGGAAAAAAAGGGGGCTGGAAAGAATCTTCTATAAATGTTAGGCGTAATTACAACGAATTGAACTAATGAGCCAAAACTACAGATCAACAAAACATAGTCAACAAAACACTCAGAAAGATGTAAATAAAGCTTTGCATAAAATCCCATGGTCTTCACCAGAAGTCATCAATTGTTTCCAAAGAAAACACTAATTACTGCAGGGAGCAAGCAGTGAAAAATTTAAAGGATCATGAAATTAGAAAATTAAAGAATCCTGAAAGTTGTTTTTCCTTTTCCTTTTTTTTTAACTAGTTTTCTTGCTCTAACAAAGAAAGCATGGGATAAGAAAGAAGTTGGGACCCTTGAACCCCAGCTCTGTATTATTCAGCTCAATCTCCTGTAAAAGAGCTTTAGTCAAATAAATATATACACATTTGTGCAGGAAAGAAAATGAAGGAATAAGAGGAGAAACAAAGATATTAACAGTGCAACTCCACTTCCTGGAGGGAAGAAATGTGGCCGTGCTGGCTTAGGGATAGAAAAGACTGTAATTTCCAAAGTTAGAGTCGGCTCCCTGTGTTCAGGCCTGGCTTTTTCTGAAAAGTATGAACACAAATCTCCTTAGCCTGTGCATGCTCCTCATGGTTTCTTTCCTGACAACTCCAGCAAGTTTATTTTCCAAACGAACATGGAAAACATTCCTGCTGAATCAGAGAAAAAAAAAAAAGCTTTTCGCGGTGCTTGTGTGTGGCTACAGCAAAACGCAGCCCCGCTGCCAAACCGAATTAGCTCAGCGGTGCCTTTCTCTGCAGGCAGAGCCAAGCCATAACCACTTCTCCGAGCCGCACGTAGAGAAACCTCGGCGAAGATGAAGAAGCCGATGGTGCCCGGTTACCTCGGGCGCCTTCCCGGCCCCGCCGGACAGCGCGGGCGTTGTGTAACCCCGGGGCGGCGCTGGGGGCGGCGGCTCCGGGGGCCGGACAATGGCCACGGCCCCGCGGGGACACGCCGGACACTCGGCAGCGGCCGGACCCACGCGTGTCCGGCCCGCGGAGCAGCCCCGCGGCGCTGGGAGGGACGGACAAACCCCTGCCCGCCAGCCGGCCTTGAGTGCCAGCAATGCCGGCGGAGAGGGGAAGTAAAGCTGGCGCTGAAAACGCGGGGAGAAAAATAAATAAATAAACGAACAGAAAAAATATCGAATGGAAAGAAAGAAATCCCTGCCCTGAAACAAAGCTCTGACAACAGCCCGCGGGGCGTCCCGCACCGGCGGTCTCCGAAAACATCCCCGCTGACAAACAACAGCGAGCGCCGCTCGGCGAAGGCTCCATCCCTCCCCGGGCGAGGGCACCATTGATTTCCCGTGGCGAGGCACCATTACCTTCGTAGCACAGGATGCCGATATTGTTGTTCATCTTGTCCAAGTACTGGTAGTTCAACAGGTCCATCCTCATAAACAGCATTTATCGGGCTGGCGGAGAGGAGCGGCTCCGGGAGGGGGAGGCGGCCGGGCAGACGGTGCCGAAGCGCTCCCGGCTTCCAAACTCCAGCAGAGGCCCAGCCTGGAGCGGGTCGGGAAGGGGGAGCGGGCTCCGAGCGCTCTCGCTCCGCTGCCAGCCCGCCGAGGGGAACGCGCTGCGGGGCGGGGGGAACGGGAGGGGGCGGGGGGCGTGCGGGGTTCTTCCCGGTTTAAAAAAAAAAATTAAAAATAACGATAATTAAAAATAAGAGCGTCAAAGCAAAGCAAAGGCGGCGGGGCAGGGAGGAGGGCAGGGAGGAGGGCAGGTCCGCGGGCGCAGCCCGCTGCGAGCGCCGGCGCTGACAGCGGCAGTGCCCGGCACTGCCCGCGGGCCCCCAGCCCGCTCCGCGCACAGCCCGGCCCGCCCCGCGCAGGCGCCGCCGTGCCGGGGATGCTTTGTGCTCCGGAGCGGCCCCGAGGAGCGGGGGGCGGCCGCGGGGAGGGACACGGCGGCGAAGGAGGGACGGCACGGCCGCGTCAGAGCCGCTCGCACAGGAAACACCGCCCGGCAGCGGCGGGAGGAGGAGGAGGAGGTTGGGAGGGGAGGAAGCGGCGGCCGCGGAGCTGAGGGGCCTCCTGCGGGCACGGGAGGCAGCGCGGCAGCTTGGGGGGTGGGGGGGAGGATGCTGATCCTTCTGTTTCAAACTAATGCTGCCTCCCCGACGCCTGCTTCACTCCCCGGCACGGCCTCGGTGCCTTCCGGCGAGAAGTAACGCGGTTCTACAGCAAGAGGACGGAACAGCGGCCATGGAATGGCAGGATGGCATCATAGGAATGATCAATGGAATCACAGGAATGAGAGAGACGAAATAAAAGGCGTGAGCCAGTGGCCATTTCCCCCCACCACCCATGTATCTAGTTTATATATAAATAGTTTAAAAATGTTTCTCTCCATGCGTATAAACAGGCATAGCGCACATTGCTACAATTCCACCCGGGCACAGCCAGATCGGATTTTTCAAGGGCTATTAGTGGTTAAACGTTCCGCGCTCTGGCTCTTTAGCAGCTGCCAAAGCTCCGGCGGAGATGACAGCAATGCTGGAGACTGGTGCTGCAGCTCTCTCATCCCAGGATGTGGCTGCTGCCCTTCTGCAGTCCCAGCCCGCAGCACAAAGGCTCCGGCTGCTCACACAGATGTGTGCGACTCGTCCTGGGAGGGCAGAACAGCTGGCAGGGTGGCAGCATGGGCGAACCTAATGGGCATCGGTTTGCATTTCCTGCGGCTGATCAGCACCTGAAGTCTGGGGGTCGTACCAAAAGAGAACTAAACCCCGGGGAAGTTTGCTCCGAGAGAAACTAAACAAAGCTAAGGGAGTCCCAATTTTCCCTGTGCCCTCTTCAGCGTGGAGCACAGCTCATCCCTGCCTGTCTGGAATAGAGAATCTCCGTGGTACACGCAAGGGCAGAGAGAACCAGTAAAACACTTCCATTTGCCCCCTGAGCAGCTCTGCCCTCTGCCAGAGAAGGGGGAGGTAGGACATGGCAGAGCCAAGCCACAGAGTGACATTTTGAGAGTTACTGCTTGAATGCTCCGGGTTTTAAATTTACTGCTGGTATCTACTGAGTGTTCTAGGGAAGTTTGCCTAGAACATAGGAAAGGTTTCTCCTCACTTCAGATCCACAATGCTGAGGTAACAGCACATTTCTTGAATGGGAGCCAAAAAGTTGCAGTTGTTTTGCAAAAGTTGCAACTACACAGACCAAAGCAGCCCATGCTTTCTAAAAAGAGAAATACCTTTAATAAAGAGCAGAATATGGTGATTTTTAAGCAGGGCACTGGGAGTTTTGCATACTGTACATACACAGAGATATTCTACACCAATCCATCGAATTAAAACAGCCATCTAATCAAGACATCAAGAGAAATCTGAGCCCCCTAAGATATAAACGGCAATAAAAATCCACACCTACAACATTAAAAATAACAGAGGCACACTTCTTCAGCATGAAATGCATGTTCCTCACCAATTTTGGGGCCAGTATTTTGATTTGTACAGTTTTTAACATAGAGAGCATCCCTGAATTCACCTGAATGCAACACGCTTATTGGATGCTTGGGAAGGACAAGAAGTATTTAATCTTTTCACTTTAAAATACTTAAATTTTTGTGGGAGGTGCAGGAGATGAGGAAGAAAAAGAAAGCACTATTTAAACTGATTTAAAGCCGTGCTCTGCTAGACAGGGGTGCACATGGGCATTACAGTTCCAAGTCCAGTTTGAATTCTCTCCTATATTCAAAGTTACATATTTCTCCAAGCTGTTTGGAAAAGCATGGTTGGGTGTTGTCCACAAACCACTGACTACTCAGTGCTGTCCAGAGATTAATAAAGGAGTTAATTCTCCTTTATTAGACCAGCAGCCACTGGTGTGCAGGTTTTTGGGCAATAATAATCCCTGTTAAGTGAATGGCTTTCAGCATTTCAGTACACACTCTGACCGGACTTGTCAAATGTTGCATAATGAACATGCTTCACAATAAATAATAATAAACTGGGACCAAACACCGGGAGCTTTTTGAACTTCTAAATTAAAATATCTATGCTGAAAATAAGGCAATGCTGACTGAAAGAGGAGGGGGGGAATTATCAATGTAAATGTGTCTCATATTTTAAACCCAAAGTCCATTCTTGGGAGAATCATCTTTGAAAGAAAATGTATCAGCTCACCAAATCCAATTCCAGCAGATATTGATCTCAAACAGTGACACGGTCACTGTAAAGTGCTTCATTCCTGTCACCAAAATCCCAATTCAGATTGCTGCCCATCCATCTGAGACACCTTCCACTGAACCAAAACCAATAATCAATGCCTCAGTGGGTTAGAAAAAAGGCTATTTTTCATCAATTCCTTCTGCATCCTGCTGGCTGCAGACACAGTTCCTGCTGGGCTCTCCCTGCCTCTCACTGTCTGGAGCGCTTCCTCCGGGACTGCGCACTCCGTGCCCCGGCAGGCAGCGAGTGCCAGAGCCGGGAGCCGGCGGGACCCACTGAACTTTAACACAACAGCAGCCTCTAGAGGTAACGGGACAGCCGCGGGCTCCGGGGGGATTTTATGGCACTTTGTTGGGGTGGAGCCCCCTGTGCCCCCCGGCCGTGTCCCTGCCGTGTCACTGAGTCAGGGCTGCCTTAGGTTCCAGCCCCCCGGGCTCTGAGCTGGTGGGTGTTTGTCCCATCCCCGCCCCTGGGATCCCCTTTCCCCCTGTCTGGGATAAAACCAGCAGGATGGAAAGCCCTGCTCTCTCACCTGGCTGACTCTGCCCATGTGGGGTGCTCTGACCCCCCCAGGATAGAGGGAATAAATGACTTAACACCATAAGAGGTTTGAGCTCTATTTCTCTTCTCACCTTCTGCTCTGGGGTAGCTGTCAACAAACACTGGCTTAAGTGGGGCTGCTCAGTCAAGGGATATCTGGGCTGTTTGTGAATGGTCTAAGGATATTCCGAGACATAAAGAGGCAAGCTTGCCACAAAATTAAGCAGTGGACAGCTGATAACCCCGAGAGGACTTGAGTCTAATTATCCCAAGAGAGCAGGGGAGACACCTCAGCCTCTCAGGGATCTGCTGCGCTTCAGCACAGAAAGCAAATTCAGTCTGCACACAGAACTGTTCTGATGCACAAAAAGCAAAATAACAAAACAAAAGCAGGTAAATCATCACTGCCAATAATAGGACTTGATATAAAAATAAATCCTTGCAACTGTATATTATTTGTTTAACTGGATTTTTGTAGGGAAAAAAAATCTTAATATCTCAAGCCTATAAGGGCAGATTTGACAGGGAGAATTTATATGAGTTTTAGAGCATTTCAACATTACAAACATACAGGGAGCTGCCTTTTTTTTGCCTTTTCTCTGCTCTCCTCCACCCTCTTGTCCCTCTGCTCTCTCACACATTCTGCTGCCTCAGGCAGTGCTGAAGAGCCTGAGAAAATAAAAAGCCTTTGGTGCCTGCACTCCACAACATCTTCCAGGGGGAAAATGGGCAACACTGGCCAAGAATCAACCCCACAGAGGAGAAACAACTGAAATTCCACCCATAAGGATCATCACAGAGAGCCACTATTGAAACAGTGACCAGTTCTGCAACTGAGAGGAAAAAAAATAGGCTTTATAGAGGTGAGACACACTGATAGGTCTGTGTGGCCATCCAGTGCTGCTCAGTGTAATTCCATTTTTGAGTGGGGAGTTATCAGCTGCAGCTCCTCGGGTCAGACAGGCACCTATGAAACCTCAATGCACAACGAGGAGGGGGTGGAGGAATAAAGCAAGAACATTTAAAAACAGGTTTTACCTTTTTTCTTTCCCTAAGAAAGGAACAGAGTGGGGCTGAGGGTTGCTAGGTGGCGATGTGTCTGAGGGAAAATTGACTTTTCTCTTTCTGCACACTCCACTTAAACACTGCTGCTCTCACTACACCACTTCTTACATTTCTGTTAGAATGGATTTCACAGGAGAAAGGGGAACCAAGAATTCTCCTTGAAGCAAGAGGAGGTGTTTGCTTTGAAATCCATTCAGGTGTGATGAGGAAATACAGTTAAAATGGACTGAGAATGCACCAAGTCCAGAAATGTAGGACAAGGAAAATGACATTTCAAGTTCCTTGCAAGCAGCAATCTCACAGCTGAGCCTCTGAGATCCACAGAGAGCAAACCCAACTCTTCCCTCCGTGAGTCAGACACCACAAAACATAACTTTAGACACTTCTTACAAAGCTTTAAGTACTCACAACTGCACCAGTGAACAGAAGATACCAAAACACACATTCTTCCCCATGTGCATTCTTCCAATTTTTTTTTTCTTTTAAGTCATAGAGTTGCATTGCAAATAAATTTCAATCACAGCAAACTACTTGTTCCCTTAAAATAAATAAATAAATATAAGCCCCACCAGGCAGAGCATCTCTGAGCTAAAGCTGGTGCCTTCCTTCCTGTTTTACCTGTCCCCTATAAAAGGTTTCACCAACGTGCCAGACATTAGAGAACACAAAAGGTTTATTTTTAATTATCCCTGGAGCTTCTCAAGACTGAACTAGTAGGCTTACAGCCAGTATTGCCTTGTAACAAAAGAATTTTGTATATTCCACCATTCTTGTCATACCCTAAACTTGGGCAGCGCTGCTTAAAAACCCCAAACACAGCATTAGTGAGGCAGGAAATGTGTTTATGAGGGAGTGTGTCACAAACTGCTGGGTAACTCAGGAATTCCCAGCAGGACCAGGCCACAAAATGCCAGGGAAACCAGAAATACAGTGATGCCTGAGAATGTCTGGAGCTGCAAGCACTTGTAGGGGCCAGGAATAGATGGTAATGACTTGTCTGGACTGGCAGATGGATTTTTAATTTTTTTTTATCATTTTTTAAAAAATTCCTCGCTGTAGTGCAGTTCTTATTCTGTACTGCTCGCTTTCTCAAAGACACAGATTTTAAACTTCACTGTGATGGGAAATAAAATTTTCAGATCACTTGTTTGGGAATATTTAGCAGTTTAGGACCAGCAATTTCCCACCAGATCAGAAAACTCCAAGGTATTCCTCAACTCAAAAAGCTTTTGGTTAATTAAAACCTGCCCTCATCAGCAAGAGCCATTTGTCTCCCAGCCCAAACTAAACACACCTGCTGTCCTTCCACAGTCCTTTTCAGGTGAGAATTGGGCCAGGAAAGGCAAGATCCAAGGCAGGGCACAGCCAGAGCTTCCCTGAGATCCCACTGGGGCTTGGAGGGGTTTTTTGGCATTTAAGTTTGGGTAAATATATAAAATATTCCCAGAGGTGCTGTGTGAGGCCTCTGGTTTATCAAGAATATTTTCTATTTCTTAATGGTATCTTGCAGTTGTTTTTCTCTTTTTAGTTTTCTTAGGCTGGGCTGAGAACACTTCAGAAATGCAGCCAAAGCACAAACAACAGATAAATCTGGTTTATCTGCGTGGAAAAATTGTTACATGCTAATTAAAAACCTGATAATCTTTCCTGTTATTTGCATACTAATTTCAATTTCTGAAGGGTTGATGATAATCACAAACATAATTCAACCTGAACTACAAAGAGTCTCAAACACCACCAGATCCTCCAGATGCAAAGAGTGAAGTGCAAACGTTGCCATGCCCTGACATTGTGTTAGCAGGGCAAAGAAATTACTTTATAGTCTTCCAATAGGAGAATTGAGAGGATTAAAAAAAAAAAAGAAAAAAAGAAGAGAGTACTACAGAAAAAAGAAAAAAAAAAACAACAATTTTAAGTCAGGTTAACGCTCAGGCATCTAAACCAGGTTTAATTTAGGAAAATTAGGAGCCAGACCTTGTTTAGAGGTTCAATTTCAAAATTACTGTGCATATCCCTCAGCTTTGGGAAGGAGCAAATCCAGTTTCCAGAAGCCACTAATTACAAGGCTAAGAAATAAAGGAGAGAGCTCCAAGATTGCTAAAGTCTTTGAAAACATTTCCCCTTATAGCTCACTTGGCAAGACATAAAATACACTTTTTAAAATATAAATATATATATATATACACGGTCTAATTGAGCTTAGATGTCAAATCCATGCAAATCCATGGAGCTGACCTTGCTTGCACACAGACTGAATATTACAATAATTAGAACTATAAATGAGATAAAACCAGGATTCCTAATGCTGTCCCATGCATTAGAATCAATCACAGCTTTTCTTACAAAATGGAATAATTTTTAATAAATAAATTTCTACACATCAAAGCAATTACTTATCCTAAATATTAAGATTAAAATATTAATAAGTACCTATTGCAAAACCCAATTATATAACTTGCAACCTAGTCCATTAAATTTAAATGAAATTTCATTCATGCTCTAAGGCTATTCTTTTCCAATTGAGGGTCTTGCTCTCTATTATTAAAAAAGTATTTGACCTTAATAATATTTTTTTACCACACCAAAAAAAAAAATAAAAATTTCCCAACCTTAAACTTATCCCAAACTGCAGTGTTCTCACAAACCCAGCCACCCAGAGAACCTTCAGGATGATGAGGGGCATCCTCTGGATCAATAAAGGAACAAAAAGAACAAAGAGGTGATGCCCTTGCATTGTTTATTAGCACAAGAAGAGTAAGTTTTAAGTGTATCTGATTTATTCACATGGATGTGTGTGTGCAGTGCTCGGTAGGACACAAGGGGAATGTTCTAAATTGTATTAATTCCATTAAATAAATACTGCAGAGGATGTCCCTGCTGTCCAAAAAGACAAATTCAGGTCTCAGAAATAGAGAAATAATAGGGAAAAACCTCACAAGAGTAGTCAGCCCTCCCTGTTCCAAAACACAACGTTCCAACATTGCTGCTCTGCAGTCAGGACAGGCCTGACAGTGAAAGGGACCTGAAACCTTTTCCAAAAGATCAAATCACCATTTCCACAGGCACAAAAGACAAGACATTTGTCCTTCCAAAAATGAAACCTGGAGAATGCTGAAAATTCTCCACCAAAGCCATTTTTCAGTGCAATCAATGCTAGTTTTTCTTATTGTGCTTTTGCTGTTTTCACTTTTAAAAAATGGAAAAAGAAGTTTGGTTTTTGTTTTTTTTTTTTTTTTTCCATGTTTTGCATTAAAAAAGACACTTGTTATTAACTCCCAGCTTTGTGACAAAACAGTAAAGTCTTTATTTGCAAATCCCCTCACTGCCCCTCTGCCAGCTCTACCCTGCTTTTCTTGGGGATCTCACAACCATCACTCCCCACCTTCAGCAGAAGGGACCATCCTTTAACCCCAAATATTGGCTTTTAATTTACCAAAAAGTCATCAAATTCTCCTTCTGGTGAGCCCTGCCCCTGCCCCAGGTTGTACTGAAGGCTCTGAGGAACCCCAGGTGCTGCAGGAATTTGCAGGGACCACAACCCGAGCTTTGCCACGTTTTAATGCTTGTTTTTAACCCAGAGAGGAAAGGATCACAACTCCCAAATTTTACCAACAAAAAAAAAAGCCTGGAGGGGTGCAGATTTGTGGGTACACATCATTTTTTTCCCCCAAGGCTCACATCTACCACCCCTTCACTTCCTGAAATCCACTTTTTTCCCCAAACACCACAAATATTCCACAATGTCCCCAAAATTTCCTCAGTCTTTCCCATCTTAGCACCCCCTTTCACTCACCCCCAAGCTCCTCTCTCCAACCATCTCAACACCCTTCCTCAAGAGGTGTTCTCCAGCCACCCTAAATCCCATCCCTCTCTTCCTGAACAAAGAACTTTTCCCACCAATCCCACCTTACCCAGAGCTCCCCCATCCTCTCTCCCCACAATTTCCCAATCAAAGATGAATTCTTCACAACCCAGGATTTAAGAATTCCTTGTTTTCCCCTCTGGATCAGCCACAGCTGCTCAGCTCCCCTGGTTCTGGTTCCTGGCAGCTGTGGAGCCTCAGGACAGCCCCAAAAGCAGGCATGGGATACTGAGATCCCAAAAATGAAGTGCCAGATCACACTCTGAGTGCCTCCTCATCTCTCCCTGTCTTGGTCCTTTTCCTCTTGACCTTTTATTTGCTTTCTCTCGAGGTGCTCTCAGATACAAGAACTCAAGATAAGCAATGTTTGCTTCTCTCTTACTCCACCTTCTTTCCAAAAAGCTGGAAAAAGAGATGCCCTGGGTATACTGGAGTTCACACCTTCCTCCTTCCAGAAGAAATGGTAAAAAAGGCATTATTTTGTGACAGGACTGGTGGGTATACTGGAGTTCACACCATCCTCCTTCCAGAAGAAATGGTAAAAAAGGCATTATTTTGTGACAGGACTGGTGGCTAAAGAGGCAGAAGAATCCTAATGGTCCCAGCAGCTCCTTCTGATAAAGACTCCACAGAGATAAAATTCCCCTATAAATAAACCCCAGCTCTCCAGCAAGAAAAATAATAAAAAAATCAGCTGTAGGTGGTAAGCTGGGCTAATTACATAAATCAGACTATTGCCAAGAATTCTGGGCTTGTTCCTTCCACAAGTTGGAGAAATTGAACTGTCATTTGAAAATGAGTGCTCGGGCTGGGCCAGGACAATTAAAAGAGGAGTCACATCCCTGGGCTGAAGCCTGATTTGCTGCAAGGATGATAAACCAAGAGGCAGAGAGAGCCGGGCGTGCCCCAGCAGGCACTGCAGGCAGCCAAGTCACCCAGGGCAGCCTCAAAATCAAAAGCTCCCCCTTAAACGACCTTAATATTGAGTTTATGTCAGCCTTGGTGATGTGTGTGGAGCAAGAGCTGCTGCCAGGTGTGTGAGCAGCCCTGAGGAGCTGTTCCTGAGCCCCAAAATGCACACACACCCCCCCAGCAGCAGCCTGGGGCTCCCAGCACTCCCAGCTGAGCTGCTTCTGGGTCAAAAGAAGCAGCAGCAAAAAGGTTACAAAGCATAATTTAAGAAAAAGTCAAAAGTCCTGAGCTGGGCATTCTGCTCTTTATCATGACATGTCCTTAGGGATGTGTTTTCAGGATAAATATTGTGATACATTATTTTTAAAATACAGAAATGTTTAAAGAGTATTGCTGCTTTTTTTTCTGCGTGTTCTTTATGTTGCAACTTCATAATATTGCAAAGTTTTGCAATACTGCTGCTTTTCTTAAATGCCTGGTTCTCCCCTGGGCACTTGAAGATATTGCACACAATTTATTTTAATTTTTTTTCAGTTTTTAAATCTAACAGATATTAAAAAAAAAAAAGTAAATTAGGCCTCAAAGTGAATCCACAAGCTCAGAGCTGGAAATTAATGAAACTTTGAACTGCACATTTTTGAGGGCCAATGGTGCAGTGCCAAAATGTTTGGGTTGGGCAGAACACAACTTTTAAAAAGTGCAGATGGGTAAAGACTGTCAAAATACATTTTCTTGTTAAGTGTCTCACTCACCAAGTGCACTCAGCCATGAAGACATCTTCTGTCTCAGAACAAATTCACTACCTTGAGCTTTCTCTGAAGCCAGATATTTAAACATCCATAACACCATGGAAGAAATTATTATAGGTTCCAGTTACTTTCCACAAAGTGCCTGGAAATTTCCCAGTTACTTTCCACAAAGAGAAGGCAGAATGCATCTAGACAGAAATTATGCATTTTTCTTTTAGAAAAGGTGAATTTTCTAAAAATCTAACACAGACAATAGATTAGAAATATCACATACACAGAACTCCTATCTGCAAGGACCCTCACAAACAGGAATACATTCAGATTCCACCTGAGGCAAATCTCCACCTCTGTGGCAGCTGCAGAAATGCAGGCAGGAAGATGAGATTGCCCTGGAGGCACAGAAGCCAGCCAGATCCTGACTCTCCTCACCTGGCCAAGGACCACGCCTTGCTTTCATCCACTCTCATCATTACAAATCAAAGAGCTCTTGGTGTGGATATTCTTTTCAGGCAGAACCTGTCTGACCTGTTAATGCCCTGCCAAGGTGTTTAAGGAGCCAGCAGGCAGCCAGGGCAGCAGCTCAGTTAAAGGGATCCTGGTCCTGCTCCCACCCCCCTGTCCTGTGCTCAGGCTGCAGACTCCTCTCTTCAGCTCTGTTGATGGGGATATAAATTCAGATTCTTCCAGGGACCACGAAGAAGGTTTGATCTCACAAGAGAATGAAGAATTTACCCTCTGCCTAAGAGAGAAGCAGCCAATTCCTGAATTCCTGCCTGTGCATCCTGATTTGCAAGCCCAGCTCTGCAGCAACCAAAACGTTCCCATTTGGGAGGCTGCCTGAGTGGCACATCTTTGACACTGCCACATTCTTGAGACCCTTCACACATCTCAGGGAGCACAACCTGCTCCTTAACTTCAGTTAAAAATCCTGATTTTGGTCCCAGGAAGGTGTCCCCTCACAGTTTCCCTGTGTTAGGTGAGATACACCCAGATCTAATATAAGAACAAATATAATGTCCACGAATCTCACAATAATTAGAGTTAATTACTGTTCACAGGAATAAGCCCTGGAAAGGCAGCAGCCTCAGTAAAAAATCTGCAGTGCAGATGATCCCAAGATCAAAGTTCACCTCACAGACTTATCAGCAGCAGGATGCAGCTACAAAGGGGAGCTCACCATTGGTTCTATCAGATATCCCCACAGATTCTCCCTGGGCACACATCCCTTCCACAGGGAAGGCCAGAACAACATAAACCAGGTGTCTGTTGATTTTCCCAAGCAAATAACCCTCCCAGCTCAAAAGCCTGTAAGCCCTTGATACTTTGTCAGGCTGCAGCAGATTTGCCACCAGTAAATTTGTGTCACTAACAACACAAATTAGGAGATCAGCTGTGCTGCCAGCGTGCAACAACACTCACACATCACTCCTGCCAAAGCTTCTGCCTGAATCTTTATTTTATTGAATTTTATGCCACCAAGAAAATCCATCTCTGGTGAGCTGTGCACCATTCTCCACATGGTTATTCTCTGAACACAAATGTGTGAGTGGAACATGGATTTTTAAAGTTTCACCCAACCTCCCCAGCCTGGCAGTTACACCCTGCTCCCACTGCACTCACTCTGCCCAGATCATTCTCATCTACTGAATTACACCCCACTTGTTCCCCAGGTTTGCCATGCACTGAACAAATACTGAACCCTCAGAAATGTTGGTAAACTGTGCTGGAGCTTCTCTCCAATCAGGGGACAACCATCACACGACTCAATTCTTCAACATCCTTTCTGTTGAGTTAATTTAGGCTTTGTTTTACACTTCCAGACAGGCCAACCAGCTCAGCTTTAAAGCCTGCTCCATTTAGGCTTCCTTTGCTTGCTGGAGGATTGAATTTGTGTCAGGAATGTCTGTGCAGTGAAGACAATCCCAAAGAAACCAATTAACCCCAGCAGCTGCCTTGGGATTCAGCATCAGGAGTGATATCTGAGCACTGCCAGAGGTTATCAAATACCCACCAGCTTGCAAAGTCTCACAGAAACAAACCAAAACACCAGAGAAAAGGGATCCAACTGGGTTTGCTGCGTTGCATAACAGAGGTCCAAAATAAATCCTGCCCCTTTGGAGGCTGTGGCAGAATGGAGCAATATTGTTTGTGATAAGCTCAGCACAGCAGTGATTGCACACAAACAGGGCCAAGTGCAGGCTGTCAGCAGATGGCAGAGAGGCCTCCCAGCTGCAATCAGGGAGTAAAGGGTGCAAATCATCAGCACACCCAAATCCTGGCAGAAACAGCAAGGTCTGGTCTCCACACACTCACATTTGTCCTCTAATATTGCAGCTACCAAGCCTAATCTTGGTCTGATGTGACTGAAGGGCAGAGAGCCCTCTGAGGATTGGAATCAATCAAAGTGCTTGTATTGATACAGTGTGTGTCAATCACATCTCAACTCACTGATCTGAGGCTGCTGTGTCGTGATAAGGGTCTGCTTTCACAGAGCTGGCTGCCTGTATTGCTTTCCAAGTAAAATTGATAATACACAGCCCAAAACTGAGAACAAACTGGGGTGGGGGGGAGGTATTGATGACACCAGGACTTGTCCTGCTGTTATTTTATCCCTCATGATTTTATCCCTGCCACTGCACCAGCACAAACTGTTGTCACTGATTTAAACCACAACAGATTCAACACCTGCTTCTCAGTACAGTGACAAATGCAAACCCCACAGCCTGAAAACACAGTTAGGGGCTAAAATATGATGGTAGCAGACTAAGGAGTAATGCTGCAGCTCTTAAAGGACCTTTTATCAATTCCTTTCTCCCCACCTCCAGCTTAATTCCCTCTGCTGTTCCAGTTCTCATCCATTTGCATCAGAAGGATCTGGATACTGAACCTTTTAAAACACTTAAATATCTAAACTGGTAGGAATTATGAGCTTAAAAAACACCTGACTGCATGGCAAAGAAACTGGGCTAAGAATGCTCGAACACAGGACAGCCTTGGAGTTCCTTCAACCCCCATTTTCACCATTTCTCACCTCTTCTTTCACTCACTGTTGGAGTTTCCCACCTTTGGAAGAGCAGCTATCAAATTGCAGAGGTACATTTCAGTTAAAGCTGATGACAAAAACCCCTAACTGAAACAAAGTACCTTCCAATTATTTCCTGCTACTCAACAAAATGCAAAAGAAACTCCCATAAAAAAAACAAAACAAAAAAAAAAAAAAAAAAAACAAAAACAAACAAACAAACCCCAAAAACCCCCCAACCAACTATTGCTTAAAAGCATTAAATATTTAAAACGTTTCATTAATAACAACTAATTTATTTCTGTGCAATCAAAATAATCTCAGTTCACAAATGACATTGGGTGGCTTTCCTTACAGCCATACAGAACCAAGGACACCAATTCACATGGAACATTTAATTAAATAGCTGGTCCGTGGAATTTAATTCCAGCAATAAGTTGCACACTCATTTACAGCCTCCAATCTATTACCCACACACCANCCTGTTACTTTCCTTCATATTCAAACATTGACAAATTATATTCTTATTAAGCTGTGCACCTATTCTATTTAATATATGAAAAAATTATTGATTGATAATTTTATTAAGGGCTACTATCAGTGTTGATGTATTTAAAGCTAAGTAACTGCTCAAACATACTTCTAAAATTGGAGTTCATCATTTTGAAATAAAGGAATAGTTTGAGTAGGTATAAATGTAACACAAGATGATATAATTATGGTGAGTACCAGCACTCTGCAATAAATCTATGCCAATATTCTGAAATAGAAATATTCTGAAATAGAAATATTCTGAAATAGAAATATTCTGAAATTCTCCCAAAGAGAGGTAAGATCCCAGATTTCAACACTGCTCAACTTGAACATATTGGAATTCCAGAGCACTTCTGGAAAACCATTATATTGTCTATTGATGAGGTAAATCTAAGGATAAAAACAACTGAAAGACGTCCTTAATAGACCTCATATTTTGGAGGGGAGTTCAAATGGGCAAGTGGAAGTTCTGCACGTTTTATAATCCATTATTATTCCAGGTCAGGCTAAGCAAGAAGTGCTTTAAGACACAGAAAGGGGAGAGAGGGACAGATGGAGCCGTGGATGAACTGGGGCTCTCTTCTGCCAGGAGCCAGATCCATCCAGCTCCAAAAAAAGCAAATGAAGGCAGGAGATTTCCAGTAATAAAGTTACAGTTGTAACAGGCAGATGTTTCCACACAAACCAAACAGACAACGTGGGCATGACCCAGAAAATAAAAGCAGTTACTGCTCCTGGCACAGCTCCAGCAAAGCCCAGAGCAGGGACTGAAACTGCTCCCTTTGAAATAGAAAAGACACAAAAGGCCCTTCCTGCCCAACTGTTTAGAATTTCTCTGCCTTCCAGAGCAATAAATGTGTAGCTAAAGCAAATTTATTCCAGTGCTATGAAATTATTATCACCAACAACACCTTGGCAGGGGATGCACAAAAATACTCTGGTGGTGTTTTGGGGCACCTTGCACTGAATGTGTCATTAAGCTTAAAGTCAGAACAGAAAGAGGAAAAAAACAATTAGAGGAGAGTAATAAATCACTCTTCAATTTGCTAAATAAGAAGCATTTCTCCTTTTAAGCTTATGGATGACAGAAGTTTCTGCAGTGACATTGTTTGTGGCTGCCCTGCAGATTTGTAGCCAGAATTGTGCCTGCACAAGTAATTGAGCAAAAGAGGGGGGGGGAAAAATAAAAGTAATTTTGGTGTTTGCTTCTTGGGGAAAATATAAGTTCTGTTCAGGCTGAGGCAAAGCACTGCTGCTTTTTTTTCTTCTTGAACAACAGGACAAACGGCAGAAGTTAGTAAAGCAGAGTGTTAATTGACTTCATCCTCTTCTTGTTTCACAAGCCATTCCATCGGGACACTCACCTTGGACTGGAAAAATCCATGTTCAGATCCCTCCTCCTGCAGGTCAGAATTTGAATGGCATACCAGAAATAAAGTCTGGGTTCCCAGCCAGGGAAAAGAAAATCCCAAACAGATGCTCATTAACTAAGAACTTGCATGTTGCTTTTTACAGCAGAACTGTGAAAATTCTATGATCATTTCACTAAAGGCTGGGTGACTGAAAAGGGAGTGAAGGTTCATAAGACCACCTCAATTTTAAGGAAATTTTCACTGTTTCTAAAAGAATTGGGTTTATAATGTTGAGCTTGGTTTAAGGCACAGTGTTAGAGGCAACAAGGAAGGTGCCAAGTGCTCCACTCCAACCCTCCCAGACACTTGATAAAGTGCTGAAATAAATCCCTACAGAAACAAGCACATAAAAAAAAAGTAGAGAAAGTAGTAAATATGGCAAATCCAAAGTACTGCAGAAATCTTTTAACTCCTTTCCTCTCGCTGCCTTTTCAGGTGTGGCACTGCCACTTCCAAGGGTGCCCTCTGTGCTCCTAGGAAAGCACCCTGCATTATTCTGGTCAGCCTGCAGTGCTTCTAATTAACAAAAACCTGCATTTTTTTCCTTTCTAAAACCAAATTAAACACACCAAATCCTATGGAGCACAAGAAGAATGGGCAGACTTCCCCAGCCCAGCACATCCCAGCTGTAAAACCCAGTCCATTCCATTCCCACCATAAAACTTCCCAGACCAAACCCACTCAGTGAATAATTTCCCTGCATTGCTGGGCAATTCAGGCTGTAAGAAATCCGAGTTTTGGTAAAACAGACAAACTGAGCACAAATCCCAAGGCCAGCATTTGAGAAATGACACTCATTTAGGAGCAAGGGCACTGACAAGTTCCACATGGGATGTGCTCTCACCCTCACCAGCACCACATTGAGCCAGCAGAGATTTTCAGAGCACTGCTGGGTATCTGATGACAAATTCCATCCCAGCCAGAAGATCCCTCCCCCTCCACTTGCCAGACAACACTTACAGAGATAACATTTCAGCAAACACCCTTTACTTGGGGGAAGAACACCACCAGCCCCCACATTTTATCCCCAATGAGCAGAAAAGGGCTGGTTGGGAAGAAAAGCCCCATTGTGTGGCTGCTGCTGCTGCCCAGGAGCTCTGGGCAGGAACATCTGGGATGCTGAAGGATGCCAGGATGTGTTTACAAACTGCAGGACTTCTGAAAAATTCCTTCCAAAGGAACACGCAGGCCCTTTGTTCCTGCAGGAATTTCCAGCCCTCTGCTGGCCCTGCTAATGGGGTTCCCCTGCCCCTAAAACACACTGAGGCGCCAGGCAGACAACTGCCCCATTTTCCAGCCTATTTAACAAGTTGAAAACATTCTTTTATTTTCTTGCTACGGTAAACTCGGAGAAAAAGAGGGTGAAACTTTCTGGGGGTAAGAATAATTCATTGTTTTTTTAAAACAAAACAAGCCAAGCAAGCAGCTGGGCTATGTAACACTCCTTACGTCCAAGAAAACCCTAAAATTAATGGGATGGCCCTGACACCACTCACAGGAAGCTGCTCTGGGAGATCCTGAGTAATACAAACAGCTAAAGCTTTAGGAAAGACAAAAAGAGGGATGTCAGGAATTCAGTCATTCAGATATTTGACCAAAAAACAGATTTACTGATGTTTATAAGAGATGATATTGGTATTTTCTGTGTGGCTCATCAATTTAAAAGCAGAACCCTCTGCATGTTATTAGTCAGGGTTTTATTATTTCAAGCTTTTGGTATTCATACAATATCAGATGAGTCAGGCTGCATCTCAAGGATTGAGCCACTTATGTTTTTCCATCACATCATTACTCAGCTGAAACATCACATTTCCATATTTTTTCCTCTTCCATTAAATTAAAAACAAAAAAAAAAAAAAAAAAAAAAAAAAACACCAAAAAGGGATGATTGGATGATTTATGTCACAAATTCCACTCCAAAAGTAACAGGACTCCATCCACCCCTGATCAAACATTACTTAAATGAAAAACTGATAAATGTACTTTTAACACCTCTCATAGCTGTTAAGGGATTACAAATGTAGATTTTTGCTGACACTGCTCCTCAGAAATTAGAGCTTCTCCTTCAGGAAAATTCACTTTCTCTTTTGCTGGACAGCACAGATAAGCTCTGACCACAAGCACAGTTGCCAAATCAGAAAAACTATTCTGTTACTTAACTACACATTAATTTCCATTAATTTCCACAATTAAGGAATCCAAGGTATTAAAGTGAGTTGCAGAACACCACAGCCTAATCACACCTGTGATTTCTAAGACCAAATTTTTGTGTATATCAAATTTCTGCCTCTTCTCTGAACCAACCTGGCAAAAAGACAATCAAATCAATATTTGAATTAGCCATAAAAGAAGAAACAAATATCCATGTGGTGAATCCATTTATATTCACCTAAGAAATTATCCTGGAGAACTTTTTATCCTCCTCTCAACCAGACAAGGTTCTGAAGAAGTTGGCAAGCTCTAAATTAAAGTTTATGCTGGGTTAATTAATAAGAGACACCCAAGAGCTGACAAACCCTGATTAAAAAGCCCCAAACTCTGAAAGTGCCGAAAAACAACACACATACAAAATACTGATAAATTTATTTACAAAATACAAAATAAAAACCTGAGCTCAAGTGGTTGTGTTGCCCTCAACCAAGCAGGACTGCAGCAAGTTTTGTCCCACAAAACAAAACCTTCACTGCTGGAAGAGTCCTGGAAGTCACAGGAAGGAAGATTTTTAGAAGAAGCATCAACTTTTTCATTCTAAGGTAAATTCTTATTTAGGCTAAAATGAGAAAAGCCAAGACAGGGATTTAGTGAGGCTCTGGAATGGCTCCCAGGTAAAGGAACAGAACCCAACACTCTCCAAAGCACGGAATTTCTAAGGACACAAACCTATTTTAGATGTCAAAAGAACCCTAAAGATGCTGCAGGATGCCCTTATTAAACCAACTGGATTCCCTTCCACCCCTGAAGCAAAAACCCCATGAAGGAGCAGCAATATTGGACCCTCTCTTAATTCAGAATGCAGCCAATTCCTCCTCCATTTATTTCTCTGCTACAGGATTTGCTGGTTTGGACCCACACATGCAAATGAAAGCACAGAGGGCAAGTCAGAGATAACAGGATGTTCTATTGGAAATTTTTCACTGTTCTGAGGAATATTTTGCTGTAGAATATTTCTTTTCCTTACTCCTCCCAGTTCAACTTGGAATGGGGAGGGACCTTGTGAACAGAAAACAAGGATTGGGACATGAAACTGCTATTTCCCTTGTGTGCAAAAAATGCTCTCCTGCTCCCCATTTTTGTGAAGCAGGTGAATCTCCAGAAAAAAAGGGAAAACAAACCCCACACAACCAAACCAGTGCTAAAAAACCCCTCAAAATCCTCCCAAAAAACAAACTGCAAATGATACTCGAGACTTTCTTTGCACCAACTGCATTCATTGAGCAAATTCCATCCAATTCCTCACTTTTAGTCACCCAAAACACTTTCAGGATCAGTGCTGATGTAACTGTTCCCACAACAGGATGAAAGCTCTTTAAAGTTCTGCAAACATTGATATTAAAACCTGCCTCAGGCTCACTGCCCATAATTTGCCATAAATTTACACAACAAACAGTAGCAGTGTGGGTGGAAAGTCCTGGTGATGCTGGAAATATTTCATCATTAATATCTTCAACACAAATAACAACACTCAGGTCTAATTGTGCTGTAAAAACTGCTTGTTTTCCATTTAAAACAGTCAACTTAAAGAGTTTCTTCTTCAATAGTGCTAAAAAATAATAAATTCTCCTCAACTCAGCCTTGAAGCAGGATCATTTTGGGGAGATTAGCTATCCAAAACAAATAATCATTGCATATTTATTCATGAGGAGGTGGCACAAAATTCATGTTCCTAATGAACTCCTGAGAGCAGTGAGGAACAGTAAAAACTCATTGGTGGCTCTTGTCTACACGAGGATTTTATTACAAAGTGGATTAGGGCAGGGGATTTTAAAGCACAGTAATTCTTCTGTACTAGAAATATCAACTGTATGGCCTGGCCTAA
Source organism: Lanius collurio (assembly GCA_020086605.1). NCBI lineage: Eukaryota > Metazoa > Chordata > Aves > Passeriformes > Laniidae > Lanius > Lanius collurio. The sequence continues at coordinate 350,108 of JACBWW010000068.1, forward strand.
TTATTTGAAGTGGATTAAACCAAACCACATAAAAGCAACTGTTGCCAAACAATACCACTGTTCACAGGCAAGAGTGTGGAGCAGCAATTCCAGGCTTCCCTGCACTCATGTGACTGATGGCACATGTGCAAGGAGCGTGGCTTCATCAAGGATAATTCCTCTTTCTAGTGTGGCTCTGTATCAGTTCTGCAATCCTAAATCAAGGCTCAGCAGGTATGGATTTGGTTCGAGGCATTAAAACACAAAGTTGTTACCCAGGAGTTGGTGGTGCCATTTATGAGCTGTCTCCAAAGCTTTCATTTCCTCATGGGAGTGTATTTTCTCCTGCTTGCCCACAGAAGACTTCATTAAATTACCCTGAGAGTGAGAAAATCCATGCTTTGTCTCATTCTTTCCCATATTTTTAAACTGGGCTTACACATTGGAGGGAAGTGTAAGTAAAGTGTTACTACAAATCCACACAGTGCTCACAACACAACTCCTGCTGAGTATTTTCCTTCCCTGTTTTCCCAAGAGCAAGATTATGCTTTTAAAACTGTTTATAACAGAGACACCAGTTCCCAAACCCCTTATATGAGATAAATACAAAATGATAATCCTCCTCACTGCTTCAATACTTGCTTAAACCCCACCAGCTCATGCTGTGCTCCTCTAAAAGCAGCCAAACTGAACCCTGAGCAGATGAGAAATCAGAACCAGCCCAGCAAGAACAGTGCAGGCAAAGAAGAGGGACAGAGGAGTAGTGAGTGTCAAGCATCTCAATGGAAACCACAAAAATCGAGTTTACCCCAAATTCTATAAGGTTTAAGGCGTGATAACAATAAAAAACCAGCACAGATGCACATCCTAGAGGTGGTTACCACTTCTAAACCCCATTGCTGAAGCTCTGGAAGATCCCAGCAAAACCTTACAGGTGCCACTTACAGATTAAAGAGTTGCACATTACCTGCAGCTCCTCATCAGGATAAACAGACTTTTTATGGCCTTTCCTCCACTATTGAGGAGTCAGAAATTAGTGACAAGCCTTTAACATGTCTGGCTAATGATGACATCACTGCCTGTCTCCCTTTGTTCAGCCTTCTCTCTATTTTTTATTACAGACCCTGTGGATCACAAACCTCAGTAACTGCTTCATCTCTGTGGGAAGAGTTAAAATCCAAAACTGCAGCAGCCATTTCTGCTCCATAATTAATCTTTCCCGTGACACAGCAGTTAAACAAATGTGGTTCATAAATTTTCATTGCTAACAAGTGCAGGATGATTTAAACTGGGAGCTGCTGAAATGCAGTCCACAGGTCCTGAGCTAAACCAGAGAGGAGCCAAAGCAGCACCCAGGGTTGACTTCTCACTGACCAAGGGACATCCTGCCCAGTATGGAAACTGGGGGAACCAACTGGGGGCCACCCATCAGTGCTGGGCACCACCAGTGGGTCTGTCCTGGCTTTTATTCCTCTCTCTCTTTCCGTTTTCTCTTTTCATTACCATAATTATAGCATTTTATTTCAGTAATTAAATTGTTCCTGTCTCAACACACAGGTTTTTGTCCTTTTTTCTCATTCTTCTCCCCATCCCAGAAGGGCTGGGTACATGTAAGGGAGCAGCTGTGTGGCACTGGGTTGCTGGCTGAGGTTAAGCTCATTTCTTTAAGCACTGCTAAGTTGAAAAGGATTTGTTTTAAACAATTCAAGATTTGGACATACACTGAGACACTCCAGCATTACTTAGCCCTGCAGTGAGTGCCCACGGGGAGAAGAGGATCCTTCACATTTCAAAGCATTAAATTCCTAAACTCTGGTAATATTCCTGCACTCCTGGTCATGACTGGAAGATTGGAAACTGCAGAATTCTGTTTTAGACAAAGTGAGTGGGGAGACAGAAACAGCACCACTGAACCTCACTGAAAGCTCAAGCCTAACTGCTAAATTCAAGATCAAAACTGACTTCCAAACTAACTTCTTTTAACCCAGAGTGAAGTCCTAAAGCTGGCACAGAAAGGCACAAGCACAGGGACTGCTCTGCTCATTTCCTCCTCTCAGCAGCTCCTCACACTGCAGCACTTTGGGGGGTGATACAACAGCAGGGCAAGCTGGAGACAGCACAAGTTAGGAGCTGCAGTGGCATAAATCTAATTAAGTCTAAGTGGTAAGACTAAAGGAATGTAAATTAGAACCAGATAGACATCAGCTCCCTCACATGCAAGTTGCACTGAATCAGACTTCCTCTGGATTCAAACTGCAGGCTTAGGCAACAGTTAACCAAAAAGAATGCATTTAAGCTCAAGAAAATTAAAAATACATATTCAAAATATACTTTTTAAAATGGAGCCGAAAGAAATCCCCCCCCCAAGCCAAAACCATGGTTGAAATTATTTCCTCAAGGAGCTCCACTGCTGTTCATTCCCCCAGGAAGAGTCAGAAACTGGGGCAAAGCAGCCAAATCATCCCTCTGCAGTGGCACCACTGAACACTTGGGACTTCTCCAGCAGCAGAGTGAACATGCAAGAACAGCAAAGCCAACCTTCATTACAAAGCAGATTTACAGCAGTAAACCAATTATTTTATTCAACATTCAAGGCAAAGAGTTTTCAAAACTATATATGGAACAAAGGCCAAAAGAAGAAAAGCTGCATTCATCTTAAAAGGTGATTTTATGCTCAGAAGCTACTCCCAAACACAGCTTGAAATCCAAAATACCATTTTACTGTCCAGCACCTCCTGAGGTTGATACCCAAGGGGCACACTTTGCTCAGAAAGCACCAAGGACATTCATTTCTGAGCATGCAGGGGACAATCTGATCTGTGAGGTGGCACTGAAGCGTGGCAGAACTGAAAATATTATTCTAATATTAGTTAGCCCACCTGAAACTCTTCCCCTGAATGGTAAGAGCAAAAATATTACCCAAAAAATGGGCAACTTGAGCTTCTGACTGTGTTACAATCCTGTGAGTCCCTTTGGCTGAAGGGAAAGGCAAATGAAGAGCTCCTCACTAATGACAACAGAGTCATCAGCTGAAATCTTGGCAGCCTCTGGGGCCCACCCAGCTGGTCTTAAATGAGAGCACATCTAACCAAAATTACCAGGGAGCCCCAGTTCCCAAACTGGCCTCAGTTTGGCAGCAGCTCCACCACAATTTTGGTGTCCTAGCAATGCAAATGGAACTGGGAAAAGAGAGGAGCCTTCCCATGACTTTATTTCAGAATAACTGCAAGGATTCTCTGCTGCCCCCTGACCAATTTAAATGCAATGTTGGGTTTGCACCAGGCCAAGACAAACCCTGAAGGGTTTTCTACACCTCTACACCACCCTGAAGACAGTTTTCTACACATCTTGGACTCAGTAAAATTCCAAACTGGATCAAAGCAGCCTCCAGGCTGATCCACAGAGCAAACATAAAGCAGATGGAGCCAACAAGGCAGGGAACTTACGTTTCTCATCATCAGCATGTACCAGAGATGCTGCTCTGGACAGAACATCCAAGGGAGTCTCCATTCTTCTCTGGATCCTGCAAAATTCAGAAGCAAGGTTTCAGAAACTTCCAGCTCTGGGTGCTGTGGCAGCTGTTCAGAGCACACCCCCAAAGGTTTACAGAAGGAAGAAGTGATGCACAGCAGGAGCATGGCAGCAAAAAAAATCTTGCATTCATCTTAAAAGGTGATTTTATGCTCAGAAGCTACTCCCAAACACAGCTTGAAATCCAAAATACCATTTTTCTGTCCAGCACCTCCTGAGGTTGATACCCAAAGGGCACACACTGCTCAGAAAGCACCAAGGACATTCATTACTGAGCATGCAGGGGACAATCTGATCTGTGAGGTGGCACTGAAGCCACCTGAATAGGAGCCTCCTATATTCTGCTGAATATTTTCAGCAGAACTGAAAATATTATTCTAACATGAGTTAGCCCACCTGAAACTCTTCCCCTGAATGGTAAGAGCAAAAATATTACCCCAAAAGTTTCTGCTGCTCTTTTCATGTGTCACCAGCACAGGGCTCCTTACGGGGGTCACTGCTGAAAAAAAGGGGACTTTGGGCTTTGCCACCTGCCCCAAAGAAAGCACCAAAGCCCAGGGCTGGAGCTGGAACCCTGCCCACACACCATGTAAAAGGGTTCTCCCCTCCCTGTTGGAGTGGCTGTGCCTCCCACCCCAATAACCAGCCCCTGGAGAGCCAAAGGTGCAGGGACACTGCTCTGGACTGCTTTAGATCCTCAGGATCCCATCAAATTCCCCTCCATACTCCCTCCTATGCCCAAAGTAGAATCATCCACATTTTATAGTTTTATTAAGATTTTTTTTTCACTAATAAACACATAGTTGAACTCTGGCAATGTGTATGTACAACCACACACAGAACTGTATTTTTTTCAATCATAATCACACTTCAGTAGCTGTTTTTTCCCCTGGGTTTTGTCCCTTACAGCCCATAATTCCCATCCATGAAGAATTAACCCCACCACATTAAAAATGCCTATTCCAGCACTACAGACTCCCCTAACACCAATGATTGTGTTGCAGCTTCTCCAAATTTCACATAAAAGGCTTCAAGACTGAAAAAAAAGTCCCAATATGAAATTCCAAGCATATGAAAGGGAAAGGAAGGAAAAGAATAACATGTTGTCGAGATGTTTTTGTTATAAGGCCAACAACTTATATGTATTTCCAAATAAAAAGGCAACAACACAGGCAGATCTGTTAAGGAAAAAAAAAATGGAGAAAGAGGAAAAAACCCAGAACAATTATTGGTTTTGTTGAGGTTTTTCCACAAAAAACTTTGCAAAAACTTCCCCCATAAGAACTGTTTACTGTAACTTACTTTACAGTATGATCTTAAAAAAAAAAAATAAAAGCAAAGGTAGTGGCAGCTCCAGAAATCTCAAACACATGTCCAACATGTACACTGACTTAACAACAAGCACATGTTTGGGAAGCAATTTCCTTGCCTTTGCACTAAAACAATAAACCTTGCTATCCTCACTCCCTAAATAAGTCAGGCTTTCAACTAATCAAAGAATTTAAAACATAAGAGAAAGGATTTTAAAGCATTTGTAAGTTGAAACAATGTCTTTTTTAAGCTTAAAGCGTGTGTTTTTGAGTTTAAATAATGAAATCCAGTAAGATTTCCATAGAGCTGTGCAGGAAGAAGAGACAAACTCGAACTAACCAAGTGTATTGAGGATTAAAACAAGCTTCTCCCTCCCTGCCAGAATCAGCTTTTGCTCAGGAAGAATATTTTTAATAAACTTATCAAGTCAATTAACTCTTTCATTTAAAGAAAGTACCTTCGGGCAAGAGGGTTTAGAAAATAAGATTTTAGCTTATTTTACTCAGTTTGTCTTTGTTCTTTATTCCTTTCCCACCTGGCCACATTTCCCTCCAAGCCAAAGCAGAGATTGGTCAGGAGGTGTTCCCTGAAAAGCCTTCAGCACCACCCCACTCGGGTCCCTCAGCCCTTGATGCTTTATTCCTTCCATATTTTCCTTTTCTGGGAGTTTAAAAGAGCAGACTGTCCATCAGTGACCCCCTCACACCAATTCAGTTGGAAAATAATTCAGGTTTGTCTGACCAGGGGATGCAGCCACAGCAGACTGAGGTCACTCAGGATTCAGGGATAACTTTGTGTCATACAAATATTTTTAGTCAACTCTTGAGGAAAAAAAAACCAGCTCTTGCTAAAAAACAATGCAAAGGATAGTAAAATGTCTCATTAAAAACAAATTCTCCTTTTTCTTTCAGCTTTCCAGTAATTTTTAAATAATGGGAGCAGCCCATGCCCAATCCCTTTCCCGTGCTCCCAGTAAGAGAATTAACTGGTGACAGAAATCCACGCTGGGAGAAGGAAACAGGAACCAAGTCTTAATTCTGCTCAGGAAATTAGACACTTTAAAAACAACTTGACTGAAAGTGGCCTCAATTGAGCTTTGCAGTTTTGGGTATCATTGAAGTTCATATCATGACAAAGCTGCTGAGGTGTTCCCTCAAGAGCAAGGCCTTGTGAAGGATGCTCTGTTCATTCAAAACCTGCAAATCCCACAGTGAAATACCAGATATTCTGGGCCTTTTTAAGCAGATTTTAAAAAAATTACCTGCAAGGAGCTGTGCACTGCCAGATTATTTTTCAAATAGTGTTAAATATCCTTTTATTTTTCAAATAATGTTAAATATCCCTTTATCTCTAAATTAGACTAACAAGTCAGTGGTTACAGTGCAGGAAAGAAGTGAAGGCTGCCCAGGAGAGTGAGAGAAGAGGGATCCTCTCTTAGCTCCAAGTTTAAAGCCCTAATTTGATCAGGCCAAGGTCAGCAAGTGCTGCAGCTGGGCCAGGGATGCCTTGAGAAAGCAGCCCAGCCATCCTGGGGGAGTCTCGTTTCACAAAGGAAACACCAGTGCTCTTCCCAGGGCTCCAAGAAATGGAAAAAAAATAAAAATAAAAATAAAAAATAAAAAAACCCCAAACAAACAAAAACCAAACAAACAAACAAAAAAAAAAAAAAACACAAAAAAACCCACAAAAAACCCCAAAAAAAACCCAAAAAAAAACCCCCCAAAAAAAAAAAAACCACCAAAAAAGAACCAGTTAAAAAGGAGATCCCTGACCAAATCCAGCTATTTCTCAGTGTGACAAAAAACCTGTCAATGCAGCAGAATCCAACCTTGAATTTCTCTAAGTGTTCCCCACCAAAACCCAACTCTGGGCATGCCCTTGGTGAGGAAAAGCAAGCGAGGGGTGAAACACAAGATCCAATGGGACTTCCCCTGCTACACCTGATTTAAACACCATGATTTAAACACCATGATTTAAACAGCATGGAAACAGTTTCCCGAGTGTACCACACTGGTTACAAAGTCTTAACTGTTGGATTTGAGGAGACGTGAGCCAAAAGCACTTTTACAAGCATTCAGGATATTTTTATCTCCTGTAATTTCAAATATTAGTTTAATATCTCACTCAGAGCCCTTATTTATCAGTTACTGCTCCCACTCAGCTGTGCTCTGTTCTGGCCTCTCACCTACACAGCAGCAAAGAAAGACTCTGGAAAACAGTAAAGGCATGAAATGTGAAATCAGAGATGTCTAAAAACTCATCTAAACACGGATCCACCTGTCATTTTTTTATGCAGCACTTGGAGCCCACAATAGCCCATCAGTGAAATGAAAACACATTATTTTCCCTCTCCTTTTCACATTTTTTCCAGGTTCCAGAAACACACAGAGCACTCTCAGCTTTGCAAATGCCTGCTAATGGGTTTTTTTGAAGGCTGTAGAGAAGAGAAAGCTTTAGAAAATGAACAGTTAAGTGTTTTCAGGGATTTCTAGAGCACCTTCCGAGCATCAGGAAGAGCATGCAGGGAAAAACCCTGAGGTTGCTTGTTTGGAATTCAGTCAACAGAGCAACCAGCAGCACTCACTGAGCCTGAACAGAGAGACAATTATTTAATCCCTCCAGAGTTAAATTCACAGTGGGGGATGTGAGGAGAGACGTGGGATAAAGAGAAGAGCTTTACATTTGATTTTTAAAAAGGGGGAATAGCAAAGGGAGAGAAAGGCAAGAGAAACGAAGCTGCTGTTTGGGCAGTGATCTCATGACAGAGTTTCCATGGCTTTGGCCTAGGACAGAGCTCAGCTCAAGGTGCCAAAAACAAGGGCCAAACTGGGTGGTGAGAACAACAGACACGAGTGCAGGCAAGACAGACAGACAGAATTTGGATCCAGTTTGGATCTGAAATGCCAGAGGGAAGTGTCAGGCAGGACAATGCCTGGATTTCAGGTGGGGCTGACAGAAGAGCAGCACAGCCCTGCAAACACCTGAGGAACACCAGAAAGAGCTGCTCCAACCTGCTAAAACACACACCCCCATCTGCCAGGGGGGAAGGCTGAGCCTTCCCAGGATGGACACAAAGCCTGCTCCTTGAATTCCCATCGGGAGAGATCACACAGCTGAGCTTGGAGGGAGAAGGATTAATAAATAAAGCCCATTGGAACAATGAAAAAGTGACTCGAGAATGACAAGGCACTCGAGAAAGCATCAAGGCTGAAGGGTAGATAAGCACAAGTACAGGGAAAACAAGATTATTTGAAAAGTGGGGTCAAATAGGTCAAGAGCAGCTCCCACCTGGGGAGATACAAACAGAGAACTGCCCAAATTCATCCCCAGAAGTGCCTGAGAGAAACAAACTCTGCTGATTTCAATGGAAAAAAGGGAAACTGAAGAGGAAATGCAGATGCAACTGAGCAGCACAATCTGTTAGTGTACACAAGGAAGGAAAACAAAGCAGAAGGTTGGTGTAAAACAGATAAACATCGTTTATTTCTAGGAGAGAGCAAAGCATATTTGCCCCATGAATGAGAATAATGATAAGCACGTTGTAATCAATAATTTTCTCAAAGAGTCACCATAAATTTAAATTTCTTCAGCTATGGTTAGAGCAGAGCTTCTACTTGAGGATGGAAAAATGCTGTGTTGAGATACTCATGTGAAATGTTAAAAAGTGAAGTGTTAAAAAGGGAAAGTGCTCACTTTAGGGCATGATTACCAAGTAGCACTGACCATCCCCTGCACTTACAACTCACAGTCTTGAGTGTAAGTTCAGGCTATTTGGCTAAATACTTTTTGGTTTGGTTTTATTTTTGGGGTTTTATAATGTATTTATTCACTACTTTGGGGGTTTTTTAAGTCATGCTTGTTATGCATGTGGAAAATGTGTTTGAACAGGCAAACCATCAAACAGAAAAAACAATTTAACTCATCACACAGAAAATTATAAGCTTAAAGCAGAGCTTTGGTATTTTACCCTATGCTTTTTGTTGTCTTGTTGCATAAAACCCCCTTAACAAGGCAACATTTTAAGAAGAAGGCTATTAGTAATGAACTGAACTGAAAGCTAACAAAGCTGAGAAATTTAAGGTGGGAAAATCCAAGCTGACCTTGTCTTGTGCCTACAAGATCACCCAGAGCATCCTAAACGTTACACAACCTGCTGCAAACACATTATGAAAGGTTTAACCACAGGAAAGAGAACTGAACCAAAGCTCCCTTTTCCAGCAGAAAACTTTCAGGTGTCTCTGGGAACAACCAGCTCACCACTGCAATGTGGAGATGCTGAGAAGGTTAACAAAGCTCCTCATATGTAAATAAAAAACTGATGGCTCCTGATGTGAGCTCTCCATTAACCTGCCTCAAAGGTCTCTGCAAACATTTTCTATCCTATTTTAGCTACCCGGGGTGGCAGCACCCCTGGGTGCTCATCAGCTCTGGCCCAGTTTCTGCTCTAGGGTGGGTGTAAAAGCTGATCTTCAACCCCCAGAGCAGTTCCAGAGCAGAGAGGGAACAGCAGCCTGCAGCAAAACATCCCATCCCTGCTCCCCACAGCGTGCTGGGGATGCTGGAGATTCAGCAGCAGCTGTGCCAGCCCAGTCATTTAAACAAGAAAATGCAAATGTGCAGCAGGAAGGCCCAAATTCTACCAAGAGTCTGACGGGTCAGATCTGTTTCTTGTGAATCAAAGCAGTTCTTGTAACTGACCCCAAAAAGCCTTATAGCCTGATCCCAAATAACAAGATTATAACTGTGTATTGATAAGAAGAAGGGTAGAGAATTTAAGCTAAACATTCCACATTAGAAATCTCCTCACAAGTTCACAGATATGAGAATACAAATAAAGGCCTTAAAGTCTGGAGAAGAGCGTTTAAAAAGTTTATTAAGTTTATTATTGAGGCAGGGGAGGGATATTGCTGCCCAATTTTATAGAGTTTTGGATCCAAGGGCTCTCAGTATCACTGCCTGCAATGAGTTTCACTCAGGTTTCCCAGCTTGCAGTTTGTTTCTCTCTGAGGAATGCTCTTTAAACAACTCTCTGCTCTAAAGTCACAGAAAATCTAATCAGTGAAATTACCCTGCAGGAGAAATCCCAGAACTCTCAATCAGCCAAGTCCTCTTTGGTTTAATTTTATTTCTTGTTCCTGATAATCCTGAAGCACCAACATAGCAGAAGGGAAGCGAGCTGGCTTTATGGACTGTCCAACGCCAGTGGAAACGGGAGGTAAATTCCCATTGATCCCCTCAGAAAAGGGTGCACTGGTGCCAGCGCGGACAGCTTAACTCAGGGAATTAATTCCTGCTGATCACACCTGGGGAACACACAGCGAGCCCGACCCCGCACTGCCAAAGCCTAGATTAAAACCCTCCAACGATGTAACACAGAAGATGCAGCACCAAAAGCCTTCCCAGCGCCCTTGGGACGCGTTCTAGAAGGTTTCACCTCCGCTCCCATCCGGCGCCGGGGATTCTCCCTGCGGGAAGACCGCGCTGGGGGGGAGCCCAACTGCGCTGCGGGCGGCGGGAGCGTCCCGGTGCTGGGGACAGCCCGGCACAGCCGCTCCTGCCGGGGCAGCTCCTCCGGGTGCCGCAGGAGCGTCCCGGTGCCGGG
>JACBWW010000068.1:360905-388136 GCA_020086605.1 Lanius collurio
GGAGGCGGCGGTGCGGGCCCGGCAGCGGCGCGGAGCAGGCGCGGCTCGCCCGGCCCCGCTGGCCCCGGTGGCTGCGCGGGCCCGCCGAGGAATGCCAGGAATGAGCCCAGGAATTCGGCTGCGAGCAGGTGGGGAGCGCCGCCCGCCCCCATTGGCCGCGCGCGCCCTGACGTCAGCCCAATTAGGGTAATTAGGCGCTGACGTCACATCCCCGCAGGTAGGGAGAGCGCTCGGGCCCGGCCCCGCCCCTGGGGAGGGGCTGGAGGGACCCGGAGGAAGAGGAGGGACGAAGGTTCGAGCCCCGGGAGGGCCGGGAACGATGCCGGGGGGACAGGAGAGCACGGGCGGTGACAACGCTGCTTCTCTCCCACCCTGCTCTAACCCTAAACCTAAACCTTTTCCTCCCCCCGCAGGAAAAACTATAGGCAAACAACGCAAACTAAACTACACCTACGGGAAAACAACAACAAAAAAGTCTCTCTCAAGAGGAGAGCACTTTTTAAAGCAGAAATGAGCGTTTCGAATTAAAGCACACTGCCACAGCATCTGCCAAAGCGGCTCAGCAGCCCCAGCCGCACCGAAACACGCACGAGTGATGAGGCGCAAGTGTTTCCGAGCCTGATGTCAGCGGCTCTGCCCGGCTGGAGGATCGGGCTCACATCCACGCACTCCGCACGCTTTGACGGTCATTGGTGCGAGCAGATCCGGCACTTTGCTTCCTGTTTACTGCTCGCACTGCGGCGGGCTTTTACAGCATCCCTGCTCCCGACATGACTCACTCGGCCGTCGGAGGAGCTGCCCGCAGCCAGACGTGGGTGCCAGCAAAGCTGAGCCCCGGCCGTGGCCAGGGCAACGCTGCCCTCCCCGTGGGCAGCAGGGCGGCAGCTCCAAATCCGAGCGCTCGGAGCGGTGCCGTCCCCGCACACCGGGCTGCTGGAAAAGGATCGCCCCTGCTCTCCCCATCCGAGCAGCAGCACAGCCCCGGCATTCCTTCCCATGGCAGCGTTCATTGCCAGCGTGCCATTTCCAAGATCCCGGCAGTTTAGGAGCAAGGCTCGCTCAAGCGCTCTGCCTGCTCTCAGCAATGCTGGCAAACCAAGCTGTGGGGCAGCTTGTGGAAGAGCCGCTGCCCAGAAGCCAAGCCAAGGCGTTCTGAAGAGCCTGGGAATGCTGTTCCCAGCCATAGGCTTGCAGAAATGAATTCCAGAGCAGGAGAGGATATGGGAAAGTGCTGCACTGCCTTTCTGGTGTCCGCACTGAACATCAGCCGTCACCAAACAGGTCCCAGAGTGCTGCATTTTATCCTCACAGGGATCTGGGGTTGCCTCAGGCGGCTCTTGGAGCGCATTGCAAAGGGAAAGAAAGACAACAAATCAACCCGAGCCCCACCAAGAGCTTTAGGATGGCGGATTTGTGGTGGAACCCAAAAAAAGATCAGGGCAGCAGAAATAGAGGGTGTTTCCATGGAATTCTGCTCATGGCATTTCTCCTGTCTGGCTCCTCCTCCCTCAGTGTGATAATAAATGCACGGGCATAGAAAGGGAACCACAATTGTCTGTGTTTGCTCAAGGAAAAGAAGCACCAGGGCACAGCAGGGTTTATTTTAGACGCTGAAACTGGGATTTCTCCATGAAATGGTGGAGGGAGCCCAGCTCCCACACGGAGCCAGAGGTGCAGCCGAAGCAGCAGCCCCGCCAGGCAGTGTGGGAGGTGCGGGGCAGGGAACGGCCGGGGATGAACCCACACACCCTGCACTTGGATTCCTTGAAAGATCCAGAGCCCATGAAGGCTCTGCACTGTCCAGTTCCCATTTACAAGTCCATCAAAATCATGCAAGAATAGCTGACACTGAAATATTTTCATATCCTTGCAAGGACAGGTCATGAGATCTCCAGGCCACCAAAAGCTAGCCAAAAAGCACATTCCAAACCTAAATTAAATCCAGATTTCGCCTCCATACACTCAGTACATCAAATAGGAACACTTCAGTTGATAAGAAAAATTAAATGCATGCAGTGTCAGAACAGCCATGAACATAATTTCATCCACATTGCAAAACCTTCATCTATGACACCTGTAACAATATAAGGTATTATTTATATATACTTTTTAAATTGACATTGTATTAGTAGACTACTGGAGATTATTTTCATTACCAGCAAGCAAGAAGAGGAGTTTGATGATCTAATATTTGGGGAAAAAAAGTAGTCAAAATAGTAATATAAAACTTGTTTGAGAAAACAAGATACTGGACAAGAAAAATACCTTGAAATATGGAAACAAAACCACAGGCACTGAGAAAAGATCTGAACTAGACACTGGTACATATCACAAGAATTAATTACTGCAGACTAATTACAAGGGTTTTTAATATGTATCTCTGAGAAAAAAGTCTGCCACTCCTGTTTATAACTGCTGGAGGGAAGAGGTGGGAAGGGTTTCTTTGTTTAAACAGACAGAGCTCCTGGGATGAGGAGGAGGCTTGAGAAAGGCGAGGTCAAAACAGCTTTGGATCCTTTGGAGCTGCTGTTACAGCTCCCAGCACAAGTTTTAGACCAGGATATTTATTAAACATCTCAGGAGCCTGAGGAACATCAGCTGGCTGAGAACAGTGACCCCGTGTGTCCCCTGCAGACAGACTTCCCACTGCAGCGAGGTGTCAACATCTGCAAAAACCAAAAACATAAATGCAAGTTGTCAAAAGTTGGAAATCCTGGAAAACAAATCTTAACACAGCATCAGAAAGCCTTGTTGGAGCTGCTGAACTCAACCCATGCTGCTCACCAGGCAAATTCACAGATGAGGAGGCAGCCCCAGTGTTGGGTGATGAGCTGCATTTTGTTTTGCTCAGGTGTTAAGATTTGTTTTCATTTAGCACAAACTTTCTAACCCAATGGCATCAAAGGCACTTTGCTGACTCAGACACCAGCAAAAGTTTATTCTGCTGAAACCCCAAAACTGACCAAGATAGCTGAGGGTTTGTAGGTGAACTCAGACAAAAGCAGTGCTTCAGCAGCCAGGTAAGGCACCCAAGGCAGGATGCAAATCCTGGGCCCCACTGCAGCTGCCAATCCTGTTCCAAATGGATGTTAAGCACCAAAAATTAAGCCCATTCTCCACACAGTGTGGCCAATGCAAGAGAAGGTTTAACCCCTGCAAGAGGGAGCTGGGACTGTGGCTGGCCATGCAGCTGCCTCAGGACAATGTTTAAGACTTTTCTTGGGGTTTTTTTCAGTATAGAGGTGGGAAAGGTCCTGAAACCAGAGGGGAAACCCCATATTCTAGCAAATGCAGTTGCAGTCTGCAGGGAGACCCCATGGCCTAGTCCTACAGACCCCACTCAACCATGAATCCTGTAATTACTATTGAAATGAAGCCTGGCATCTATTCCATGACCAACCCAGAAAATAAAGCATTCCCACTATAATAAGAGTTTCTCACTGCCATCCCATTTTGTTTTTTCAAACAGCAACAATACAGATGCTTATTTTCCAGCAGCCAGGAATGCCTGAAGTTCCCTGGAGTCTGCAGAGAAGCCCAGTGTGTACCAAACTCTGCATAAAATGATGAAATTGGTGCCAATAGCCAACACCTTTCTCAGAGCTATCCCAAACCCCATTATCTGTCACAGGTTTAATAAGGCATGGCAGTGCTTTGCCACCTCTGTCAGTCCAATTACAATGCATGCTTCCATCTATCCACACCTTCTTTAAATAAAACTGCTTAATTTTACACCAAATGCCAGCAGCTTTTAAAATCAATCTCAAGGCACGTTTTATCACACACACATTACCTGGCCTCAGAAGCAAACATCTTTTCAGCAGTGTTAACCCTCCTAAACTCTGAATCTAAAAGTCTTCATAGCAAAAATCCATATTCATCTGCACTACAGCTCAAAGCTGCCTTATATAAAATCACATCCAAGATTCAAAACATACAGGATTTAAATTTTCTTGAAGATAGTTTATTACTTCATTACACCACAATGTGTTAAATTGCAGTAATTCCAGCCAGACAAGTAGATCCAAACTGTAAGTTGATGGAGATGGTTATTTATTACCTGCTTCAAGACAAAGCTTGCCCTCTTCATAATTGTCTGCCCCATCATCCCAAGGAAGATGAAAAGAGACAGTGTAATTTCAGTTGGAGCAGGGTCAGAACAGCAGCATAATCTTCAAGCAAACAATGAGATACTTTGAGACTCAAACAGAACCATGAACACCACCAGCTCTGCTCTTTCAGAACATTTAACCACAGGTACTTGTTGCTTGCTTTGTTCTAGGAAAGATTTCACCCCATGGAGGTTCCCATAAGATGAAGACAGACAAGATAGCTGAAAAAAAAAATTAAATACAAAAAGAGTGTCAGATTAACAAATTCAAAGCAACCTTTGGCCACAAGCCACTGGTTTTAATTTGTTAAAGTTTTGTTAAACAATGATAAAAAGATCACAAATGGTTCACAGCAAAACTCCAAATGGCAAATTTAGTGTAAAGGAAAGGTCAGTAATAGTCAGTGATCCACAGCTAAAGGTAAATATTCAGGGGAACCTCTTTGTTATGCACGTTTTTCTCACGAGTCAACATCCATATAATAGATTTAACTCCCTATTTGATCTGTATCCTACCTCTCACACAGGAGCAGATCTACCACAGTCCAAGTGGCATAATTAAAATCATGAACAGGTTGCAGCTCGAGATGCAAAATTATTTTCAGACTTTCCACATTAATTCAGGGTAAGCAACATCATTTACATGCATTTGCAGGCTGCAAGAAAAGGTTCTTCAGTGAGCAGGTCGGGCTCTGCTCCCAGAGAACAGGGACAGGACAAGGGGAAATGGCCTCAAGCTCCACCAGAGGAGGCTCAGGTTGGACATGAGCAGGAATTTCCCCCTGGAAAGGGTGCTCAGGCATTGGCAGGGGCTGCCCAGGGAGGGTTGGAGTGCCCATCCCACGGAATTCCTGGATGTGGCACTCAGAGCTCTGGGCTGGGGACGAGGTGGGGATGAGGCACAGCTTGGACTCGGTGGTGTGGGAGGGCTTTTCCAACCTAAATGATCCTATGATTGTCTAATGCAAATAGCACACCAATTTTCAATTCTATACTGGGAGGGGAATCCTGCTAAAATTAGTCAGAGATAAACAAGACAAACAACCGAGGAGACATTCTTTAAACAACAAAATAAAGCAAAATAAACCAGATCTTTACTTTAAAAGCAGCTGTGTGAGTACAACCCTCCAATATAATCCCCTGGAAATGCTGTAAGAATTTCAAGTGCAGTGATGCATTTCATCCTCTGCTGTTTTCTGCAGGGAACTCACCTCCAAACTGCCCAAATGCTGCTGATTCACTCTGCTCCTTGGCTCCAGGGATGCAGGGACAGAGGGAACGAGCACAAGCTCCCCACCTGTGACCCAACACCAGACTTGGGAGGCAACGAGGGGAAAGAAAAAGAGAGAAGAAAAAAAAAAAGAGATTGTCTAGAAGTTCTTGTGCAACAGAATAGGATAGAAAAAGAGAAAAGGAAAAAAAAAAAAGATTGTCTAGAAGTTCTTGTGCAACAGAATAGGATAGAAAAAGAGAAAAGAAAAAAAAAAGAGATTGTCTAGAAGTTCTTGTGCAACAGAACAGGATAGAAAAAGAGAAAAGAAAAAAAAGAGATTGTCTAGAAGTTCTTGTGCAAATCACTTGGTTTTACAGAGCTTTGCCCCAGGCTGTAAAGCCAAAGCATCCTGAGGCAGGCACTGCTGGTGTCAGCCCAGCCCCTCTCCTGCAGCACCTCTTCAAGCAGCCCAGGAAGGCACAAACTTCTTGGCTCTGGCTCTTGTACAGGGGGGAGCCAGACATTTCACCACTGCTGGGAGCAAGACAACTCGAGGGTGGCAATATTAACAGAGAAAACCAAAACCACAAACAAAACCAAAAAAAAAAATCCCACTGAATGCTCCCCTTTCATGCTTCACTATGAATTTTAAAATAGGAGGTTTGGAGAAACTTTGGCAGGAGGCAGAGATTAAGCAAATAATCACTGTGTGGGAACACAACCTTTTAAATTTACCACGTGCACCACGGAGCTAAAGAGGTCCCATGTAGAGAAGGAATACAAATTAATTCAATAATGAGATGTTTTACTATTTATTTGGCTTATTTAATTGAGATGGGGAGGTATCCTAAATATCAGGTTCAAGGCTTTCAGAGGCCTCACAGTACAAGAAAGGGAAGTGAAGGAACAAAAACACAGAGTGTTATGATCACTTTTTGGTTTGCTTTGCTTTGAAAGTCAGCTCCTTGTGGCTGCAAGTTCCTAAAAATCAAATTTATTCAAATTTAAACCCAGGAAGAACGTTCTATACCCACCACACTTGCATAGATTTTCAGTCAGATCAGAGTGTTGTCTTTGCAGCTGCAAGACCTCCCATTTCTCAGGAAAAAAATAAAGTATAATCATGCAAATAGTCCCTACCACAACTGGAAAGGATTTGGCAGAATGCCAGATTTCGAAGGCAAAAATGACATGGAAGTTCTTAAACTAAAGATATAACTAAAATATTTGGAGTTTGGAAGAATTATTTCAGAATGTACACTCTGAAGCTTCCTGTTCATGTATTAAAAACTTAATCCACTTCTAAACATTTCTGATTGAACCAGGCTGAGTGAGAGGTTAAACCACACAGGAGAAAAGTGATTACTGCCTCTCCCTGGGCACTCATTGAGTCCAGCATCAGTTAGAAACAGTGGTGGAGATTTTTATCTAGGAAAACAGGTAAATAAGGTCACTGCAAAACTTTATGAAACCACAGTACCAAAAGTGACAGAGCAGCTGTGGGCTCAAACAAAAAGCAGAGCAGAAAATAGCTGTGGGCTCAAACAAAAAGCAGAAAATAGCTGTAGAGGTTATGTCTCTTCTGCTGCAGTAGGCAATACAAAGAAAATTCATTTTCTACCCAGACTGTATGGCCAGCAGAGTGCCTTGGAAAATGAAGAATACTTTGTCCTCTCTCAACACCTTACCCATGAAAAGCTATCAGACACACACTGACCTGATATTCTGACCTTCAAAGCATATTTCAACTTCAATTCTATTTTTAAAATAATTGCTGGGAAAAGGCATGAGTCACAACACTGCTTGGATCCCCCTGCACTGGACACTCACCAAGGCTGTGTTTATTCTGAAGTTTCCCAAGTCAGAACAGGCTCTTTTATTACCACCTCAATGTAAGAACAAGGCTCTCTCCCTCAGCCACCCAGGAATCCTGGCCTCTCTATGCATCCTGCCCTTCCCAATCCTGGCACAGATGTGTGTTGCAAACCCCAGGAAGCTCTGGGATACTGCAAAGGATTTCCACCAGAAGGGGATCCCACTTGCTCAGCTGTCTGCTACCCATGGGCACCTTTGTTATGCTCAGGTTGCATCGTTTACTCCAATCTGCTGCCAGTGAAGGTCAACAAAATGCCAAGAGAAACCTCAGGGAAGCACAGGTGAGAAATACAGGCTGTGAACTTAGAGATACAGGTGGAATTTGCAGGGTCCCACAGCCAGGCACTTGGAGAAACTCCCTGCTCCAACCCTTGGAAAAAGGGGAAATGATGAGGAACACATCACACATGAGCTGATGGAGGTCAGCAGCCTGTGTGGCTCAGCTTTGTGCCCTCCCCAAACCCAGTTTAGGAGCAGCCAAATGGTTATGTATCCAGTCAAATTCTGATTTCTCCTTCTTCCTGTGTCATCCAGTTCATCCCCCCTGGAGCCTGAGGCTGTCACACACCCCACCAGCACTGTGGATGTCAGAGGCAGCGAGGCCCATGGTGCTGACTCACCTACACCAACTCTCAGGAGTTTGATTGGGTCCAGGCTCTTCATTACAAAGAAGCCTTTTAAGACATCAGAAATAAATCATCTGCCTGGTTGCCTTTAATGAAAGCTCTGTTACACAGGAAA
This sequence comes from Lanius collurio, assembly GCA_020086605.1. Taxonomy (NCBI): domain Eukaryota; kingdom Metazoa; phylum Chordata; class Aves; order Passeriformes; family Laniidae; genus Lanius; species Lanius collurio. The sequence goes on from JACBWW010000068.1 coordinate 368,846, forward strand.
AAGGGGGAGGGAGCATGAAACAATATCCATGGTGGAACAGCCAAGCCAGAAAAGAAGGATGTCTGAAGAACAGAATGAAAGTCTTGAGAATTAACTCAAGAAGAGAAACAATAAAGCAGCATGGAAATGGAGCAGGAAGGTATAAACAGGAAAGTTACAAATGGAATGAAAGGCTAAAGTGACTTTTTTTGTTGTGAAAGAACAAACACACCTCATTAGGACAAAGAGTCAGTAACATATTCCCATGTACCAACTTCCCGTGCAAGGATCCCTGGTTATTTTAGTGGATTACAGCTGTATGACCAGAAGAAATCATTTCCACATACTGGTGGGGAACTTCAAAAGCAGCTAACAAGGCTGAAATCAATCTCTCTTCTCTTAAAAGTTTTACATAGCAAAGCCCTGTAACAACTGCCCCGAGTATTCTCTTAACAATTGCGAGAAGTTCAGAGCAAGCTGCTCAGGGCTATGATTCATTCGTGGCTCTCTGCCAGAAAAATAAATACATTCAAGACCAGTGGCCCCAAGGGGAAAGGTAGGCCACTCTTTAAAAAGCACAAGATAAATGATTTACAGAGCAGAATCCAGTTTTCAGCCTATGTGGATGAGGAGGAAGGACTTTTTTACGTCTCCCAAAGACTTAGTGCACAGACTTGGATCCTGGCAGTGCATCAACACATGGGGGAACTGGGAACTGTTGAGCTGGGATTTGCAAAACTCACTCCAAAGAGCAAGAAATGACCCCATATCCTGCTGTACACAGAGTTCTAAAGGCAAATCAAGACCTGCAGTGGGTCTCCAGCAACACAGGACAAACACAGCCGGCTCAGGTTACAGGGAAGTGCTGTAAAGTCACACCTGAGCAGGGACAGAGGGAGCCTCTGGCACAGTGACAGTGACAAACAGCTCAGAGGTGGGCAGGGCCTGACACCAAACGGCCTCTGCTGCACATAACAATGGTTCATTAGCTGCTAAACAGCAAGCAGTACTTATTTATTTTATTTTCCCAGCAAGCGAGGTGCAGGATGGACACTGGTGTTTCACTGTGGGAGGGAGGCCAGATATTCCCACAGCAGACTGATTTGTCACTGCCCTCTCACGTTCTTTCATCCAGGAGGTCAGGGCTCCATCCTGAATCTGTTCATCTGTCCAAGAGCTCTGCATCTCTCAGGGTCTGTTTGCCCCACTGGGATCAGTGTTTTCTGTCCCTAACCTTCCCCCTGAGCACACCTGAGCAAGTCAACACCAGATTACAGATTGCTTCTTATAAAGCTTGTGCTGAAAGGCAAAAAGTGCTGTGGCCACCCCAAGTCCTCACTACCCACCTTACAACTATGAATTAAAGACTTCTAGATTATCTAGAAAGGAACCTCTCCATGCTAACAAAAAAAAATCCAGCCAAACCCCAAGGCTGAGTTTATTTAAGTGGCTTCAATTCCCTGCTTCCATTTTTTATACTACAAACTTTTCAAATTGGGGATTTTGGTCTCTCACTAATCGGGACAGAGAATGCCAGGGCCATAAAAACATCCTTTGTCCCCATAAAAAGTTTAGGCAGCCTTGTGCCATCAGCAAAAGGGCATTTGAGGGGATTTGTTTTACACTTTCTATCACCAATGGATAATGCAAAGTGTTAGGAATCTGCCTCTGACCTTAAAAAGTTTCACTGTGATTTATTTCCTACTTCCCAGTAATTATTTCCTGAGTCTGGATTAAAACTTCAAACTCAAATATTTTAAAATAGTCAATATTTAAAGTTTCCCTGTGATTAAAGTGAGCCTGCATGAGTCATATTACATACAACAGTGGATTTTATATTGTCTTTCTTAAATTTATGCTCTAAACTTCTCCCTGGAAACAATTATCAGACTACTTCATTGAAATAATTTATTTTTTAAAGTGAGATCACTAAATCAAATATAGCTTGAGAGATGGCCCTGATGATCACATAATACACAAGAAAAAACCCAAACATGCTAATCAGGAAAGATAAATTTTATTTCCATTTTTACCATTATTTTTATCATTGACATTCTAATAAGTAAAATGAAATATTTGCTGAATTTATTTCTATTAAGAAAAAATTCCCAAATTAGCAAACTCACCTGAGTGTGAAAAATATTCTCTTTACAAAAGATCCTCCCAAATTATTGCACCAGACATGGATACTGCCAGTAATGCCCATTCTCTCATGCCAGGATTAATGTAACAAATCAGGTAAAACTCCAGTTTTCTTTAGCTTAGCTAATTTAAAGGGAGTACAAATTTCATCTTTGTTGGCAGTATTTTCAGGGGAAAAAACATCATCAAAGAATTAAAAAAATATAAAAAAAAAATATATCCTTTTGTTCATAATATTCCCAATTTTCCAGTGTTTGGATAGAATCTTCTGCTTCTATCCTTATTTATTAATATTATTAAATATCCTCCTTAAAGGACCTGACAGCAGCCAAGCTGCTCGTTTCCCTCTCCCACACTGTGGCAGTTTTTGGATTCAGGATGTGACACACCTGAGAAATAATTTCCCCTTCCCAAGGTCTGCCCTGCAGCAGCACCCAGGGAACATCCTCAGAGGAATTCTAAGGATGAACCTGGCAGTGCAGGAATGTTCCACACCTCCTTCAAACTCCAGGGATTCCCCAGTCCTGTAAATCCCTGAAAGGTCTAAATTTGGGACATTGATTAGTTTGAGAGAGGCTCTGAGGGTATTTTGGGAAGTAAAGCTAACAACACAAAGAAAATGAGTGACTTTGGGTTTTAATCCATCTGTACAATTAATCTTTTTTACTTAAGAGTTTTTCAAAATTCAAGCTCTAATATACAGGAAAGCTAATTTCAGTATTTACAGAGTATAATTCCTTTGCCCTATTGCCAACAGATTTCCCATTAAAAAGGAAAACAGGGCATTTAAATCATCAGAACAGACTTCTTAAATACACTGTAATCTTCTCAAGTATGCAAAGTCACATCTGCAAAACATTTAGAGAAAAAGTACCATTTATTTACCCATACACAGTATGTAAAGACTCAAGATGGCTTCTTTAACCCTCCCTTTGTCATCTTATATAATTTCTTCATACTGTAAGTTACAGATTTCTTTGCCCCTAAAAAGAAAAAAACAAAAAAAAAGAGGAAAAATATCAACATGTAGGAAGGCTGACTCAGAAGGTGCTTAATACATCAAATGAAGTATTTCCCTGGGGGAATGACAGCCTAATCCAGCAGGCAGACATGCAAATAACCTTCCTGTCACAGTCATAACACAGTAAATAATGACACCAAAAATACTTTTAATGCTATCAAAGCAGAGAAAATAGAACAGAATTGGGGTAAATACCATGCCATTGCACTTGGCATACAGTAAAGGCAGACAGCTCAATTTTCAGAGAGACAGCAGCAGTCGTTGCCTCCACGTGTTGAGGAGTTTTAGATATGATGGGATTGGGGATGACCCCACACAGTTTGTAAAATGTATCCTTGGAGTTAAACAATTTCTGAAGAGCCTTCTCTTACAGACCTACAGTAAAAAACTCACAGCCTCCTGCTGGGTTTTGTCATCGAGTATTTGTAAATTTAAAAACAAAACACTGTTAATCTTGGCATTTCAGGGGGGTTCTGAGATGTGCAGATACTTGCTTTTCCTTTTTTGTTTAACAAATAAACCCCAAAACAAACAAGTAAAAAACCTGACACAACACACAGAGTGACTGTTCAGGTTCCAGAGCAGTCTAATCACACCCTTACAAATTCAGGACTGAAAAGGCAAGTTTTTAATGCTGCACAAAAAGCTCTACTTTTGACACCTGCACAGGTTAAAGGTAGAGTAGATTATACTTACTACAATCTTTCCTATGTTTATTTAATTGAACACCTGATAACACTAAAATACACAGAAGGAATTTAGCCAGAAGTCACACAACGTTGCAGACCAGAACACAAGGAAAGATCTGCAACAAACAAGCAACCTCAACCCAAGTTTAGCCATGTGCTGCACTGGATTTTTAAATTTTGGGGGGCATAATAATAGTTGATTTGGAAAGACCTCAAGAAAAATAAAGAAAGGAAAAAGCAAAAGAAGGAAATAATTTAAAGATATAAAATTTTGATAGATGCATTCAAATTTGAGTTGTAAGAAGTCAAATGAGTAGGCAGCAATAAGGAAAAGTGCACACTTTCATTTGTGACAGAATAAGAAGGCTTTGATAACAAGCAGGCTGCAGAGAATCAGTTCTGCACTTCCCATGTCTCCAACTGCAATTTAAATAAACACAACTTCACCTTTTGTAAGAAACCATCCATACATGTATTTTGAACTTACAAACCCATGTGCATCCCATATGGATGCTCCTACTTCTCCATATTTAATAGGTTTTTGTAAAAGCAAGCACACTAATGAAGTCATGACAGGCTTTTCTTTGCAGCATCTCAAATAACAAGTAAATAATCATGTAAATCCTCAATATCTGCACGGAGCTTGCACACACAGTAACAATTCCTGTCTCAGCACACGGCCAAGCTCTGGCACAGCACAAATAAAAGAAGTGATTCCCAACCTGCAGCGTTAAAACTGTNGCAGGTCTGTCCACGCAGCTGCTTCCCCAAAGCAGCCCTCGGGCTGATGAATCACAGCTGCAGCAGAAGTTAATGGGTGTAATTAGGGCTCGCTCTCAGAATCCGAAGCAGTTGGACCACATGAAAATGTCTTTCTACTTCAGCTCTGAATGTGGGATTTGGTGGTTCCACCTCCCCTTTGGATTTTTCCACTGCAGGATGCAGAACAAAGCTCTGATGCACATGGGAGCGAGCCCAGAGCATTGCAGTGTAAACACCACTTGGGTCTGGTTTTACTTATTCCACGTTGGGTTTTGTGCAAGTGTCAGTGCTGTGAGACAGCAGTTTGGCTGTGAGGCCCCCAAAGTTTCCTGGGAGGTTTGCCTGGCTGCAGTGCCCTGTATTTCCTTTGGAAAAGCAACACTGATGCAGGTACTGCTGAAGAGCTGCCATGTGGAGCAAACAGTTACATATTTGTAGTGCACATGCAAACCTTGTACAGGTATTTACAGTGAAGCCAGTGGCCTGCAGTGTCTGCTCAGGCAGCTGCTGAAGAAAGGAGTTATCACAAAACCAGAGTATTTTATATGTAAACCTTAAAAAAAACCCAAACAATGCTCGAATCCTTGAAAACAAATGCTGTTCAGAACATTCGTGCTAACTTAAAATTGTTTGAACAAATGCTTCAACTGATGATTTAATCTATAAGATTGTATTTATAGAAAAATTTTCAAGGCTTACAACATTCCTTGAGTAAAATATAAAGAAGAAAGAAGCTAAAGAAGTACCAACATCTCCTTCAGAGGAGCTAAATATAAGAGCTGCAGAGCAAGTTCCCAAAGCCCAGGCAGACTCTGGCTATGTGGGAAAACAAATCAAACCCTGGTGCCATCTCTAATGGGAAACAGAGAGGCAACCTCACCACAGACTCAAAGAAATACACAGGCACATTTTCAAAAACTAAATAGGACATTTAACAACAAACAAAAACAGAGCTGGAGCTCGACTTGAAAACCACATTGGCAGAGAAAGATGAAAAAAGTTCTCTTAAATGGGTTGAAATTCCTTCTTGTGCTCGTGCTCCTTGGCAGGAATGTTCATACCCAGCATGGCATCTCAGCACAGCTATTGCTGAGTTAATACTGAATTTGGAAATGCTGTACCTTGCTCTGCCATGCTGTGCACCAGAGCAGGCATCTCACCTTTGCTGGTGTTGCTAAGACAAAATGAGCTAAGGAAAACAGATTGTGTGCCCTGTAATACCTCAAAAAGAGTGATGGCCAGCTAATGAAAACTCTCTTTTGCAAGCAAAGTATTTGTACAGTTACTAGGAACAGCAATAAAAAGTCAGAGCTTACTTCATGGAGCCACAGATTTCATGAATCTCTTTCATATTTTTTATTCAAGTTACTATTCTTGACATAAGCACTGCAGAAGGTCAGAACCTTATACTTTTCCTAAAATCTCTGCTAGAAAGTGTGAAAACAGGTCTTATGGGAATAGAATATAAGACAAGATTTGGATAAAGAATAAAGAAATGCAGCATCCTTAGGGACTGCATTTCAAGCTCCACATTTTCCTTTAAAACACATTCCTTGCCTGAGTCAAGCAAATACTTCCATGTAGGAGCCACATTCCTGTTTTCTCTGTAAATTCTGTATCCTATGAACTTGAGAGCCCCAGGAGCTGGCACAGCCAGGGCAGCAGCAGGAATGCTGCCCTAGGGATGCATTTTAAGAAACCATGACTGGGAGAAAATCTAGAAAATACAATGACAGATTTAACAAACTCAATGGTGTTTGGAGACAAATATCTAAAAAAAAAAAAAAAAAAAAGGCCAAAGGTTTTTGCTAACTCCTAAAGCTGTGGAGACCCACCCCTGCTCAATTCCAGGGCAGATCACACAAACATCACACCCCAAAAATACTGAGGTGACATCCCTGCTCAGTTAAATTTCACTCCTGAATTCTGTCACTAATGATTTTGGCCAGATTCTGGCAGAAGGGTGTAAATACACTTAAAAAAACCCCCAAACCACAAAAAAACCCGAATGATGCAAAAAGTAAGAAAACCCCCACTCCCCCAAACCTCCTTGCTCAAATTTGGCTTGTGCTGGAGGCAAAACACCAAAATTGCTTTGCTGTACCTGAATCAAATCATAACAATATGTTTCCATCACTAAAACCACTAGTAGAAAATAATTTCTAGATACAACTCCATAACTGACTGATTAGAAGGAAACCATAGCTTGTTTTAAAGCTAAAAAAACCCTACTATATATAAAGCAAAAAGCAGTTAAGACAAAGGGAAATAGAGACATTTCCCAAATAACTGGTTTCAGGTGCACAAACCATGACAAAAATCACAAGCTATCAAGCCCCAGAGGTGATTTTCTGTCCATCAGAACAGGTAGGAAGGGAGTATAAATAATCCACATAGTTTATAACTATTTCTGTTCCTCCTGCTGCACTTACACAGAGAGCTCTGCCCCACTGGGCATTCAGGATAACATGAATTCAACAGGAATAACAGCCTTTGAACCCAGTAATGGCATCATTTGAATATCATTGCTTTAGTGGAAGAATTGGGAAGAGGTATGAATGAGTTCAGAAATTTATTTGAGCAACTTTAAGCCTTTTTAATACAAAAAGTGAAGAACTAGTGTCCATCAGCCAAATCTGGCCTGCATAGAAAGTCAAATTGAACTCAGAAGCTGGTTTTTCTTACTTTTGGGTTGTTGAAGGGTTTGTTTGTTTATTTGTTTAACAGTCACACAGACTGCAGTTCCTTTCAGCATTTTATAATTTTGCAATAGTTATAATAAAGCCTCTGCTTTAAATGTTGCTTTGATTTTCCAGGGACTTTTAATTAAACACACAAAACGTTTATTCTTTAAACTCCTCTAATGAGACAGTCCTGGGGCCCTGTCATTTTTTCCTTTGTGAAATGAGAAGGCCCATGTTGACAGAAATCACACACATTCTTACCAGCTGTCAGGATGGTTTTAGCACTCTGCACTACGCTGGAGGATCTCACAATTCCTGAAATGCCTGCAGAGGGAAAAGCACACAGATGTTACCCATCTCAGCACTTGTGTGGGGATTCTTTTTACCCTCCACCATGCACAAGTTAAATATTGTTCCAGTTATACAATCAAGCTAGCCTGAAAGTAAAACATACACTTTACACAGAGAAGATTTGGGTTTGCTCTGCTTTTTCATACTAATTAAAAGTATTCTCTAAACTATTTAAAATTATTTTATATATAACATACCAAAAAAAAAACCCCAGATCAATATTGAAACAGACAACAAGCAGCAGGAATTGACTGAATCCATTTGTTTAGTGTTCCCATCAGTTCTCTACTAAGATGATTAATCACAAAGGATTCACAGATGTTTCATCTAAGTGCTGGTAAATTAACATTCTAGAGCAGAACAAATTATACTCCCTATTTACTTCAACATGAAATTGGGATTTGGCACTTCTCTGATCAAGCAGAGATACCTCTGTTGTGCAGTGCTTGCCTGGCTTTTCTAAATTACAGCTTTTGAAGATAAGGCTTGTTTACCACTTTGCACTGTGGCACATTCAGTTCTCGTTGTCCAGTGGTTCTTAGGTATTAAAAGAATAAAACCTTTTTTTTTTTTTCAAAACTATTAAGTTGTATTTGTTCTAGCATATATAAAAGCATACTGATATGTACAAAGCTACTCACATCACTAAATACTTGAAATAAATGTAGAAATGCAGCAGCCTCAGAGCAAGTCTTCCGAACAGACACATTCTGCACTGACCCATAGAGTATAATTTCAAATATTTTTAAATCCTTCCTTCAAAGCTACTTCCATAATGAAGAACAAAGCTGAGGGTAATCCATGGATAAGTAAGGATACAATATTCCACTGGAAAACCATTTGAGGGGTAGGAATAGGGAAGAGAAAGGAACAAATCATGTCTATGTAGCAAAATATCTTGGGACAATGCAATTCAATTTGAGTAATCAGCTTTGTTTTGTAGGATTCCCAAATGGCTTGGCCTGGCCTTTACCCAGATTGATGAATTAGTAAAATGCTTTGGCCACAAAAGTAAGAGCATCTTGATTTGTTCTCCTAAGAGTTTAAACTGCTGGGCCTGAGAAGATCAGTCCAGGGTTTGACACTGAACTGCTGCTCCCTGGGCAGTCACAGCTGTGCCTGCCAGAACTGCAGAAATACAACCAGCAGCACAATGAGCTCAGGAGGGTGACTCAGAGCTCTGGGTGCAGCTCTAACACTGCATCCTCTGCTCCCAGATCCAGTTTTTGTCCTGGTTTTTATCCCATGGTTGTTGCAGCCCAGCACAGAAGGTGCCATGAAAGGAGCTGGACACCTCCATGTCCCAGTGCAGTTCATCCCATGCTGTCTGGGGAGAACTGCAATGCCCAGGAGCTTTGTTTGCCCCAAAGAAATCAGCCTGAGAGCTCCCTCAGCAGCTGTGTCCAGTGGCTCCCAGGCACCATGGGAGGTTTTGCTGTGCTCAGGGAGCTTGCAAAATTCGCTACCTGGAACAGAAAATGTGTCAAGTTCTTAAAATACATAAAGGGCCCCAAGTACTAAACTTTTTCATTTCTCTGCAGTGTACCAGAACATTGGTGTCTGCAGCATCAGCTTTAACTTGCTCATATGACATAATCTTGCCTGGGAGCAGCTGTGCTGATGAGAAGCACCTCAGCCTTCTCCCTCCAAGCTGGAGCTCTCTGCCAGGGCTCACATGTCTGGGCTAACCACGATGACTGGGAAGGGTAATGTCAGCAAGTCAGAAAATGACCTCAGCCCTGCAATGTATGACTGGGAGGATGTAAAGCTTAATATTTTGATGAAGTTTTGCCTGAAGATGGAAGCATCAGAGTTAGGTGATCTAAGCAGGCCACACTACTCCCTAAATGCTGCCTCTTTCAGGACCCAAACCACAACACATCTTCCTATATCACTAGGAATGCTATTGATAATACTTCAGATAAGCTGTTTGCAGTCAAATCCAAACCCAGGCTTTTAGGAATGTATTTCATGATTAATCTCCTGGATTTTTTCACCCTCTGTTTAAATCATCCTTCTGAAATAGAACAACATACACAATAGATTTGTATATCTATCATGTCTTAAAGGAGATTACAGACATTGGTCCAGACCTACCTTGATTCACCACAAATCCACAGTCAGGGTCATGGGCAACTTGCAGTAAAATTTCTTCCACATCTCTGTTCTTTCCAGGAGGGTTTACCAGAGCAGTTATCTTTTGTTGCAGAGTCTTTGGCAAAGCCATAAGTTGTGTAAATTGACCTTCTGGACTTTTATCAATCTGAATGTTATAAAAATAAGACAGTAAAAACATTCAGTTCTCTTTTTTTTTTTTAAGAAGTCAGAAAATTGACCTCTGATAAATATCTCCCAGAACCTGATCCACTTCACTAGAAAAGGTCATTGACAATGCTAATAAAAACTTCCCAAGCACAGGGAAATGCAGTATCTCAGGTCTCAACCTGAAGAATGACTCAATGCAAGGGTTTTTATTCAAGGGAAGACACACATGATCTTGCTGTGTCTGCAAGTAAGTTTTCATTGAAACTGTATCATTTCTGTTGTATCCAATTTCCTTTGGAAACATAAATACACTACAATAAAAAAAAAAGTTCCCCAAAGACCACTTAGCTGAGTTTCTTCTGCCTGAATATAATCAAACTGCAGACACACACACATTTCAAGTTTAGCTTGAAAACCATTTTCTCTGCTTTAAACTCCAAACCACATCTGGTTTGTATAATTTGAAGAAAACATTCATCCCACATTTTCCAGTCTAAATCAGAAATTCAACGACCCTTTTTTGAATACAATGTTACCAACACCCAGGCCTGTACAGATTTCTCCAAAATGTAATGCAGGATGAGCCAGAGCTCTCCAAAAGCAGAGGAAAATCTGAAGAGCTCCTTTCCTCCCACATAAGGTTTTAGACCCTTCATGGAGACATCAGACAGGAGCCTGGTTGCCCTCTCCACTCCCTTTTGTCAGTGTGGAGAAGATGATCTCCAGATGAGTCAGCCTCAACTCCAGAGGCAGCCTGAGCAGCTCTGAGCATTGTGTGGGAGGAATCTGTGCCTGAATCAAAACTCAGAGCTGGGGTCTGCCTTCCCTTGGTTCTGAGAGACCTTGGAAGAGAGAATTTTCTCTGCAGCACTGCATATCCTGGAGCAGGGGGTTCTCTTCTGTGCTAACTGCACCCCCAGCAGTAGCCAGCCACCTTTGGATTCCACTGGGGACTTACTGCCAATAACCAGAGGAAGGTGTGAGCAATAAAGTATTAAACACTTTGCTTCAAACCAACAGCAAAATGAGGGCATTTAATCAACAGTCTTGATGACTATTGTGGGATTGTGGAGAGATTTATTATCCAATAATAAATTTGCAGTATGCTACCAGGATTTGTTTAAAGGTAAAACAACAGGGAGTTTTTTCTTGAAGGAAGTATTACTAATTCTTTCCCAAATTCATTTAAATACTGCTTCCACCAAACTGTTCACAAGCAATAAGAAAACATGGAGACAGCTGCAGTACAATACAGATTTGCCTACGTTTTATCCCAAAGCATTGCAGTCAAACTGTTCACTGTGCTCAAGCCTGTAGTTAAGCCAGTTTCTAACAAAGACACATCCTAAAAGGTGGCATTTGGCAGATAATTACCCAGGCTTGAGGATAAACAGGTGCCCATGTCCAGGAGATAACTAGTGCTATTTGTGACCTCACCATGAAGTTTATATCACACTTTAATGTTCTCACAGGGACATGCAGATTACATGAGGAAATACTGCTACTGACTGTGGCATCTCTCCCCTAACTGCACTGTTACATACCAGAAAGGTGGAATTCGAGATACTGCTCATTCTGGATTTCCCAAAATCTAAGAAAAAATGGCTTTTTATGGGTATTAATGGCAGAATTTCACTTGGGTTTAGTCAGTTGATCGTCATAGCTAGCACTTGATGAGGTTTTCCATGAGTTTTTGATTGCAGAAAGTTGCACCTCTGAGTTACAGCCTGATCTCTTTAACACAAACCATCTGTTTATTCCTCACTTCCTAGCCTGTTATTTCCATATGGAAGTCATTAGAACACACATTTTACAATGATCTGCTCTGGTTGCCTTGCTGGGGTCTAGTTCTGTGCCCATACTCACAAAATGAGCAGTACTTCCTCCATATGAAGAAACTGGTATGTAAGGCAAATCTTCTGGTGGCAGAATTAACTACACAACAGAAACATAACAAACAGCAAGTACAGAGCCTACAACTGCTCTCCTTGTTGCATGGCACGATTCCTGCCTTCTGTCAGTGTGATAAAGCACTTCCACTTGCTTGGTTTAAAGCTGTTTAGAAGGAGAACACTTGCCTCTAGCCTTCCCAGATGGTGCTTGTACACCACTTGAGGGCAGTCCTGGAGTATGTTACTGTACAGCTTCTGGAAATGGGCAACGTTGGGTTTCACTATGTTCTGCACTTTGGATTTGTCTTCTCCTATTATCATTCTGAAATCACCTAGTCAGGAAAAGAGTGTGAAGCCATTAGGAAAAAACCCCAAAACAGAGAGGAGAATATATCAGAAACCAACATAGTCCAGAGCTGTCATCTAAAACTCTGCTCTCCAATACTATATATATCTATACAATCCACAATAAGGTTCATTTAATAGTGAAAAGAACTATCCAAATACCTTCAAGCACAGAAAAAAATTGTCCTTGAAGGCACCTATTGTTATGTGGCCTGTGATAAAATGTCATGAGCCCACCTGTCCACATTTTCACTTGGGCAACAAAATAATTCCAGCTGCCAAGTGGCAGTAACAGTTCCATTCTTTGCAATTATACCCCAGACTCAAGAGATTACTAAACAAATTGCCCAGTCCTCATACTTTGTATCCACAAGCAAATAAGCTTAAATTTTCCAGTTTGAGAGGAAATAATTTGCACTGTTTCTGCACTCCAAGGGCAGTACCTGGAGTTCAGCTAACAGCACTCATGGTGAGATCACTGGATCACCCTTTCCTCATAGCCATGTATTGTGTTAGATGTTTCAAAAAGAAATTCCTTTCAACACCATTGTTCCATTACTGACCTTCACACTTTCTTTTCTGATACATGACTGAAAAGTTGCAAAGAGAATGAGTGAAAAGACAGTCAGTCTGTATGGAAGCATTCCACTTTCTCCATTAGGTACTAGCCTGGCTGCTTCCTGGGTTTCCAGCCAGGAGCTGGATGCTCAGTGTAGCTTGCATCAACAACCAAAATTCTGAATCAATTCCCTTTCCCACTTCCCACATTCAGGAGATAAATGTTGTTGAAAGGTGGCAACTTGCTAGCCTTCCTTAGTTTATTTCAGTTGATGTCATGCCACAAAACAAACACTTTGCATATAAGTGGTACTGACTCAGGGTACTCAAATAATGCAGAAAAAAATAAAAACATTTTCTAAATTAAAGCCTGAACATCTCTTTCCAGCAGTCTCCAAGGAGACTGATTAGAGTAACACATAAAATCAATTTTGTCTACTAGTACAGCCTCTGAAAGACTTAACAAAATGTCAGCAAAATAAATATCCACAAGCAGCCTTTTTCTTGTGCATTCCCAGCTGGGAGCTGTATTGCTTTAGCTTTGTTCACACAGCACAGCCACTCTCAGCATTTTACTGGGTTTTGTTTAATTGCACTGTTTCAAAGAGTATATGAAAAGTATCTTGGTCACTGGTGCCACCAAGAATCCAATGTCAGTGCTGGGCAGGCTTCAGGTGGGCAGAGAAGCAGCAAAAATCCCTGGCTGGCAATCCCACCCTCAGCACCCTCTTGCTGGTGCTCTAAAACAGGCAAAAAGTCATAAAAGAACTGCTCTGGAAAAGCAAGTTGCAATCTGAACTGCACTCAGAGGTGTTACATAAAACAGCAACGCTCCCCAGTAAGGCCAAGCTGCAGCTTTGGCCTCCCTGTGCTTTCTTTAAAAGCCAAACTTGCATTTCTGTAGGAGCAAAGGAAGTGCTGTGTAAAGCACAACTCCAACCAAACTGGTTCACAGTAATTACAGTAAGGATGTCAGCACTGAAAAAGCAATGCTGAGTTAAATTGTAACAATTTAGAGCCATTTGCAGTAGTTTCTTCAATATTTTTCCTACCAATTTCCTAATTAACGACTAAAAAAAAAGAAACTCAACAAATACCAACCTGAAGTGTTAAATGTACATCAAAGAATCATAATCTGGATCTGTAAGTTAACTAAACAAGAACCTTAAACAGAGCACACTCAAAAAAAGATGGCAAGGTATGAGTCAGACTATCAGATGACTCAACATTGCACTGAGTGGTAAGAAAAATTTTTTTCCCAAGGTTTTGAAACACTACACCAAAATACAATGCATGCAAACAGAAGAGAACCCACATTATTTAATCATATCCAATCACTCACACTGAGCTGTTCAGAAACCAAGCAGGTATGAGCAGCATTGCTGATGTACCTACCCCTATTTCCTGGGAATAAACCCAATTAGTGTTTTGGAGCTGTTATGTAAGCCACCATTCAGACAGAATTTTTGGAGCACACAGCAGGGCAGGCAGATGATTGATCACACATGAAATTCCAACTGTGGTACAGCAGCTCCAACTACAGCTCTTCTCCTCAGCCACTTCAGACCCCACAGACTCACCAGAGTAGGAGAGTCCTGCAATCTGCATATAAAGTTCCTCTTCAGAGAAGCTCTCTGGCAACATGAGAAATGCTGCTGTGACTGCACTCTTCAGGTTGCTGATAAGAGCAGCTTGCAGCTTGCTGTTCTCATTCTGGGCCAGGATCTTCACCTGGAAAAGCAGAGCCATTGGAAGCAAAACTTCAGGAAAGCACTACTGAAGATGGAGCTAAAAATGTTATTTATGTTTCATGCTGGATTGAGTAAGAAGTTAATTTAAGATTAGATCTTAATAGTATGGTACAGTAAGTACTGGAGCATCCCCTTCTGTTTACACCATGTGAGAGAGAGGAACATGTTTTTAAGAATTAACAGTCTGCTGGAAAAGGCTGTTTTTACACACACTGCTATATGCAACAGACATTGGCTGATCTCTGAAGAGTAGTCACCTTTCCATATTCATCAGAATAGGAAATATGAATGCATCAACAGAAATACTTCATATGGGATTGTGCAACAACAAAAAAGCCTATTGTCACACTAAAAGAGAATAGAACACCAGAGAGAGAGAAGTTTTCTTATTATCTTCATTATTTTTTTTTTTTTTTTAATAGAGGACTCTCCTATGAAATACTTCAAGTAGTTTCTCAGACAGGAGTTGTCCTAGAAGAAGCAGGGCTTTATTTTTGTACTTTGCATGAGAAGAATGTGAACTCAAGGGGATCTTCACTTATCCATGAAGAACAAACAGGTCACTTGAGTGCCTCCACCTGCCACAAGAAATGTTTCTTTTCAGGAAACACTGAAACTGTTCAAGACCAGCTACAGAACCCAATCACCAAGGATATGGAAATAGACTGCAATAAAAGGCAGATCTTTGGTAGGAACTGAAGACAGAAACACACTGCTATAGAACACAGGCCCATGAAGGCAGACTGGTTTAGGAGAAGGATGCACTTCCAGAAACAACTCCCCTAGGAATCCCTGCTTGGGGTTTGTCTTTCTCAAGTCTTCTCACTAAGCAATAGTGTCTTGCTTACAAAAGGTGGCTTTTTAATATTTGTCTACTCTACAACACCTTAAAATTCAAACCCACTGGGCGTTGTGAACAAAGGTATCCTCCTTGATTTTTCTTAAATCTCATCAACCAATTCACTCAGATGTATGTTATGTATGTTCCTAACTTGCTGCTACAGGGAAATCTAAGGAAAGTCAGAACAGAAAAATCTGTGGCACTCCAACAGTCACACAGGTGACTGCAATACCTTAGGACTGGCATGGAAACATCAGCAAGTTAAGGACACCACACTTAGAGCCTTTTAAAACATGAAACTCAGCAGAGATGTTATTCCTCCTCATGGAAGACCCCAGCCTTGTCTTAGAGGAGCAAAAGGAAAAACGTCCTCCTTTTCTAAAAATCTCCCCCTAATATAAAGCAGGTTTTTTTTCAAATGAAAATAATATGCTAGGCTTTAAAATCTGAATGCCTGAAACACTGATAGCATTTATGAACAAATTTGTAACAGTTCAGAGAGCTGCAAATCTCCCAGGGAAGTCAGAGTGCAATGGTTATCACCCTGATACAAGGATGGATGTTGATTCCTGGGGTAAATCTGAAAGAGCACCAAAGTTAAGGAAGGCTTTTTCACAGTACAGAGAATTTATATTCACTGTACTATGTCACAAATCAAAGCAGCAGCAAATGCAGCCACACTGAAAACAGCTATTCACTATTCACTGTTGATGTGACATCCACAATTCTTCCTTCAGTTATCTTCCTCAGTGTATTAAGTTTCATTCTTCACAAAGATAACAGCTGCTCTAACCTGGATCATGCTGTAATATATCTCTGGAGATAAAGCCAGCAGTCTGAGACAATCTATTCAAACTTTCACTCCAAATTTTTTAGTTAAGAGCATAATTAACTTGTGTTCCAAGACCTGAAGGGATTTCTCCTCTAATTCTCCCCCTCTCCTCCTAACAAATTTTCCCTTAGCACTGCTGCCATCTGCTGAAAGCACATCGAGGCAGGCACAAGGGGGAAAGCAAAGACTGTTTTTTATAACCCAAATATGGAGGAGAAAAACCAACGTGCACAACCCATGGTTCATTCAGTTATGAACCAGACAGTTACTGCACAGCAAAGCTGCTTCCATCTTTAAAGATTTCCATTCTTTATCTGTGTTAAATTGTTATAATCTGTTATAAAAGGCAAATAGCACATTTAACATTAAAGGGACTTGGCATTAATAAAGTCCAGTTATTTAAGATCCACTACAGGCAGAAAGCTGTTATTGATATACTCACCTTTAGGGGTTCTTTTTCCACAGAACATCATTAAAACCCACACCTCACCTCCTTTCTGAGAGATTACCCCTCTAGGGCTACCCCCCAAATTCAGGGCAGATTATTTGTGCAATACTGATGCACAGATCCCTAAGAGATGAATTTCAAACTCCAACTGATCATTTTCCAGCCCTGTAATTCTTGCATTTCCAGAGACAGAAGTGAGCACTTACTGGCTTCTGTAGGCGCCCAGCAACATAGAGAGTTTTCCAGTGAAACAAATCCTCAATCAAGGCATCAGTGCTAATTACTCCATATTTTATCATCTGGGAAAAAAAAAAAAAAGAAAAAGAAAACAACAAAGCAAAATAAAGGCTTTTGAGAAACCTATACCTGCATTGCTTTTGCTACATGCCATCACTGTCCCTAATTCACACACACCTCCAATAAAAAACTGGTTGCATAATAGGAAAATATTTATTTGTTTTAATTAACACACGAGGTAAGAGAAAAAATTCCCATTTATATGTAAACTTTACACGTTGGAATAATTCACATTATGATATTGAAAACACTCAAGAAATAGTCTGTCAGAGACCTAAATTAAAACCTATAGATATTTATGTATCCTGTTATTGGGAGGTAGAGGGTGTATCAGGGAGTTTTTTCTCTTGCTCTTTGATATTAGGAAAAAAAAATGTGATTTTTTAGCTTATTTTATGTAACTGGCAAAATCACTGGACTTTCCACAGTTTGTTATAAATTTGTATTACCTGAATTTCCAAAGATTATCAGCACAGCAAGGCAGCCAGCTCTAGAATTTCTGGACAACAAAGGACCATTGACTGTAACAGGACTGAGCCATTAGAAAATAAGACCAGGGCATAAAGAGCCAAGAACACAATGCCATGGACAAAACCAGTGGTCCTTCCAATGAAATCCCAAATCCTTTTTTACACCAAGCAGATAAAGCTTAAACCTCAAAATCTAGTACAGGGACAAGAACAAGACTGACAGTGTGTTTCCCTCACCCCTTATCACACACAGAGGTGCAGGAACAGGACTTGCTGGATGAGAACCACTCACCAAAACTATTAATTACACTCAAGTCTTGCAGGTCAGAGCATTAGATATTAAACAACACAAATGTCAATTCCAACTTGCTGTGTTGGAACTTGAATTTTATATCAAACAAATGGTAAAAGTCCACTTTGCTGTTACTACATGGTCAACTGCTGAAATGAAGCACCACCAGAACTTTACCACCATCAAAACTGGCAAGGGATAAGATATATACATCCAGTTCCTGAAGTGCTTTAGCTGTAGGTTCCAAACACTGCTCCCACTTTTAAGGTGCAAGACCAGCTGCTCTGTTTGCTTTTTAATTAAAATGTTGTTAGTGAAGCAGTTTGAGACGTAAACATTGAAGATAACAAAAGTTAATCTACAATTACAATGTGCAATATTTGCTTCCTGAAATTTGTTTTAATCTAATAATTTTAATACTTCACAGACATAAATATTTAACTTAACTCACTGAGACTCCTTGTACCTACCCTGCCATTGCATGGCACTAAGGTGTTGTAGTAAATTCCTGCTCCATAGCTCTGTATGGTAGTTATCTTTTTGGGGCCAAAGAATTTTAGGAAGGAATAATGACTCCTGTTCTTTAACAAGTTCATCATATGCCAGGTGACAGCATCATCAACAGCAAACACGAAGTCCAGCATATTGTTCTGAGGATAAGGAAAAGAGTGTTGGGGTTTATATGTCGAAAAGAGCCAATGTTATCATAATAATTTAAGATATACACAGTAGCAAACTTCCAGCTAACCATTATTCATGAATGAGAAATAAAAATAAAACCCAAAATGTAAATAATAGAGACAGATCCTGCTTAAAGGTTCTAATGAAGTTGTATGTTTATTGTCAGTCTATCAGATAGTCTAAAATTTTCCTGTCCTGGTCATGACCAAACTTCAGCCCTCCAAAACAGGGCAGCAGGTGTAAGATCTCCACCTCTCTAACTCATAGCTCAGTGGAACAGCTCACAGTGCTAATGAACAGCACTTTTTGGCCACGAATGGAGGGATGTGGGCAAATAAAGGCACCACCCGAGAGCTGGCAGCAAGGAACTGCACTTCTAGCATATTCCTTTGCTTTTGTCAACAAAACAACACAAACCATAAAAATAAACATTATTTCCAAGCTGTTGGCCCTCAGACGATGAGGAAGCCCCCCAGACTGCCATCTCAGTGCGGCAATGTATTTTAAATTCCCCTCTTACGCTGCACAGCAGTTGCACGAGCTGTAATAACTCTCTTTAAAAGCAGTGGTAAATAACCGGACACACGTGGGAACACACCGGGCTGAAAGGGGACCCCCAGCCTCCCTCAGTGACAACCCCACTGCCGGGAGCACGCCGGGCAGCCACTGAGCACGGACCGAACACCCGCCCGCCGCTATTCCCTCGGGGATTTGGGATCTTCGCCCCTCGCCCTTCACACGCCGCAGGGCCGGAGGCAGCTCCGGTCCCCGGAACGCCGCGGGGCCCCAGCGCTCACCTCGCCGTGCTCGGCCGAGGCCCCCGCCTGCCGGAACACCCCGGAGCCGTAGGCGAAGGCCAGGCTGAGCTCCTGCGGGAAGTGCGCCAGGACCCGCCGGAACTTCACGGCTGAGCTGGACAGCACGGGCAGCGCCATGGCCGCGGCCCCGGCCCGGCCGGCCCGGCCCGGCCCAGCGGCGGCGGCGGGAGGAG
>JACBWW010000068.1:403082-426444 GCA_020086605.1 Lanius collurio
TGCCACGGCCCTGAAAGGTTGGACCAAAAACTCAGTGCCTTGTACAGGGTTCAACAAAGGAATTGGCACTTCAGAACTTCTTAGCATGAATACAGCTGTTACCTGAATAAATTCATTGAAGTATTTTGTCTGAAAACCCACAACCACATCCTTGAAGCCCCAGAGCTTTTTCCATTCTCCTTTTTCTGTGTTTGTCACTTGTGCTTTTTGTCTGCTGCTGCTTGACGTGTATGTAATTTATCTCATTTGATATGTCAGGCAGTAAAAGCCTTAGAAATGTCTTGCATGAGAGAGGAAATGTATTTTCCATTGTGCAATGCTTTCATTATTTTTCCAAGTGTTCTGTAAGAGGAGAGGAAGGTAAGGTAAAAGAAAAAAGAACTTTCTTTTGAAATGGTTCGAGTCACTTGCACTTCTATTTTCTGTGGGAATTTCATCTCATGCATCCCTATATAGGTTTGAAAATTAGGATAATACAGGTTGCACCCCTGTATCCCAGACTGCACACACCTGTAGCCAAGGGTAAATATTCTGGTCTGCAGCTGATATTCAGCTGCTTATGAGTAGTGGGAAACAAAAGCCAGTGCTGTAGAAATTCAATGAGAGCTCAGGACAGGACCCTCTGTAAAATCCAAGGAATTAGACCATGAAGGCTGTACCTGGTAAGTGTGGAACACAGTCAGAGACACTTAAACTGATGGATATGGATGTAAAACTGTGTTTGAGGAGGAGCACACTTCAGTACCCCTGTTAAACAGCCAATTTAAGAGTGTTTTGCCCACTTGCTGCAAACTCTGGGTAAATACTGGAGTTTCTTTGGGGAACACAGGAATAAACACAAACTCCTGCAAGGCAACAAGCAAGATGAAATCCTGTTTGCCTTTGCTTGCTCTGAGTGAAATAAGAGTCTGATAACTCTGTCAGCTCCAAGTGCATCAAACAGGGCTGAAATGTCTGTGTGGGAGGGAGCTTGGATTCCATCCAAAGGTTTTGAGGCATTGCAATTGAAGAGAATTAGTTCATTTTATACAATGAGTTTTGTTTAGATTAGTCCAGGAGTATCTTTCATTCTTATTTAACACTGTCTGTAGCCTTTAGCACTTGTAATATTCTGATTACCACATATGAGGGTGAGCCAACAAAAGGCTCTTGCAAGAGCAGAGCCACAAACTGACAATATATTCAAAGTTGCTCACAGAAACATCCTTTCATTCTACAAAATTATAGGAAAATATATATCCTTGTTCTTCCCTGGGATGATCCTAGGACTTTCAAAAACATTTCTGAGAAATGCATTTTCAAAAACATTACTGAGAACAGTAAGCAGACATGAATAGAGTGAATAACCTGAAATATTAACATATTTCCTCTCTCTAGAAAGAGTGGTCTCCCATTATACTGAGTGTCTTTATGGCTGAGATTTTGTTGAATTTTCCCAATTGTCCTTTTTGGAGCTGTACAAATGTGTGTAACTATTTATATTGCCAAGATTCTACGTACCTGAAACCCATGCTTGGAAAATCTTTTTCTGATTTGTGAACATTTACAAAAGAATAAATACATTAATTAAGAAAGAGCTGGCCACAGGGCAAACTGTTGGCTGGGAGTTACCTGGGAGCATGGGAGAAGGACAGAATAAGGACTTAAAGCAATGGTTTTCATTTTGCAGCCAATTGTCACAATTAACAGACTAAGGAGCTTCTTTTGGCAAACTCCCCACCACGTCTGACTAAACTTCCCCTGAGCAGGGGGTGCCATGGCCAACCCAAACCAAACAGGGTGGGAAGTTTCCTCTCTGCATTTCCCAGTGACTGACTGTCCTTTTCTTGTTTCAGGCCTTGCAGGCAGCATCTGCTGGGCCACTGACCTGCAAGAGGGAGAGCACTGCATTTCTGTCTCCAGCAGGCTGCTCAGAGCTCCCTGAGGGAGCTGTTTGCCTGCCCCTGCTCCCCTTTTGCCCATTCCCAGCACAGGGATCTCATTTCACATGGATTCTGTACATATAATTTGCAGCAACAGTGAATATACCCATGTGGAGACACGGAATATTTTTCTCTCTGTGTGAAAGAGCTGAAAGTTTGTTATGCACAGTGCCTTGTATGTGCCTTTCACTGTTTAATCAGGGTGAAGAGCAGAGCTCCTGAGGAAATTCTGTAAATAAGCACGCAGAGTGTTGGGCAAAGTAATTAGCAGTCATTATTTCTGCACAGTTAAAAATATCAGACAAACCCAGGTTTGGATTGCTTCTTCACATTGATTCACCTGTTCTAGAGAACTGAAGGATTGTCTTTTACCTGGGTGTCAAATCTGTGCTAGGGGCAAGCTTGGCAGCATTTTCAATCCTGCAGCACTTTCCTGGCTTGTTTTTCCCCAAGTGACAGCCATCATCTCCTCAGAAAGTACAAGTGGCAGTAAAAGTAGTGGTACCTCATTTTGACTCTGAGTAGTTATGCTTTTTAGCTCTGCCTTCCAAGGAAAATTAGGTGAGATGGATGCTGAGACTTGGTTGAATGAGGTACAAGAGGTACTGTCAAATAGCAAAAATAAATCTTAGTCTAGATTTTTAAGATCAATTTATGAGAAATCCCTGGGGGGAGGTGTGGGGGGACTGCCTGCCTGGCCTTGCCTGAGCAGCACATTCTGTAGGGTGGTACCCAAACCTCAACTCTTCTGCTCACACACGTTCCTTTTCTCATCTAATGGGCAGCAAAGAGGAGCTCATTTGGCTCTGCCCAGAACTCTTTCTGTTCAAACTCTTCTCACTTACTGGATTATCCAGGAGCCAGTGAGATGACTCTGATTCAGCAGCCATATGGACCAGATATCCCTGTATTTTTAGAGACAGCCTCAATGCCTGGCTGGTGCTCCCATTTTGTGCTTTGGGGCATAAATTGATTCCTGCTGAACTCAGAAGGGAAGGCTATCTCTGAATCTCTGCCTGCTGCTCCAGGGAAAGGGGCTGGACACGTTATTGGCAGGCTGTATCCTCTATTCTGGCTTCCAACTCTGCTGTTAATGCGAGGTTTGTTTGCAATGTAATTACAAATTGACAGGTATATATTTATTCTAATTGCATTTCATAGGGCTACTTAATCTTCATAAAGACACCAAGTCTGCACAGCATCTCCGTGTCACAAGCAGTGACTCATCAAAAGAAGGAGGGAAACACAGAACTTTACGTCTTTATGGTGCTCTGTCAAAATCTAAATGGGCCTAACCAGATATTCTATCTTTAATTTTGTAATCAGTCTCCTTTGCAGGGCACTTTCAGAACCTACTATTTCATTCTGACATTAGATGTGGAATTAAGCTATAATATGCACTTATAAAAATATCTGGAAACCTTTTGTTTGGGATTTGATAGCTGAACATCAGGGGTTTTCCCAGCAGTCCTACAGAGCTTATTTTCTGTTCCTACAATCAAATTACTCTGGAGAGGAAAGTATATGTGCATAAGGGGAAAGAATAAAGGAGTCAGTGCAGTTAATAAAGCAGGATTTATAACAAATCAGTTTGACAATTTCATTATGTTTGCACTCACTGAGGTGATGTAACAGAGCAACGTCAGGCAGATGGAATGATCTTCCTGCAGCCATTGATCACTTATTGCTTAGCACTTACTCATTGCTTGGCTCTAAAAGGAAAGTTCTGGGGAGCATCTGCAGATCCTTGGAGGGGGACTGGAGCTGTGTGAGATGGGTGTTTTGTCAGCCCTGATGATGAGGGTGGCTCTGGCAGGGGCAGGGGCAGGGTGCAGCCTTCTCTCAGTCCCTGCACTGAGGTTCTCACATCCCTGGTGTTTGGGGTCCTCTCTGGGGGCTGTCCCTCACCTCGGGGAATGGGACAGTGAACAGCAGCATGAAAGCTGAGAGAAGTGTCCAGCTGGTTCCAAACAAGCTGGAACTTGGTTCTTTTGGACTCAGTTCTTCCTTTTGCCACCAATTACTGCTGGTGTTTCTATCTTTCTAGAAGTGATATATAAGAATATTCATGTATACACACTGCTCGTCCCTTGGGCAGGAGCTGGGAATGTGCCAACACCATGGGGGGGCAGAGCCAATGCCCCCCTTTTAGCAGTCATGGGCACCATAGGTGTGAACAAAGAAAACCACTTCACCATGAATTGCTTGGCAGTTTTGCCAAGACCTTAACCCAAAAGTGATTTTTTTTTGCTCCCAACTAGAATGTTGAAAAGAAATCAGCATTTTGAGAGGGCACTCTCCCAAACAGCCTGATTGTCCCCTGGATAGAGTGGGGGTGTCTTACACAGCCTGAAGGGTGCTGCTGCCTGGCCAAAATGGAAGCAGAGGCTTTAAATAAAATATGTTTGGGCTGATTTGCCCTAATGTTTATGATGAAAATCCCAGGAGTCTTTCCCCTGGGCTGCTCCCCCTGCACTGGCAGAAGACAAGACTCACTTTTGGGGAGTTTGTTTTCAGAGAATCCTTTGGTGTCAGCACCATGCAAAGTGCAACTGCAGAGCTTGCAGCAGCTTGGGGGCAGGCAGGGATTTAGCCACAAGACAAAGATGTCAAGGCAGAATATTAAACTGGGGTCAGAAATACAGGTTCTGCCATTCCTGTAGTCCCAGGAAGAGGACTGGCACTGGAATAAGAGCTGTGTGTTAAATAAAAGCATTTCTTAAACCTGTAAGAGTGAAAAGTATTCCTGTAGAGTGTTTTTGAAAAGTACTGGATAAATACAGTAAATACAGCCTGAATGGCCTTTTCTAGAAATTCCTCTCACAGCAGCTAATGATTAGAGCATTATTTAATTGAGTTGCTAATATTAATTCATAAGCCATAATTTGTTTGTGGCTCAAAGTTAGCACCCTGCTGTAAAGACATGAGATGGGATTTTTAAATTGAAATCCTGTTTAATGAGTTAGTGTTTCTGAAATTGGGAAGCTCGTTGCTTGGAGCCTGGGATACTCACCTGGCTCCATAGGTTAATGATATCCTTGAAATGAAATATAGAATTTTTTCTTCCTAGTGTATATTCAGCACTCATCTGTTCTGTGATCCAAATAATCTTCTACCCATCCATCATCTACACCCCTGAAAGGAAAGCTAAATGGCAGCCTTTAGCAATGAACTGGGAGAGATGGGATAGAAATGATATTCTCACTTCCATCTGACAAACCATGTGATTGACAGTGAAAAATTCCTCCTGAAGCCTGAGCCAGTACAGCAGGGCTGGGCTTTTTGGGAGAGTTTTACAGAATTCCTCGTGTCCCTTAAACCTTAGGAGACAAATCCCTGTGAGCTTTTACAGAGGAGCAGCCACACTTCTGAGAGAGAACAACACAAACCCCTCTTACCCAGAGCCTGTGTAGGTTCTGTGAAGGGTGTGGGTACAGAGGAAATTCTGGATTTGGATTTAAGGGTATTTGGGGCAAGAGAAGCCAACCTTCAGTTATATTTTTATCTGCTAGACATAAATAAATCCCACCAAAATTTCAAGCAAACCCAAAGCGAGTGTGATATAGGTAGCTGGGATTTTTCTGTGCCATATTTTGAAACATGAATGTGCTGCCTGGAGACAGGCCTGGGAGAGGATGCAGGGACAGTATTTTCCTTCCCAAGTAAGTGATGCTGGTTTCCTTTGCACAGCTCCCTCAGAAAGCACCAATTAGAATGCCAGCACATGGCTTTGCTCTCTGAACAAGGCAAACTTAGCACTGGGGATTTAAGATCTTAACCCAGCTCCCTGTTGTGTATAATTTAGAATGCAGTCTCTAATGACATGATCACATTCGTTTTCTCTTGCTCTCTTGCACACTCTGTTTTATTTTTGTTTTTCTTCCTCCTTCCACCTCCTTGAGAGCACTGACAGCTTGGACAAGATGAGTCAGAGATGTTCAGTAAACAGACACTATTAAATTTCCCCTTCCTATGCTAAAAAAAGTTGTATCACCTCTGTCTAAAGAGCCACCTCTTTGAAATTGTAGAAGTGGTTTTTCAAGAGGATTTTTACCCTGCTAAAATAGACTAGTTGCTTGCAAATATTGAGAGCATAAAAAAAAAAAAGGCTGCCTGGACAGACTGATAAAAACAGTGGAAAATGTTGAGTCATGCAGGCCATTAATTACAAAGGAAAGGGAAAACATCAAGGGAACGTTGTTAAGGCACAGCTGCCTTTTTATGAGTAGAAAAAATCAGGCTAAAATTACTTTAAAACATAGTAGTTGGAGTAAGTGATGGTGAAAAGAAATGGAAAAAACCACCTTTCTATGATCATAGGTGTTTTGATTTAAAACCTGATGAAAATATTTGTTTAGCTCAATCTAAACACTTACACGACACATTTAGCCTTTAAAATGCTTGAATCTCTTTGGCATTCTTTTACACTGGCATATGGAGTGAGAAATGTGCCACAGTTTCTCAATTCTGCCCTTTACATTCTAATTAAAGGAGAAACAACCCACTTTTCTGACTGTTTTCCAGAAGGAGGAATGATGAAATTGAAGCTGGTTGATGAGTTAGAGCCTTCTCCCACTTTGTGTTCACAGGACCCGAGAGAACAGAATCTATTTCATAACTGTTAGAGGTAGGAATCTTCTAATGAGAGAATCTTGACATAAAAATATCACAGCTTATTTCTTATCCTGAGAGAGGGTAAACAGTGAAAGATATCTTATGTTCTCTAGTAATGGTGGTGTTTTGGATGAACCAAACCCAGAATCTTTCTCTCAAAGGGCTAATTTGACATGGGGCTGGTCATTCTAATTGAAACCAAATCAATGTTCCAGTATTGTTCCAGAATTTTACGTGGAAAAAACCCACTTAATATTCTCAAAGGAAGTTTCTTTACATATCACTCCAGTTTATCATTCCCTCACCGAATCAGAGAGTGGAAAGGACCCCGGAGTGTTCCTGTTACAGTGCTTTTGCTGCCTGGTAATTGTAATTAATGACACTAAATGCCCATAGTCTGTCCTCTGGGTGTTGCCTCTGTCTGTAGGAGCTTTATCTTGTCCAGCTCCAGCAGGATGTGCAGAAGCCAAAAGCTGAACAAAAGAAAAGAGTGCCAGGACCAAGAGCAGCTCTAGAGAGGCCCAGGAAATGCTGCCTGGTGAAAATGGCCATTCTCACCAGGGATTTAAACCCAGCTTGATCTGAGGTGTTTTCCACAACTGAAGGAGAGCATGAGAATGTTCATGTAAACCAAATGATATCAGCAAGACAATTGCCTGTAGTGGCCACCCAGGCAAAGGCCAGCAGGGACAGAATTTTTGCAGACTGAGCCACCAGAGGAGCAGCAGAGGCTGGAAGGGCTCTCTGGAGATCCCCTGGACTGAGTTCCCATGCAGAGCAGGGCTGCCCCTGCTCCTGGCAGAGGTAGCCAAGGGCGTGAGCAGCTGGCCAGGGGCACAGCTCTGTCCCTCAGGGCCCTGCTCAGGGCTGCAGGGCTGCTGAACACTCTCCCTTCAGAGCCCAAGGGCAGGGCACAAGCTCCGAGCTGTGGCTGCTGCCCTGGCCTTGCTGCCTTGCAGGTTTGGGGCACTTGTGTTTCTGGCTGCCCCACAGAGAGCTGTGACCCCGTATCAGACACCTCTGTCCTCCCTGCCAGAGGAGCCACTGCATTTCCCAGCCTCCAGCTGACAGATCTTCAATTAAGCCATTTAATTAAAAACAAATGCACTCTCCTCTTGTCTCCCACAGCAAGCATTTCCTCTTGGTTTAGGATGGAGCTCTTCTCACTCACATTGCAGGACTTCCTCCCATTTCCCATCTCACACCATTGCTGTTCCTGCTAGAGGAGTCCCTGCTGTCTCTGTCCTTCCCACAAGACAACTTCCCTTCACTCCTTCCCGGGGTTTTTCCCCTTCTGTTTATCATTTCTGATCCATCTGTGGTTTTTTTCTGAGGTGGGACAGTGGGAAGTCACAGTTCCCCCAAGTACTCACTGCAAGAGGGTTATTAAGTAGCAGAAAACCCTCTAATCTTCCAGTTTCTTCTTAATCCTTTTCCTATTACTTTTGTTCATTTTCAGTGTCTTTTCTTGTTAATCCTGTGTTCTTAGAGAGCCCTCAGAACATCTCCCATATATGATCTGAGAGGTAACAGCTAATTCTAAAGCTGTAATTGGGTAAGCAAAGGAATTTTTCCTGACTATGCATTGCTTTGCACTTCTTGATGTTGTGCATTTGATTTTCTCAGCACTCAATGAGATCCTTGATGCCTGCTTTAGATTTTGGTAGTCTGAAAAATTCAGTGGGTTTCACCCTTTCAAAACTCCGTGGTTTTTACCCTTTCTTGCAGAACATTCCTGCAAATGTTTAACAGTACCAGTCCCAAAAATTGTGCTTGGTGACCTCAATATTAATATTGCTTCTTCGTGAAAACTCTCTACTTATTCCTGACCTTTTTTTGTTTGTTAAAAGATTAGTCCATGCAAAGGCTTTTTTTTTTTTTTGTTCTGAGAGAATTTATTTTCCTGCAGAGCCTTTGGTGAGATGTCAGAGGTTTGACATCTCCCATTACAGAGCACTTCTGCAATTTTAGCTGATACACTGACTCCCTTTAAGAGCTCTAGAAGATTTCCCCCAGCCTTTCTGTGATGGCTGTATCTTCCTTTTGCTTTAACTTACATTTATCCAGAGAATTTTCTGCTCTCCTAGAGTTCATGTCCTCCTCTGGTTTTAGTGTTTGTTTATTTGTTTGGTTTTCCCCCACCAGCTATTATGCTAATAACATGGCTTAGGTTATTTTAAGCAAATATGCACAGGATGGGCTAAATGGTGGCAATAGGAGAGCTGTCATTGTAGTTTTTAATTAATAAATGCAGCTTTCAAAACAAGGCCTGGAAGCTGACTGGACTGAAAGCAACACAAAGTGGTTTAGGTCTGGCTGATTAAATAGAAGCATTAAATTCTCTGGGTATGTCTTTGCACAGCCTTGCAGAAAAGGTGGTGATTTTTCACAGTTGCATTTATTGCATTTTTTGGTAGCAGTTTACAGCTGGAGCAGATATTGTTACATAACTGAGTTTGTCATTGTAAATGGATGTGATTTTCACATGGGAGCAATTGAAGGGCCCCTCTCTGCAAGATTTTCTGAACTTTCTTGGAGATAATTAAATTTCTGAGCCATGCCTCCCAAAGGCATGGGCTTGCCATTTGCTGGGGTGACAGTTGTGACACTGATTGACTGCTGCTGGAAATGTGAAAATGAAAATACTTGTGCTTGGCAGCTGTCTGGAGACAAGACCCAAACCCCTGAATTTGTGGTGACCCAAACACCCACATAAAGAGGAAAACAGGAGCTACAAAAGGAAGGGTATTATTTCTATTCTTAACCTCTCCATTTTCCTTCTAAAAGCTGAGTGATAAGGGCCAGGTTTCCCATGGCAAACTCAGCATTTACCCAATCATTTTCAGTCACAGCCCTGCAGGGAGGGCAGTTTTTGCTAAACACTGATTTCTATTTATGATCAATTACAAATTGTGAAAACACTGCTGCCCAATATGGAAAAATCCTACCATGGAGTTCAATTTCCTGCATAATCCCCAATTTTGTTTTTCTGCAGATGCATTGGACACTGTGCAGCAGAAATATCTGCTCCAACAAGGGAATTGTGAACAAAGTTAATAAATTGGAGATGGCAAAGGCAAGAAAGAACTCACACACTGGTAGCTTACACATGTAGGGATGCTGCTGTTTTTCTGTGCAGCAGACACCTCCAGCAGCTGGAAATCAGCACATTTCAGCCCCAAAAAAGCCCTCTCTCCACTGAATGAGGTGGTTATGCACAATTGCAGCATTTATCCACTTTTAATTTCAAGTGGTTTGGGTTTTTTTTACTAAAAGACAGATTCATATCAATAGCCTCTAACTTAGCCTGAAGTTTATTGCCATATTGTGGAATCATGGGATGGTTTGGGTTTGGAGGGTCCTTCAAACTGATCCAGTGCCACCTCTGCCATGGGCAGGGACATTTCCCACTATCCCAGGGAGCTCCAAACCCCATCCAACCTGGCCTTAGACACTTGCAGGGATCCAGGGGCAGCCACAGCCTCTCTGGGCACCCTGTGCCAGGGCCTGCCCACCCTCCCAGGGAGGATTTCTTCTCAATTTCCAATCTGAACCCACTCTCTATCAGTCTGAAGGTCTCTCCCTTGTCCCACCACCACGTGCTCTCCAAAAAAGGGGAAATGCTCTCCATCTCCTGCTGCCCAGGCTGGGGCTCAGCCCAGGGCACTGGGGGTTTCTGGGCTGGGGCAGGGCCTGGGTTCACCCATCAGCACCCCAAACCCTTGTCCCCAGGGCTGCTCTGGGGCTGGTCACCCCCAGCCTGGATTGGTACAGCAGGTGTAGCAGCAGGAGCCTGATTTATGAGCAGGTGGTGTTTGTAATGCACGGTCCCTGCAGCTGAAAGGTCCCTAAATATTGTTTTCTCCAGGCTTTGTTCCTCCAAATCACTCTCTCCAAGTGGCATCAGTGTGGGAAGGCAGCTGGCAATATCATGTGAATCAGAATGTGACTGCTGGCAGAATATTCCAAAAACAGTGAGTGTCAGTGGAGCCCTGGAGATTGAGGATTTCATCTGGGAGCTTTCTCAGCTTTCCTGGGAGAGCTGGGCTCAAGTCTTTGAGCTGTGTCAAGCAAAGCTTCCAGATGTAAACACAGCTAAGGCTGTCCTCATGGCAAAGGGAAACCTTTGGGAAAGAGGCAGGAAGCAAAAAGTGATGAGTGGGTGCCTTAGATGGCAACAGGGCGTGCTTTTAATTACAAGGTGAAGCAAAACCTCTGGGTCCCCTGCTTTTCCCACAGGTCCAGCATCCCTCTGTCCTCCTGCCAGGCCTTCCCCAGACAGCCTGGCAGCCTGCATGCTTTGCATTGCCCCCCTTCTATAGCCCCTCACCTCTCAATTGTCTAATTTACCAGAAATTTCTGTACAGAATCTGATTCCAGCTCCCCGTGAAGGCAGGGAAATAAACAGCAGAAACCCAGGACTCGCTCCTGTTTTATCTGTCACTGGTCTAATCTTAAAAGTAAACTTGGCTGCCTCCCACAATGGCTGCACAATACACTTAGGTAGGTGCAGTCTGCTCTTTTCCACAGATAACTTAAATAAAAAGACTCTTTTGGTGCCTACTTTGAGGGAAAACAGCAGCATGAAATAAAAATGTGGGGCCTGTGTTTACCTTCCACGTGTGATGGCTGCTCTTAAGAAACACAGAGCTTAAAACAATTCCAAAGTGACTGCAGAGGTGAATTATGGAGAATATTCTTTGTTCAGCTGCAGTGTAGCAATTTTTCTCCCCCCAGGGGAAAAGAGAGCATAGGACAGGTGAGCAGAAAGGTGGGAGCAGCGTGTTCTGCCTCCAGGGCCACTTTGGATGGAGCATCATGGTGCTGATAATCCCCTGCTGCCTCTGAGAACAGCCTGTCCCTGGGCTCTGGAGCTCCCCTGACCCAGCAATTCCCTCTCATTTGCTTTGTTCCAACAGGCCCTAGAACAGGATACTTATAACTGGAACACAAGATTTGAGCTGGGCTCTTTCTGGGCCTTTGATTTTATTGGGAGGTGGGGAGGGAGGGAGGGAATCCTTTTGCTTTCAAGTGTAAAACAGAATCAGCAGTTTGTATGTTTTGCTTGTATTGCTTTTTTAAAAGTTGTCTTACACGTAAGTGGTGTTGAATCTTTTCCATTGAAAAAGGTAAACAGAATTGATATTTCTCTTCATGCATATTTATCTTCAGAAAATCATTTATACATTCTTTAATTCGTGTTAATAGTAAAAGTCCTCAGATGTATTCTATCAATCTCTTTGAAGGCTGGTACATAATTTCCATTAGGAAAGCCTAAGAGGAATATAAAGTAGACTTTTCTGAATTTTTTTTTAACTAAATGAATAAAGACATAGAATATAGATGTGGCCATGCAAGATTCAGAACCTGCCCCTGAAGAAAACCAAAGCTAATACAAAAGTGTATTGATTTGGGTTGAATGCCAATTTTGCTCAGAGCAAAACCCCTGCTCATTAAAGTGGTTCCTCTGAAATAAAAGCACCAAAAATGCTGTGTATTTTTACCTCTCTGTCCACCTTGTGCTACTCTGCCCCTGTTTCTCCTCAAGGGGAGGCAGAGTGGCTGTGCCCCCCTGAACCTGGGCAGGGTTGGCTGCTGATGGAAACTCTGGGTCTGGGTGTATCTCCTCAGGAAATCACAGATCTTTAATCTGATAAATATTATCTCTCCCATCTTGCCATGAGCCTTTCTTGTTTAAGGAATTGAACAAGGTGAGGTTAAACCAATCTTGTTTCAAGGGGCACTGAGTGACACAGCTTGCCTTCCCCTCTCTGACCATTTATCCTGCAGGGCACATCATCAGAACTGTGCTCAGTCAGGACAGGCAAAGACTATTTCTGCTTTGGGACCAAAGATCCAGACCAAATTCCAAGATTCCCTTGGACATTCCCAGCAGAGCTCATTCCACGATGCTTCCTTTGATAAGAACTGAATCTGAGTTTTGGTGTCCCTTGCTGTGTGACAGAGCTATCAGGATACAGCTGGGAAAAAAGAATACATTTGTCCTTTAAAAAAATCAGCAACTCTTCCAAACTGGGTCTGTTTAAAAATATGGCAGCTTTTAAGATTTTTTCCTACGTGTTTTTATTTACACCCTGGGCTGTTGTAATCAGCTACAGATGGATTTACTTTGTAACTGAAACTATCATGGCTTGTCCTGATAGGATAACCTGAGTTATATTATTTAAATAATTATTAAAAACAAAGAAACCACACACACTTCCTCTCTCTAACAGGAACATTTGGAGAGGGAGAAGAAAGCTTGTGTGGGATACTGATCTCACTTGTGTGAATGGAATAAGGTTGAGAAATAAGGTTGAGAAATGGAATTGTGCAATCCAATTTTTTTAAAGAGATCATTCAAAACTCCTGCTATGAACAGTCTAATTAATGCTAATTATTTAAGATTTTTGGATGCAAATAGCCACGGGTAAGCCTTTGGGTTGTATGTAAATACTTGAGGAAGAAAGATATGAAAAATATGGGTTTATTTCACTCCTTCATGAAAGCTTATTAAGGATATGGCAATGTTGTCAAATCCATGTTGTTAAGCACTTAAATTTTATCTGAGTTTGGAATCCTCAGGCAAACCAGGCAAAGTGTTCTCTCTCCCTCTTTGGGATTATTCAGTATTCCTGATGCTGACCTCTGCAGAAATTCAGGGGAACAGAAGTGAAAATCAAATTTTCTTTCTCTTTCAAACTCCTTGACATCCATTTAGTCATCTTTTGAAACGATGAAAAGGAATGAAAACATCTATTATTTCTGTACATCCCTTTCTGAGTGCTGCTGCTCTGCAGTGACGTTGGGCCAGAGCAGGTGGGAAGGAGAGCCACAGCAGAAACATTTCCCACAATAAACTGGGGATTTCTGTTTAGGAGGTTTAGAACCTGTTTGAAAGCCACTTCTGTAGCATTTGATTTTATTAATCTTTATTTATTATTACTTTCTGGTGAGTCAGTAGGAGATCTCCATGGTTAAGGCCTTTGTGGTCATGGCTCACTTTCCCAATCAATGAAGACTGGAAATGCAATTGTTGGCAACTTCTTAGAGAGGAAAGGAAATCTGAAGAAAGGAAGACAGGAATGCTGCAAGTCCACTGAATAATGACCTTGGAAAATTCATTTGTGTCTTATACTTTGGCTTTCCATTTGCAAAGGCAAATTCTGACTCCGTTTTCTGCCTCTCAATCATCAGATTGGAAGCCAGGAGCTCCCTTTGCACTTCTGGGCCATGCCCAGGGTGGAGATGCAGTTCCAGCTGAAGCCCCTGCACAGAGCACCAACAATCCCCTTCATTCCCTGCTCCCTCCCAGGGCAGTTTGGGAGGCAGGCAGGGTTTCTGCAGGCACCTTTAGCAGCAGACACATCAGGCCTGACCTGGGGGCTCTTCTGGCTGTGTTTGAGCAGAGCATTCAGGCTGTCAGTGCCCTCTGGCTGGGGGTGGCACAGAGAGCACCCCCTCTTGCACCCCTGTGGGGCTCAGGGGTGCATTGAATCCCAACACATCCTGGAGTTGTGCTGCTGTCCCAGAGACACCTGGTGATAGATCACTGAAATCTGCTCATTTGATTTGTGCTTTCTGTGGGTTCATTGCTGACAGATCTTATTAAAATAAAATAAACTCCAAAGCATTTCTTGCTTTTGCCTTGTTTTCAGGTTTTTTCCATACCTGTAGCTTTGCCCTGTGCTGCACAATAGATGTTCTGAGATTACCCACATTGAGCTGTTTGAAATCCTGCAATTACCAAGTCTTTCATTAATTTTTATCATTGCTATCAAACTATTTATCTTTTGCTTATCAGGTATTTGGGGTTTTCTACTGAGTTGTGAGGAAATATTTATGTTTTAGAGAGACACTGAAATTACCTGGGAGAATGAAAGGAACAGCTTTAATTTACTTCATCAAAAGTGTATTTGTCTCTAGGATTGTTAGTGACGTGTGTGAGGAACTGCCAGAAACAGAAAAGGTGGAATACTTAGGATAATGACTCTGAAATACTGAGCCTGTATTTTATTTTAGGTGCTAGGACAACCAGCAGGATCAATCTATAGCTAACCAAACTTAGGAGTCACATTGTTACAGGAAATCTCCTTACAATTCACTTTTTCTATTATTATTATTTTAATCTCCCACTTTGAGTGCAGAAAGAATCCCAGTAAAAGGATTATTACAAACCTCATAATTTTCTACTTCAGGTACAAAGGGCAACACTTCCACATTTCCTCCCCAACCACAAGCACACACCAGCATTCCCAGTTCTGAGTGTGCTGGCAGTGGTGGGAGAGTGGACAGGGCACGAGAGAGAAAACCCCTGTGTGTGCCAGGGGTCAGCCAGGCTGCTCTGTGCACACAGAGAGAGCATTTAAATGGATTTTACTGCCTGGCTGAGGTATTGAAAACACAGCAGAACAACGAGGGATGTATTTGATGACAGAAAGGTTTGGCAGAACAAACCTTGATTGCCAGTAACACGTGAAGTCTGGAGTTTGGTTTTGTAGCAGCCACAGCAGAGTTTAAAGATTGGTCTCCCTCTCACTCAAACCCTACTCCCATCACTGTTTAGAGTTTCCTGCAGTCATAAAGCTCTTTTTTTCTCCCAGCACTGATGTGCTGGCATACCTTTCCTCTTTTTAGAGACTTCTTGTTGCACTATAACCTGACCTGGGTCAGAACCCCAGGGTGAGGGGGTGATAACCTCTGGGAAAAACTCCCCAGAAGCAGTTTCATGCCTGACTGTTGTGATCAAACACACAAATAAATTCTGGGCACAACTTATTCTTGTTTCACCTCACCAGCTACCAAGGTACCAACATTTTTAATAGTTATCTTTCTTTATTTCACTGGTTAAACTGCAGATGTTTGTGTTTTCCCTGAGCAAAAGGGCACCTGTCCAACCTGCTCTGTGCTGCTGGTGACTGTTATCCATCAGCATCCTGCCATGACTCAGTCTTTCTAGCTCCATTCAGAGCAATGTTCTGCTGGGTCATCTTTTACTGATGAATGTGAGAAATGTTCAAAATAATAAATGGAAACTGATTCTTAAAGTGCAGAGCCAGACTGACTGAGACACAGAGGGAATGGCAATGAGCAGTGGCCACAGAATGGCCCTCCAAGGAAAATCAGAGCAGCAGCAGTGGGATTTTAGCTCAGTGCAACATTTGCTGCAGTCAAACTGCCTCTGGCTCAGAGAAAGTGAAGGTGCCATTATTGGCCTTCAGGACAATGCTGGAACAGGATTTGTGCTGCTCCTTTGGAGAGTATTTGCTTCCCATCTGACACACACATTAAAACCAAGAGTAAACACTCAGATATCTTAATTATCTTGCTGCCTTTCTTATGCTGTGCTTGGTTTTCATCCTGGGAAGTCATACGTGAAAGGCTTGCAGGATCAGCCAGACAGAAAGCCTGGTTTGCCTTCCTAGAAACAAAACAGAAATCCCTTCTAAAACAGAGGTCAGCCCAAAGCAGGATTCTGGTGTGGCAGCCTTTGATAGCACTGATACCGTGCAGAATTAATTCCCAGTGCACACAGCTTTCATTTATAGACAGCAAATATGTGCACCCTTGAGCCTCATCCAGCCTTTCAAGGATAGGTCAGAACTGGAAGTCACTGGTAGAGGGCTCATCTGTTAAAAAGCAAGAAGCTGAGCTGCTTCTGGCTTTGCTCTCCTTTCTCTACAGGCAGAGAGATGCCAGCTTCTTCTGTTAGCAACACAAATCCCATTTGCATTAATAATGCCACAGTCAAGGCAGTGAAGCAAAAGATGCAATTAAATTTCCCTCAATAGACACAGAACAGGTTGTAAAGTGCTGAAAAGTAAATCTGGCAAATGAAGTGCCCAGATGAGCAAACCAAGTGCTGACATAGAGAGGGGGTTCCTGGGAAAGTCAGGTTTCACTTGGGATAATTCAGTGTCTGATTTAGGAGGTCTTTCCTGTAGAATAGTAGGCAAAATTATTCCATCATATATTTAATCCTATCTGACCTTAGTTGTCTGAGAATTGTCCCACACAGGTAACCAGAAAGACAATATTGGAATAAAGATTTCCTAGCAATCTTTCGTTAGCAACTCCTAAATTATTTCTGGCGCTCTGAGCCTTCCTCAGTTTAGACTTGCACTTCAGCTGCTGTCACAGAACCTTTCAAGACAAAAAAAAATCCCAAAATAACACCCTCTGCTCTCACTTAGAAAGGATGGGTTTTGTCTAATTAGCAGTAAACAGATTTTAAATCAGCATAATTGATAAAATTGTAACAGAACTTTAATGTGAACGAACTCCTGCACTAGAGCTGCTGGTCTTTGACTCTCTGTGATAAAAGACTGCTATGGCATTTTGTTGATATTTGGAAGATTTTGTTAATGATCCCAAGAAGTCATTAAGTAAACTTTAAAGAAGACTTGATTAGACTAGACTAGACTAGCCTGGTGTTTGTGTTTTGCAGGTTTCACTTGTCATCATTCCTAAAATTAGTCAGGGAGTTTTAACTCATTTTGACGTTACTTTAGCTTATTTTACTTGTAGCTAAATTGAGAAAAATGTGTCTTATACAGGAAATTAACTTCTCAGGCTCTGGAGCAAAACTGTGTCTGTCGACATCTGATACTCTCTGAGTTTTATGCCACTATTCAGGCTGGATATAGACTCAAATTTGACTGTGCAGTATGTCCAGAGTCAGGACTTAACAGATCTCTAGTGGTCACATGGTAGAGCAGAACTCCATCCCTTTCTTATTAAAATCCAAAGATTCTTCTTGACCAACAAATATTTTCCTTTAAGTATTTCTGGTACTCCTTCCTCTGCTGGACACAGCAGAACAACCTTCCTTGGTGTTGTTTAACTTTCTGTCTCTTCTTCAGAGTCAGGAAGGTTGCAGAGGGGATGCTGAAGCTGAAAATGAGCTGAGAAGGGAACAGGAATATTCTGCCACACCAACACTCTGCAGCAGCACTGAAAATCCAGCTTTGTGTTTGTCTGCAGCCATCCTGACCCCTGGGAATACCACACTTCCCACTCTGGGCACTGCTCCTTGCTCCTCTCTTCCCTCAAAGTTGCATTGAATTCCCTGCATTTAAAATATAACCCAAGCTTTATACCTTGTTCTGTGCACAGAACTTTTCAGTTGATAATTAAGCAGCCATTTAATTTGCAGTGAGCAATTTGTCTCCCAGAAAAGACAAAGCAAGGAAGACTTGTTTGTTAATGACATTGTCTCACTGTTGGGGTTTTGCTGCTGTTTTGTTCTCTCATTCTTCTTAATAGGCAGCAAGGGAACTGAAACCAAGTTGTTCCTGGTGTGCAGGGAGTACTTGGGAAAGGATCCACCAAAAGCTTTGCATTTTAATCTGCCTTATGTTTTCAGAAGAGACCAAAGAATTTTCTGAGGCTCCATAATCTCCTCTATTGCTGCATATTTTGCAGTACCATTTACATCTAGGGCATTTTCAGACCATCTGGAGCAAATCTGCGTGCAAAAGAAAAATGGAAAAAATCTCCGTGTTCCTTATGGAAATCTATTCCATGAGCCCCTCCTCTGAGTGAGGCTCTCAGGTTTTTGTCGTGTTTTTCCCAGGATGGATGGAATTCTGCTGCTTATGTAACAAAGCGACGAGTTTGCCTTTTAGAATCAAAAGTAGGGTAACTAAGCAACAAAAATCGTCCTTGCCCTGAACACAAATTGCTTTCTGAACGTTAGGATGCTAACACCAATACTTTCAAGAATTAAACACTGTGAGCAAGCAGCTTTCAGCCTTCTCATTCTCATTATGTTGTTTTAGTAATGCTCAGATGTTTTTAAATCCTTTCTTGTGCAGGGAGAAAAGCTACAGTCCAGCTCTTTAACCCACACAACTTCCAACTAAGTGCTGCTGCCTTCCCCAGGATCCTGGCTGGGTGTGTTTATCTGCATGTGTAAATCAGGATACAGCTGAAGGCACTTTGGTTGTGTAGAATTTTATTCCATTAACTCAGATTTGTTGATACCCTCCCAACACCAGCCTTTCAAAACTCAGTGTGAAGTTTTAAACCAGGGTTTGCTGATGCCTCAGCTGAGCTGGGAGATGCTTGGCCTTGTGGTCATCTCCAGCCAAGAGATCTCATAAAATTTCATGTGGTTCTTCACACACAGGACACAGGACAGGACAAGCCTTGGTTGGAGGCACCACCTTGGGACACTTTCTTACATAGCAGTGTGTGCTGTATGTGATAAAGGAATTACCTTTAAAGATACCATTAAAAAAAAATAGAGAATGTTGTAGTCAAATTTTGAACCACAGGCTTTTTAGGGCCCATAAATGGCAGAAGGGACTTTATCAACTGTGGAGGATTAAAATTTCCAGACTTACTTCAATGCAGATTTTTTAATTTTTAAGTTATTTCAATTTCTATTTGTGTAAACAAAGGCTTAAACAGGAAAGAAGACTGGTAAGGCCCCAGAATACAGCAGCAGGAATGGAGAGCCAACAAGGCCATGAGAAATTCTGACACAGCCCTTGTTTCCTCTGGGATGGAGGAGCATGGGTGCAGAATTTGGCAATACAAGGTTTGTTTCCTTCCCTTCAGGACATGCTCTGTCAGCTGGGGCCTGCCTGCCTGTGCCCCAGACAGAAATTTGGGGCTCTAAATACACTTATACACTGATATTGTGAGCTTTGGGTAAGGAAACTGTATCTTGATATGGAGGGAAGGTTGTCAGATAAGCACACACTGGAAATCAGAGCTGAAAAAATTAACAAAAACAGGAATTAAGGAGAAAATAACCAAAAAACCCTAAACAAAAAGAGAGGATGTGATTAGCAAAGAGTAGTCTGGTAAGTGGCCAGAGAGAAAATATCTGAGATAAAACACTGCACAGAGCAGCAGGAGGCAGAGGCACCATCAGAATGGAAAGAGGGTTATCCCCAATTCCCAAATCTGGGGACTGGGGCAGAGAAGCTGAAGGATAAATGGCAGGTGTGGGAGATCCTAAACACAAGGAGCAGGAGAAGGTCTGTTGCAGAAACACAACTGAGGGGTGAGCTGTGTCTGCACACCCAAGGGAGGGAGAGTGTTTGGGGGTTTTGTACCTGGGCAAGCTTGGGCAGGACTAAACTCACATCAAAGCTGGAGCAAAGAAGGAGGGTTTGCAGGGAAATTATTCAGAGGATGAGATGCTGAGCAAACTCTGCCATTTTCTGTGTTGCACTGACAGGAAAGGGAGGAGGGAATGAGGGTGAATTTAGAGCAGTAAAACCCCCTGTGTGGGACAGTGGGAGCAGGGCTGGCAGCAGGGGATGGCAGGTGGGTGAGAGGGCATGGAGGAGGGAATGAGGGTGAGTTTAGAGCAGTAAAACCCCCTGTGTGGGACAGTGGGAGCAGAGGGTGGCAGCTGGGTGAGAGGCCATGGAGGAGGGAATGAGGGTGAGTTTAGAGCAGCAAAACCCCCCTGTGTGGGACAGTGGGAGCAGGGCTGGCAGCAGAGGGTGGCAGCTGGGTGACAGGGCATGGAGGAGGGAATGAGGGTGAGTTTAGAGCAGTAAAACCAGCAAAACCCCCCTGTGTGGGACAGTGGGAGCAGGGCTGGGAGCAGAGGATGGCAGGTGGGTGAGAGGCCATGGAGGAGGGGATGAGGGTGAGTTTAGAGCAGTAAAACCCCCCTGTGTGGGACAGTGGGAGCAGGGGATGGCAGCTGGGTGACAGGCCATGGAAGGTGAGCTGAGCATAGAGGACAGAGGGATTGACTGCCTCACTGGATAGTTCTGGGGTTTACAACTCCCTTCCTCTCAGTTTGTGCTTCTCACCCACGACACACTGTTTGTCTGTCGAATTTTATTCCATTAACTCAGATTTGTTGACACCCTCCCAGCCCCAGCCTTTCAAAACTCAATGTGAAGTTTTAAGCCAGGGTTTGTTGATGCCTTTGTCTGCCTTGCAGACTTTGGTCTGTTCCTGACCAAAGCACCTTCCCTGTGCCCTTCTATCTGATAGGACCTGCAGAACCTTGCTGTGCAATGGCAATTGGAGATCCTGGGAGGAGTAACAAGAAATAGGATTGGATTTATCAGGATGGAAGCAAATAGTTACATTTAACTGCATTACTACATCAATACTCTGCTGAATTTTCAGTAAGCTGTGTTTTAAAATTGACATCTTTATCAGTTCTGAACGAGTCCATGCAAAGCCATTAGAGGTTATTAAAGTACAATTTCCCAAACTACCAGCAAGATGGCAGAATGAAAATCCAGGGCATATGATCATGCTTCAGCCTCTTGGTGCCTCTGTGAAATGGGTACCAGTTCCTCCTCCCAGGCATCCTGAAGCCCTTAATTAGTGCTTTAAGTGCTGAGTGATTTGGGGAGGCTTGTTGTGCGATTAAAAAAGTATGAATTTAGCATTAATATTGCCCCTGGAACTTTGCTGCTTTTCCAAAATTTTTCTTCCCATCCTTTCACTGTGCTCTGGCTGCACTGCACTGATTTCCACAGTTCAGCTCAGTTTCCTGTGTTGTGCTGCTGAAGAACAACTGAAGATCTCTTGCTTTGCTTTTCATTAAGAAATTGATTGCTTTACTGAGACTAACAGAAAAACATTCTTTCAGCAGCTTAAGATAAATCCATAGTACTCAAGTTTAGGTGAAAGGCATTTTCATTTGTTGTTTCTTTATGGCAAAGCCTCTATAATTCTTTTCCATTTCATAAATTTATTGTGTAGACATGTGAGGGAAGCTCAGATGAGAACCTTTATCACAGCTCTCAGGAACTTTCCCTCTCAGGAATGACTTTTTTTTCTGAGGGCTTCCACTTGCAAAGAGCTCCTCCCCACAGAGTGTGTTTTCCAGGAGTAAACTGAATTACTGTCAAATGCAGCATGGGATGGAGCTTTTGGGAAGCTTTTGTGGTTGTGTTTCACAAGCTCTGCAGAGACCTTTGTGGGGAGCAGCTCCTCTGGGCTGTGTGGGATGGGAGCACCCAGTGCCTTTGGAGAGAAAGGAGCAGCAGAGGAGATTTCTGATTCCTCTGCACTCACCCTGAGCTCCTCTCACTGTCTCTGCAGAAGGAAGGGATGGGACTGGGTTGATTTGTCAGGGATTTTGTATTCCCCAGCTTTCCAAAGTGTAATTTCCCGTGGGCAGCCTCTCCCTGGGCTCTCCCAGGTGTTGTTTGC
Source organism: Lanius collurio (assembly GCA_020086605.1). Taxonomy (NCBI): domain Eukaryota; kingdom Metazoa; phylum Chordata; class Aves; order Passeriformes; family Laniidae; genus Lanius; species Lanius collurio. The sequence goes on from JACBWW010000068.1 coordinate 424,763, forward strand.
AGCTCTGGGGCTCCCAGCCCTGCACACCTTCAGGGTTACACCAGCACAGGATGGATTTTTAGAGTATTTCCTCCTTCATTCACTCCTTCTAGATAAACTTTGCATTTTAGACACTCTGAGAGGAAAAGTCCACGAAATAGATTGAGAGTGCAACTGGTAGACACTGAATAGGATTTAATGGAAATTAAATATTTACAGAAGCTGATAGCTCTGCTGATTTCTCTGCACAGTCCTGGGGACAGAAATCCTCTCCTGGCTGGCCTGGCCCCAGCAGTGCTTCAGGCACAGGGGGAGTTTCCCCGAGGTGGGTGAGGTTAGGGATGTGTGTTTAAGTGCTTTGCTGGCCTTCAGCCCTGCAAACACTCTGCTTTCATTTCAATTCCCTTCTTAGTGTTTATTTTTACGTAAGGATATGAATCTTCACGGGTTCATTGCCTCAGACAGTGACACCAGCCAGAGATAAAATCAATCTGCGAGTATCAATCAATACCTACAAATTGAAATGAAGGCTGGGCTGTGTTTTTTATTATTTAATAAATATTTAACAACTGCCCTTAAGAATCACTAAACCTCTTCCATTCTTAATAAATTACCTCCAAAAGCAAATTTACTTTTGGGCTAATGGGAACCAGTGTGTTCTGTGATCAGTTTCATGGAGAAAAAAATATAAATTTTAAAGCTTACCTGAGTCCCTTTCAACCACCTGAATCCATGGAGCTGCTTCAAAGGGAAATTGGTTCTGGGATGAGCTATTTTATTTAAATGACTGCTTATGAGACAAAAGGTGTGAGATGTGAGTAAAGTCTCTGTCCATGCTTGGATGCCACTATAAAATAGAGTTTCTTTATATAACCCCTTTTGTGAAGACAGTAAATCAAAATACTGATTAATACTAAGCCATTCTCTATCAAAGCCTAATTGGGTCAAAATAATTACTTTAAGTGAAACTATTATTAAATTTATAATTTGTTTTGAGCAGTGACCAAAATAAGAATTAATAATTTACACAATTAATTGAAATGCTGAAAATTCAAATTTTATTTTAATAAAGAAACAGCACCACCAATAAACATCCCACCAGGAGCATGGAAATCAATGTGTTACCAAAAAATCCGATATTTAAATAGTGTTTATAATATAATAATACATTTAAATAAGCTCATGAGACAGTCCACAGGACAACATTTCCAGCTATGAAACCTAGATGATGAAGATGAATAACTAATTAATGCAAAACCCATTTAGTGAGGCAGAGCAGAGGCATGGCAGTAAATGCTCCCTCCTGGTTTGCTCAGATAAACTCACAGGGAATTTTCCTGCCCTCAGAAAGGGAGAAACCCCCCACTGGAACCCCCCCAGGATGGTTTGGCCTTAAAGCTGCCCTTGGGTGCTTTGTGCTGGGTTCTCTGGCAGGAAGGAGCCTCTCCAAGGTTCCGAGCTCTGCTCAGAGTTGGTTTTCCCCCCAAAAACCAGGTGGGGCTGAGGAGCAGAGTGGGACACCCCAGCAGCTGCTGGAACCAGCTCTGGGTCACTTCTGTGGCTGAACAGAGAACTCAGCCCAAAGAATGCATCAATTTTGGGGGGTGGAGCCCCCCTGTCCCTGTGGGCTCCCAGGCAGGATCTCTGATATGTTCTGTGTTTGATCTGCAGCATCTGAGAAGGGAAACACTTTGGGGATGGGT
>JACBWW010000068.1:464954-480526 GCA_020086605.1 Lanius collurio
AAACCAGGAATAAGAGGAAACAGGAATAAAAGCCCCTGAACCTGGTGGCATGGAAAGGCAGGTCTGAAAAACAGTGAATATTAAACACTGACTTTGCTGGCATTGCCATGAAAAGGAAAAAGAGAAACCCCAAACCCAGACAAGTTTATGGCAGGTTCTACTTATGCTGCACACAGAATATTTGCATATATTTTCCACACACACCATATGGCAATTATTCAGATTGCAGCAGCCAAGAGTTAGGAACTTATGTTGCTTATTTCTAAGTATAGGTCAAATATAGATTGCTGTGCTGATCAGTTGGGTGCAATTTTCATTTGTTTCATGCCTCACCTTTCAGTACTCAACATTTTTTGCCCTTTTCAGTGATGAAGAGTTGAGTCATTTGCCTTTGAACATTTTGCCTCCAGTCACAAGCTGAGTATTTTATAAAAAGCAGAACTAAAATGTGAGGAAAACCCATTGTGTCTCATAGCTGAACTGAAGCAACATCACAGAGAGGCAGAGGTCGGACATTTGTTTTAAACCAACTGAATTTTATATCTTTGGCAATGCCTTTATTTGCAAACTCGAGTTTTGGAGGTGCCATCCTTCATTTGGTGGCTGCCTCAAGAACATCAAATGATTTCTAATTCTTCTGTTGCATTCCCAGAAGTGGAGGGATCTACAAAAATAAAATTTTGCAGTCATGTTAACCAAATCTTTTATTAATTTGCATGGCAGTCTGTGGATTTTAAAAGGTCTGAGTCAGCGTTCAGCTACCAACTTCAAAGGAGGAATATTCAGATTAAAGCAGAGTGTATGAGTCAACTCACCAGCTTCTGGAATGTGCTTTTTATCAAGGCAAAGCAGTTCTGGAGCTCAGGATATTTGGGAAAATAGAGATGCTATGAATAAGTTGGGAGCAGATCCTGGGTAATGCAGATTTCCAGCTTCCCGTGGGTGAGGTATTATGGGAATCTTCTTAGGCTTATCCAGCACCACAAACTCTTGTCCAGTTTGCAGAATCCAATGAACTAAACAGGCAAAAAGTAACAGAAAATGAGATATTGCATGGCAATGAACTCAATTTGGGTTTGGGTGGTGTGGCAGCAGTAAATCCACACACACATCCTGGATTCTTCCTCGGATTCTTCCTTCATTTCTCTGTAGCTTTTTGCTGTGGTTTAAATTTCTGCCCTCATTTTCCATCATGGTATTCCTCATGGGTTTATGTGTTCAGGAGTTTTACTCCTTCTCTGATTTTTTCCAGTTAGATTTTTAATTTTTTTTGATTTAAGCTTATTCCCTACATATTGTTTATTTGCCAGTCCAGTTATTTTAGTCCAAGCTGAAGCTTATTCAGGCAAGTTTGGGAGGTTCCTGTGAAAATGGAGATGAACCTGGCTAATATCTGTCTTTTCCATTGATTAGATTTTCCACAATGTGATGTATTCTTAGGAATTAAAGAGAAACTTCTAAATTTATGTGTTAATTCTGCAAGTTCTTGAGGAAGAAGAGTCTTCCTTTAGGAGCAGAGCTGTGCATGGAACACACTGAAGCAAAATTATGTGTAGTGTAAGTGACAAAACTCTGGGATTATTTTGCTTGTCAGCATCAAGCCACACCCAAGTAATACTAAACATTTATTATCAAATGGCATTTTGACATCTGAGGACAGTCCTAAGAATATTCCCAGCAAAAATAGGCCTGAAAGGACTTCAGGTCTCTGATGTTTATCTTCTTTGCACTTCTTGTTCCTTCAGGATTAATTTTTACTTTATTTTTTCATGAAAATAAAAAAAGAAGCAAGTTCTTTTAGCAGAGCTGTTGTAAATGTGCTGCACTTCAAATAAAGCCTTGGCAGCAGAGGTGGCTCAAATTTTGTTGTAGTTCATCTGTTCCTGTGTGATAAAGGCCCAGACAAGCTCCAGGACATCAGTCACTGCTTTCTGCAGATTGCTGATTTCCCTTTTTTTTTTCTCTTTTAAACTCTCTTCGAGCATCACTGCTGTTAATTTGTGCATCCAGCCTCAAAGATAAGCTGGGAAATGAGAAATGGAATTTGGCTCCTGGTGCTGCAGCCCCAGAGCTGAGAGGATGAAGAACTGCTGAGGATTGAGGACTTTTGGNGTGCCTTTCAGTTTGGATTATCAGATTATTTCACCTGGATTGTTCCATGGTGCTCCTGTCCTTTCAGAGAAAGGTGTTTGTACATGACAGGACTGACCCTTATCTGCTAGAATCAGGCAGATTTAGGAGTTTTGCTGCAATATAGACATTTATCTTTTTTTTCTAAATAATTTTTTTTACAAACCACTTGTCCAGTTTATTCAGAAGTGTTTTTTTCCAACAGCAATATGCTTTTACTGTTAGAAAATGCTGGATTTTAGAAATAATACAGCAGCAGGTTTTTCCAGGTTTGGCTAATAATTTCTTTTTGCTATTGCTAAAAATGGAGCTGAAGTATTAAAAAACAAACTGCAGGGCACAGCCAGATTTCAGATCTATTCAGAATGTTCTGTTACAAATGATGCCACTTGCTAATTGCTTTTAAATTAGGGTGTTTGTGCCCATGGTGATTACTGCAAAGTATCAGAGTCTAAAAGCTGGAGTAGTGTCCTAATTGGGGTTTGATTTGCAAGAAGTACTTGAAAAACTTGGGGCTGTGGACTTGTAGTCGTATTTTAAATTGTCAGTGGCTCTCAGGCTGCCCTTCTTCCAAAAATGTTATCAGTACTGGGTGATAACTGCAGAAAATGAGAAAGATTTGGGTTGGGTGGAATGGTTGTTTCAGAAGTATAACTAATTTCTTAATCTACCTCTAAGAAATTGCTTCAAGATTTTTAAGAGGGTTTGGTTTAGTTTAAAAATCTGGGGCCTGGTTCAGCATCAAGAATATTAAACTTCAAGAGATGAAGTAACAGCACAAAGAAGGAAAAAGCTGTTGCTTGACAAGAGGCCCCTGATGCAATGTACAATACTCAGTGGGGGAGGAAAAAAGAGAAGGATGAAAGAAGAAGTATTTTATTTCTTCACCTGAGAAGAGAAATATTCCTCAAAAATATCGTTTTGTCATTTGAAAATCAGAACAGAAAAAATTACAGGTTTTTAAATTATCTGGAGATCAGGAGCAGAAATCTCTGCTTACCTTTTTATTGGCAAAATCTTATTGCTGTAATCACAGACCTTAAATATTAGAATAATCTCTTTTTAGCAATTTTTTTGAGAAATTCCTTCTCTGTGCCATGTATTCACTCTAATTTCTCTTGCACAGTCAGGATTTATGAAATATAATCCTGGTATTTCTATAATCATTACTAAGGGATGCTGTTAAAGGCCTTAGTTATTTACCCATCTTTTTTTAATGGCCAGAAGTTAAACCCAGGAAGGGCAGAGAAACTCTCTTTATGGATTTAATTTTTCTTAAAAGTCAGGTGCAGTTGGTTCTATTTGAAATTCTTTCCTGTATTTTGATCCAAATGAAGATATTCCCTGCCAAATTAGCCATGAATATTAAAGAACTATACAGCCAATATTGCCCAAAAGACATTTTCCTTCATGTCTTCAGCTGTGTCTTCACTGTATCCAGGATGTTTACAAAGGGAAAAGAAGATTTCTGCCCTCTTTGTGTAATCTTTGGATTTGTGTGCTCAAATTCCAGTGCTGCCTCTCACATACCATGCTCAGAGTGGGGTCAAAGCTTGACAAAGTAAAGAAAAGATTTTAAAATCTCATCTCTGTGTTTTTTACCTAGTTCACAATTTCTTATCAAGCAGTCTTAGTTCCTCCTCTGTTGCTCTTTTCCATCTTCCCCTTTTGCCCTGGGCTTGTCACAGACTTCTGGTGACCTGTGAAGGGCACAAACCCCCAGCTGGGGAGTGGAAACCAAACCAAAAGCATTAATCCAATTTATGGGAAAGCAGGCAAGGACAGAGAGCATTTCTAATTTACACAGAATTTCACTGGAGGGAAGGAGCAGTTATTTTCTGTACTGACTTATTTTTACCTGGAAACAAAAAAGGAGACAGAGAGCTGTGAAATCTGTCAGCTGGAGCAGTGAAAGGCTCAGGAGCCCTCGTGGCTGGTGGGTGAGGCTGCTTTCTGCTTTTTATTGTGTGCTCCATTACCTGTGGCTGGCACGAGCAGTTGCTTTCCCCAGGGTCTGGAGCTGGTTTGAATTGGAACAAGGTGGCTGTGGAGAAGTTTTAGGAGCTGTTACAGAAATTCAGTGAGCCAACACCAGGCCCAGAATTGCTCAGCTTCTGTTTGTGGCTCTGTTTGTTTTGGGTATAAAGCTGCCATTAACACAGAGAAAGCTTAATTTTGAACTTCCCATTCTGGATCATTCCACTTAACCCAGTGATTTCAGTAAGAGGAGCACCAAGGAAGGGGGAGATTCTTGATGTGTCTGTGGTTTAAGTCAGTCTTTGTTTTACACACTGATTTCAGTGAACCTTGGAAGCAGCGTTGCTCTCCTACCTCCTTTAAGTGTTTCCAGTGTAGCAGGTACAGATCAAAGACTTTAATGCTCATGAACATCTTTTTTGTTGCTAAATATCCCCAGAATGCTCATCTTCCACCTTTTTCTCCCACCTTATACTCCAGTGTGCTGCATTGCTCTGCCCTTTCCCTAGACCAAGGAATAAGCAGCTGGAATCTGGGAAAAGCCCAGGGAATGCCTGCCAGAGCTCCAGGAGCTCCCAGGGGTGCACAGGGTGGGATTGTTGGGACAGGAGCTGGGCTGGAGGATCCCTCGGGGTCTCTTCCCACTCAGGATACTCTGTGATTCTGGGATTCTCTTTGCCAGATCTTAAAAGTCAGGTACAGTTGGTTCTATTTGAAATTCTTTCCTGTATTTTGATCCAAATGAAGATATTCCCTGCCAAATTAGCCATGAATATTAAAGAACTATACAGCCAATATTGCCCCAAAGACATTTTCCTTCATGTCTTCAGCTGTGTCTTCACTGTATCCAGGATGTTTACAAAGGGAAAAGAAGATTTCTGCCCTCTTTGTGTAATCTTTGGATTTGTGTGTTCAAATTCCAGTGCTGCCTCTCACATACCATGCTCAGAGTGGGGTCAAAGCTTCTTTTACCCAAGTCCTGTCCAGCAGATCCTACAGATACCAGCTGGAATGTGGTGTGAGAGCGAAGTAATTTGAATTTCACCAAGAGAACAAACGGTTTCAGCCTCCTAGCAGAGATGCCCTGGTTACAGGTGCTGTCTCTGCCTTCACAGCCCAGGGGTTATTTATTCTAAAGGAGTCCATTGAAGGTGACTAAAAACCCAAATTCATTAAAGTTGCATTGCTGTCCACATGGGTGAATTCCTAAATAGGAGGAGAGCTCAGAAATCACTCCAAGGAGGTGGGGAACAGCCTTCCCAGAGGCATTCACCACCTCCAGCCTTTCCCCACGCCCTCACTGCTGCCCATTCCTCCCTCCCTGGCTGCCCCTGACCCTGCTGGGAGGCTGTGCCCTGTGTGAGTGCTGCCCTGAGCTGCTCTGGGGCCGGGTGCCAGGGCCAGCAGCAGGTGCTGAGCCTGGGATGGCACCGGGCACAGCGTGGGGCTGGAGCAGCGCCGGAGGCACCATCTGTGTGCACAGACACCCAGGAGGCAGCAGCAGAGCCAATGTGCCCTCACACCACACCAAGGGGCTCTGTTTGGCTGCCCCCCNAGCAACGTGATTTTGTTCATCAGATGGATGAATTTAACATATTCAAAGTAATGGATAATGAGGATAATAGGAAATAACCAGTCCTCTGTGTGAAGCCAGTGTGGGAGGATGTGTTTGGATTCTGGGGTTTTTTAAAGTCCACATTTGCTGGATTTGGGGATATAAAAAAAAAAAAAAGGTGTGGCAGCACACAGCAGATTTTTCCCTGGTTTTATTCATGCTGCTTTTAAAAAGTAATAATTATTTAACATTGATGGAACAATGCTCTTGAGGAAATTACAACACTTTCTTTAAATGGGAGATTTCTAAATTGCAATGGATGTGCAATTGTAATATTTGTAAGCAATTGGTGTAATTACAGATTCACAAAGCTGGCTGCCACAAAAAAATGACTTGGTGTTATTGCAAAAGAATTAAGTCAGGAATGCAAAAAGCAACAAAACAGTACTTTGGAAAATGTCACCCTGGAAATTAAATATTGTTCTTTTCAAAATCCTCAGGAAAAGCTCCCACTGGAGAACTGCTGGGAGAGGAAGGGAAGATGAAGGATGCAGAATACAGAAGCAAAATTCCCTTTTGTAGTTCAGTGATGTAATAATCCATGGAATGATCCATCATTTGCTATCACCAATGGTTTCAGGTGTTGATAAATTCAAGATAAAATATTTCTGTGAGTCTGTGCCAGCAGGTATTTGTGTGCTGCCTCAGTTCTCAGCAGTTAAATTCAGTGTTTCTATTATGGATCCTCTTGTCACAGAGGTACTGCTGGTTCTGGATTCTGGGTCTGTGTGGGGCTTTTTATTACTGTTTTTGAGGAAATTCCTCTGTCATTGGATGCCTGGAAGTAAAAAATTTGTTCCTTCAGCTGATGTTCACTGTAGAGACAGGTGGGGGAAAAGGCTTGGAGACAGAAGAATTGTAATGTGATTAACAATTAATTACAGGTGTCTCGGGATATGAACTTCAGCCCATTTCTGTTAAATTCTGAGCCCACCACTTTTAAGTCCCTCTTCTAAAACCTCTCAGAGCATCCACAGAGCTCTGCAGCCCCTTGGCTTGGCAGGAGATGCCCAGCTCTGTGTGCCAGGCAGTGTCTGCCCTTCTGCCTTGGCCATTCTCTGTGGCACAGCTCCTCTGTCATGAATAAATTAAAATATAGCAGCTATCAGAGCACACAAATCCAGATCCTCTTCCAAATCTGGCAGGCCATCATTTAGCCCATATTGGTCATAAATCCATTTAAACCCTTTTGTACTTTGTGAAATAATTCTTCAGCTTATAAAGCTGATTCTCTGGGAACAGTTTAGGATGTTTTAAAGATTACTTGGCGTAAATTTAGTTTTCTAAAAGGTAGGGCTGTTGGTTTTTTTCACCTGGTAATTCCATTGTCATACTTCAGCTTTAATAAGATTCTGTGGCTGTAAAAGGAAGGAAATTGGTGTAAAACGCACTTGGATCCATTTGTGTCCTCGGGGGATGAAAAACAATTATTTCTTAAGGTGGAATAAATTTACTGATTTAAAAATGCATCAGCAAGAGGTGAAACAGCCCCAGCAGTCCCGATGCCGCTGTGCCCGTGCCCATACCCTGGTGAGAGAGGCACCTGGGGTGGCACTGCAGCTTTCAGCCTGCCCTGGTTTATCAGGAGCCTCCAGCAGCTGGTGCCAGTCATGGCCAGAGCCAAAGGCATGGAAAGAGGGAGAGAGGAGAATTAAAGCCCCTCAGAGCACAGGAGAGGGAGAAGGGATGAGTCACCAGCTTTTACACAATCCCTGCAATCCTCCCTGCTCCCGTTCCAAATGGGTTGGCTCTGGCTGCTGCTCCTTTTGTCCCTGTCCCTTTTAGCTCCCTCTCAGCACCGTGAGCTTTGTCATTCAAGCCACACTTTCCTATTTTTTATTTCCTCTGAGCTTTTTTTCTCAGCTTTTATCCAGTGCCACCTGTGCTGACGTTTTTTTCCAATTAAAGCAAATTTAGCTGTGGCCACAATCATGAAATCCCGTGCAAAAGGACTTCTCCAAAAGCAAGGAGAACCCCACAACTGGCTGGTTTATGCAAGACTTGACATCGTTAGGAATGCCTTGCTATGTAAATTCTGTAGGCCAGAGGAGGTTTGGGGGCTGATAATTCTCATATCAAGCATATTTGAGGGCTTTCTTTCTATCTTCCAGCACAGGGAGGACGTTGGTTTGTGAAGTAATCATGCTTTTAGATTTCAGGTTGGGGCAAAGGGGGGTGACATTTTGGAAGATGACACTGGCATTACAAAAGAGTGAGAAATGATAGCTAAATGCTCATCTAACATTCTGGTTTAAAAGCCACAGGGATCTGAAGGATGCTTGGGATGTGCAGGGAATGCATTTTGGGGGCATTTGGTTTCGTGGTGAGCAGGGCTCTGGGCACAGATCCCACCTTGCCCCACATGAACAACATAAACTGCAAGTGAGGGCTCAGAAAAAGCACCTGTGGCTCCAGGGGCTGCAGCAGGAATGAATAGGAATCAATAGGAATAAATAGGAATAAATAGGAATGAATAGGAATAAATAGGAATAAATAGGAATGAATAGGAATAAATAGGGATAAATAGGAATAAATAGGGATAAATAGGAATCAATAGGAATAAATAGGAATCAATAGGAATAAATAGGGATAAATAGGAATAAACAGCTCCTGCCTGCTCTGTTTTTAGGGCTGAGCACAAAGGGCTGTGAGCTCCTCGGGACAGGGATCCTGCTGGAAGAGACTGGGCAATATGGGCAGGGAAGGAGGGAATGAGCCCTCTTTTATAACCCTGCAGGGAGGGACAGACACCTCCTGGGCTGTGCAATCTCAAATCTCCAGCCTGGAGTTGAAGCCATGACAGAAATTGTGGCTGGGGAGAAGGTGGGGGGAGAAATGACCTCTCTGCTGTGGGAATTCCTCCTTTTGCATCCTGGGGAAAATCAAACAAACCTCCCCAGAGTAATGGAAGCAATGAAAAGTAGAGGTAATCCTTTAGGTCTAGACCATTTATGCCCACTGGAGTGCTGGCAGTTCTGCCCACTCCCAACATCCAGGAATAATAAAATCCCTGAGAATCTGCTGCTTTATTGGAACATGTGAGGCTCGGAAGTACAAGTTATGAGAATGAAGACACAAGAAGCCAAATGTTGTTCTATTTTCTTATTTCTATTTCAAAAACTGTGTTTCCCCCCAATGTTATTGTGAAAAATCGTTGCTCTAGTCCCAGTTCTTGTCAGCTGTAAATTGAATTCTCATCAAATTCCAGGGTTAATAATAAATATGCCACTGAGATTTGCTGTTTTCAGAGCCCAGGTCACCAACAGGGAGGTCTGTTAAGAGCACTGAGGGGTCCATATATTATAACTACCTGCACTGAGATTTTCATTCTTCCCAAATGACCTTGAGCATTTGAAAATCAGGCCAGTCCTTCTTGTGCAATGCTTATCAGTGGTGTTAACGATTGGGAATTGCATGGAATTCCAATTAAAGGGGGCTTTTTCTGCCTGGCAGACTTTATTTTCTGTGCTGAGAGTCACTCAGGCCCGTGGTAACTTCTGCCTTGTGTTGATAAAGGAAAAGAATAATTTTGGTTTCATACATTCTCTAATCAAAACCTTGTACAGAGTTTTTGTTCCAGCTGAGGAATCCTTTTTTGCAGGAATGCTGTTCTTTTTTAATTGAGAGAGGAATTTGGATAGAGGGGAAATAAATTGCTTTACCTAAGATTATGTGTCAGTTTTCTTACAGGAACTTTCTTGTTCCCCTGTGCCTCTAAAACTGCAATTTTTTTGGGGGGGGGTTGTGTTCTGTTAAATGACCTGTGGTTTTACAATGAATTCCAGTGAAATCTATCCAATTTGAATTTTTTTAGTTTCATGTTAGTCTCAGGCCAGAACATTGGAATAACTGAGCAGGCATTGCCAACCTGTATCAATTCAGGTGATAAAGATCTTCAGAGAGCTGGGGACTCAAACTCCACAGGGAATGTTGGACTCTCCAGGCCTAGAATAAATTTTATTCCCATAAATGTTTTTATGAAATTTGCTTTATATATTCTCATATTAAAAAAAAAAATCACTTGTTAAAAGCCATTACACCAATTTGCCAATTTTTTTTACACCAATTATCTATTTTTTTTTTTACACCAATTATCTTTTATACTGCAAGGGGATGGAAGAATTTTCCCTTGTTTCCTTTTTTTTAAATAATAGTATATTATAGATATCATACAAAAAATATATATCATATATATAAAGTATTTTATTGGACTGAAATTTATGAATCTAAAAGGAGTTTAAATAGATAAAATATATAAATATATTTTACATTGATTTAAAGATACAAAAACAAAATAGAAATATTCTTTACATACAAGTATCTGTTTTAAAAAATGAACAGGAATTACTAACAAGATGTAGCCCTGCAGAACTGTGTTATTTATGGAGAATTACAATTTACACCAAGCTGGATTTTGTGGATCCATTTCTGTGCTTCTTTAAGGTCACCTACCACTGCTGCCATTTAAAGTTATGAGGCTGTCCCTACCTGTCCCTGCCTTCCTGCTGCTCCCCTGACAGCACAAATGTTCTTGGGGAAGCAAGAAAAATCACTTTTCAGTCTTTTTTTTGTTCTACTGCCACTTGCCTTCCAAACTCCTTCCTCCTCCTGCATCCTTCTCTCCATCCTGTCACTCTCATGCTGTGGATAATTCCACAAATTTCCCACATACCTGTGCATTCTGGGATGAGTTTCATTGGCAATGGGAAGCCCAGGAGAAGTCAAATTATCTTTGTGCAGATAATTATAAATTGTTGGGATGGCAGGTTTAAAAAAGAAAAAAAAAATCCTCATAATTGTGATTGTGGATACTTTTTTCTGTGCCTTTCTGGGAGGCTGAGCAGCAAACCATGGAGGGGCTGCTGAGGGAGGTTCCTCTGTGCCCATTTACCTCCTCCTCGTGGGGATGGTTTGCAGGGTAACAGAGAAAAATGGGGATTCTGGGCTCTGATGCAAGGCCTGCACTCTTTAGGGGAAAAACCAGGGATTTGTGGAGGAAAAGGGAATTTTATTAGGGGAAAAGTGCCACCTGTGTCCTTGCAGACCTCTGAGCACACATGCACATGCATGGGTTTGTACAGTATATGTATAATTTATCCATCCAGGCGTGCACTGGCACATCCAGCCACAGACTTCCAGCAAGCCTGGAGATGAAAACAAACACTGATGTACCTCTGAGGGAGTTCAGCAGTAAATGAACCTAACAAATCATTCCTTGGGCCTCATTTGTGTCCTTAATGTTTTGCAGAGAGGTTGTTCTGCAATGGAATTGGTGCAGAGCAGCAGCCTGGTCCAGTCCCAGCTGGGTTTGTCTTTTCCACACCTTAAAAAAAACCAGCACAGGTCACTGACCACCCTGAGACTGCAAGAGTCTGGAATTTTCTTGGGAGCATCTATTTTGTTGTTGGTTTTTTAATTAGGGTTACAGCTTTTGTAAACAAGTAGTGACCCCAGTCTTCCTTTCAAATAAATCAGGGTGCACTTCCCTTGAGGGGAGTCAAAAGCACACCACAAATAAAAAGATTCACGTGTCTGTTTTCTTTAAAATACACATTTCCTCCTGAAATTTCGGGATCTCTGATGCCAATCTTGTGATTTTTATCAGGCCTGTGAGTCAGATTTTTTAAATTATTTTTTGTATTCTAAGTTTTTGCTCTAACAGATTTTGCCTGCCCACAGACTACCTCCCATCTGTTCAGGTTAATGGTTTTTCTGCCTGTGCTCAGAAAGGAGCATATTGCAGGATTTGAGTGAGGAATTTCATCTCAAGACACCACTAGTCCTTGGAGTCTGCTTAAACTTGGTTGCCAGGACTACTCCATCCAAGGCAAATAGGATAAATAACTAGAGATTGTCTTGCAGGAAAATGAGAGCTTGCCTACAGAACAGGAATAAAAGATATGGGTGATAATGGACTGGAAAACTTGGATAAACACTGGGATTGGGAAGTGTTTGAGCTCTCAGCTCTTAAATACGTGGTGGGGGGTGAGAGTGAAGAAGGGAAAAGGAGGAAGGAACTGTGGATCCAGGCATGAGACACAAAGTTGTGATGCCTTTTGTAGGGAGATGGTACCCAAAGGAGCCCTCAGGAAAGTCTAAACCAGGTGATGTCTGATACTGGAACAGCAAATTAATCACAGTGTCACAGTGTTGTGGGTTGGAATGAAGCCCTTAAAAATCTGCTTGCCTCAAGCTGTTGGTGCAGGAAAGAGGCTCAAAATATGGGGATTCACACAAGTGTGGAAAGGGTGACATTTTGAAGCCTTGACCCACTACCTGTGGGGAATTCTTTTAAAAAGCTGTGATGTAGAAAGATTGCTAAACCTCATGCGATACACGGAATAAATAAATGGACTCCACAACTCGATGTAGTTATGAAGTGGGTATGTATGTCAGCGCCCGGCACAAGTGAGAGAGCTCTCCAAAAACTTGTGCCCAAACCTCAGTCTGACCCACGTCTTTATTCACAAAGGTGTTCCATATGCAATACATTACACAACTTTTCTATGCATATTCAACCCTTGGCCCCGCCTGTCCTCGCCTCTCATGCTAAATAGGTCTGTGCCCTTCTGGGCATGTGTGGTTTGCTGTGGTGGTCACGGGGGGGGGGTCTCTTGGTGGTCTCTGAGGCTGAAGATTGTGGGTCTTCCTCTCGTTGAACTCTTGAACTTTTCTCCTCTGGGCATGCACTGTTGGTCCTTTGGTGCTTATCTGTAGTCTTGATAAGCTTGGCGACAGAGGAGCTCTCTTATCTGGGTTCTCTGCATTTCTTGGTCTTCTTTGGCATTGTCCTTTATGCAAGAAGCTTTAGGGATTTGCATTTTCTTATGCCCTTTGTACCATTGCCGAGGTTTTACAAGTAAAAGGTTAAACTTCAACACATAATTTTACAAACTAAAATTTAAATGTTTTAATTTATTTTGTTAATTCAAGTGAACTCCAAAAATCTCTATTTCAAACCCTTCCCTTCCTTGGCTGTGAAGCTGTGCCTGCCTTTCCCTCCCAGCTCAGCCCTCTGGCTGCACAGGTCAGGCTGTTCCTGTCCTGCTGGGATGGTGTTGGGGTGTTCTCTTTGTGCTGCTGAGAGGGAACACAAGAATTCCCATTCTGCTGGGTCCTGGGGGTCATTAAAGGCATCCTTGAGAGAAAGCCAATATCAGACCCTCCCAATTATCTTCCTCCTCAGCAGCACACCACAGAAAACAGCCCAATTTGTGGCTGTGGAAGTGTTTCCAAGGTGTTTTTCTAGCTGGGGATTGTGTCTGGATGTGCAATAATGACCCTCTGCTTTCTGCCAGGCCCACCAAGGAAATAACACAGCTTTGGGCAGAGCTGCTCACCTTAATCAGTTCCTTTCTGGCTACATGTGTGGGAAATGGGGGTTCTGGATGGTTTTACACACATTATCCTGCCACAAGGAGTGTGTGCTGGGGAGAGCTGGTCAGGGAAGGTGGAGAGGAGCGGGGTGCAGCCATCAGTGTGTCACTGTCCTGTCTGGCACTGAGGGCTGCTGGCAAGATGTGGATGCTTGAAATCAAATTAAATTAGGATTTAAAAATGATGGAAATCTTAAAAATTATGAAAACCAGGCAATTTGCTGAGTCCTTTATTGCCTGTGATAAACTGGACTAAAATGAACTTTTCCCTTCTTTCTTCAGGATGAATGATGCAAAAAAATTGTCATAAACTGGTACTGAGCTTTTCCCCCTTTTCTTTGTCTCAGTGTTTCACATCTAGACCTGTCTTGTGTTTGTTTCTGAGCACAAGGCTCCACTTTGCTTCCCCTCCAGCCCTCCCTGTCCAGTGTGGAGCTTTTTCCTGGGGCTGTGTCCCAGCCAGAGCAGGTCCAGATGTCACATTCAATAATGGGGGACTGGGCCCTCCACAGCTGGCAGAGCTTAGAAAGTGAGATTTACTATGGTGGAAGAAAGAAAACTCTGGGGAATCTAATCTAGTTACTATTATTTTATTAAATAATGATGCATTAATGGTATTTTTCATTTGGTTTTGCATTTTTCACTCTCTCAAACTGAGGTAAAATGTAAAAGCAAAAGGCAGAGATGGATTTTGGTCATTGCCAGCTCTGTACCTGTGTGTCTTGTGGGAGCCTCACTGCAGCTTGGATTGTGATAAGTTCCTTTCCTTAATTTTAAACTGAAGTACAGCTGAGAAAATACCTCCACTCTTTCTTTTCCCTCTGGCATTTTGCAGGATTAATAGAGCCCAATAGGTAGCAATGGTGAATAGATGAAAATTACTGCTCAAATTACCTTCAGTTGCTCCTATTTTATTTACAGTGATTCATATTTTGGGTTTAAAATTAAACCACCATTGCTTTTAATTAGTAATTAGATTGACAAATTGGTGAAAGCCCTCCAAACTTGGGTGGTTTTGCCGGTGATTTCCCAGAGCTGTAGTTCCCGGCAGATGGCAGTGCTGGACTGGATGTAGGTGAGGACCTGCTCTCCTCCAGCCTGGAAAGGGAGCACAAGCTCAGACTCACTCCAAGGATTCCCTAAAAACACACATTGCAGAAATGGATCTTGGTTTGCTTTGCTTGCCTTTTCTTGGCTCCCCAGTGAAGTCTGAAATGGCTCAGACACCGATACAAAGAAATGTATGATTTATTTTTTTGTCTAAAGTAATCCTTGAACTGGCAGAATGTGAAATGCATTTAGAAGAAATGCCCATAAACATAAAAACCTTTATTAAAAGTCACTAAGATTGGCTTTGGTTGCCCTTAAATCTTTGTGAAGGAACCTGCTCTTATTTGCTTCACACTGTGAGTGCATGCTATGGCTGGGTTATCAGAAAAATGAGATCCACTCATAAGAAATCTTAAAAATAACCTCAAAACAAAACATAAAATACTTCAGATTCTCAGATTCTGTCTGTAACTCAACAGTGGGATTTTTTTTTTTTTTTTTTTTTTACTTAGCTGCTGGACAATGGAACAGGATAAGTAATTAATTGGAGAAACCCAGGCTGCAGTAGCTTACAAGGAATTAATGAACACAACGCTCACCAGGTGTGTTCTGGTTGCTGTGGAAAATAGGTGTTGGCTCAGACAGTTATAAAAACTACTGGGGTAAGAAAGGACCTCAAAAGTGAAAAAGGAGAAGAGGAGAAAAGATAGGAAACCCTGACTTCAAAAGCTGTCAGAAAGATTTTGCTTTTAGAAAAATTAACAGCCATGGCTGTGAATCTTGGTGAATTTTCTTTTGGTTGTGCTCTTAGGGATTCCTTACTCATTTTGGGGGCTCTAGTTTCTTCCCTGCTCACAAATGGAAAAGAGGAGATTGGAGAAGACACTGGCAGAGTGCCATTCTGTGAGATTTTGGGAGGAGAGCTGCCTGGAAGCGATCTCTGACAGAGGCACAGACTGATTTGTGAGGCTGCAGTAGCAAACACACTGAGGGGAGCAGCACTCTTCTCTGCAGCCAATTAAACTGGCAGGATGGACACCCTGGGTCTCCAGCTCCAAGAGGTTTTCAACACATCCTGAATTTGTGTCCCAACAGGCCTTATTTTGGAATAATCACGAACACATTCTCCCTCTGAGTGCTGTTATTTGTTCGTGTTTTGTTTACTCACCAGGAGGATCGTCCTTGCCCGGAGCCATAAATTCACAAGTGAAAATATTTACCAGTAACCAACTGCAGATTTGGCTCTTACATAACCAGGGCTGCTGGGGGGGGCTCTGCCAGATGGCAGCTGCTCCCTGGGAAAAGCATCCCCAGTCCCTTCTCCTGAGCAAGCAGTGCCATGGGCTGCATCCATCCATCCATCCATCCATCCATCCATCCATCCATCCATCCATCCATCCATCCATCCATCCATCCATCCATCC
>JACBWW010000068.1:505520-521752 GCA_020086605.1 Lanius collurio
TTGTAGAAATGGAGAAATAAGTGAGGCATCCAATGGAAAGGCTCCCCACTGCTAGCACGCTTCCTCACAGTGAGGGAAGAGTGTTTGTTCTCAATTTGTCTGGGAAAAGCAAGCTGAGCATATTTCTCATATTTGTGGCTTTGAACATAATTTGAACAGGCTCTAGCCAGTGATTTCCTCATTCCTGGTGAAATTTTTGGGGCTATGCTTTAGCAAGGCAATCTGAAGGGACTCGTTTCCTCATTTGAAAGCCCTTTTGATAATCCTGTGCCTCTGGGGTAGGAGTTGGGCCCTTCAGTAACCCCTGAGCTGTGAGGAGAGCCACTGCCCTCTGCCACTTTTAGTGGAGAAGCCAAGGCAGTTTTTCTTGATGTACTTTGTAGAAATGGAGGCAGAATTTGGTGATCCTTATTGTTCATAAAGAACTAAACATGAGCAACAAGGAGTTAAAATGTGGTGCTGTAAGAGGGGATGATCCACAGAGCAGTCACTGCTCCTACAGTTCCATTGCCCAAGAGCTAACACAACTTTTAAAAATCCCACTTCTTACAAATAGCCAAAACCTCATTTTTTCCTCTGATAGCTGGGTAAGAAAACAACAGTTGTCAATATTTTTCCCACTGCAGGGAAGTTTCACTACAATACTTTTTATTGCCTTGAAGATGTTTATTTTTTAATACTCACTATGAAAATCCCTCCAAACAATTGTCAGCACTTTTTAGCACATACCTCTTGCAGCTGATTTTATTATCCTTTTATGCTGCAGTAAACTGCTGCAGGGAGGGAATAAATAATTGATAGAGCATTTACAACTCCTCAGTACATACTGTACATTGCTGAATTCATTATCTTAGTGCCTCACGTTTTCCAGCTGTGTGGCATTTCCCAGTGCTTTGATTCACTGGGTGCAATAAAGCTGGGTGGGGAAGCAAAGCCAGGAGCATTTAGATGCAATAATGATGCAATAAAAAGTAAAGGAATAACTCCTCCTTACAGACTGCCATTTCTGTGTCTTTATCACTGCCCTTCAGTGGGTCCTAGTGAGGAGTGAGAGCTTTTAGTGTGAGCACAGATAGAGTTTCTGTACAAACCCAGGGGTTTGTTTGGCTGTTTAACCTGGGATATCCTGCCTTGTGTTCCTGGGGGTGCTGGAGATGTGGACACAACTGTGTATAGCCCAGAGCATCGTGAAATCCTCACCAGATTTAGGAAAGGAAAACAAAGGAAGAACTCATGGCCTATGGGGGGGATCTTTGGGATGTCCTGTGTGGGGCCAGGAGCTGGATTTCAATGGCCTTTGTGGGTCCCTTCCAACTCAGGCTATGCTGGAGCTCTATGAAGCCATTCCAACCCATTCCCTGAGGGTAAAAATCCATTAATGTTAGACTCAGCCAACTTCATGGCTGGTCAGATATTGCAGCAGGATCCAGGCACTGCTGGGTTTGCCAATATCATTGTCTGCCTTTTTGGTTGGATCAATCTCTCATGTGCTCCCTGCCTGGGTGAAATCCCTGCTGAAAATTGTTGTGGGTGCCTGGGAATGCACTCCTCAGTCAGCTGCTGCCTGCCAAAATTAAGGGTTTGTGCTCCTACCTGGCCATGCACATCCTTGGGTTTCCCATCAATTCACCTCCTCTTCACAGCATGGCAGGGATTTCTTCCTGCACAACCCCTTTGTCAGCACCAGGGACCTGATTGTAGAAAATATACCTGATGTTTGTGGGAAAGCTCTCTCTATGAACACTGCAAGTGCTAAAGCCCTATGGAAAACCAGGAAGCAGAATGCTGCATAAAGCCATGAGTAACCTTTACTAATCCATGAGAAATAGATTGACTTTCCTGCAGGTAAAATTTGGAGTTGCAGAAGGGAATTACAGTGTTGGTAACAGTAGCAGGGAAAAAAAGGGGTGTGCAATGGAATGGGCTTGAAAAGGATGGGAAATTATTGAGTTAGCCATGGGCAATCAATCTTCCTTACATCAGAGCAAAATTAGGAGTATAGAACTGCTAGGAGGGGAAGTCGGGGAAGTGAGAGTAGTTATAAAAGGGCTGTGAAATAAAATGAGAGTTAGAACTCAGCATCCAAGGTCTTTGGGGTTTAAATTAATGTCCTTCCCAGTGTCAGGTGTTTGGTGTTTTTGGAACACACAGCTCCAGATGTACAACTTGTTTTCAGCTCCGAGGGCAGATTCACACTCTGGGCCACAAACTGCAGCACCTGCCCTTGATTTTCCAGGAAAGATCTTTTTGTACTCTGGCTCTCTGTGCCTTTGCCAATAGACAGTGAACAAATGTGTGTTTGATCCGAGGTGTATTATTGAAAGGTGGGGTGTGGTGGGACAATTGCCAGGAACACACTGAGAGCAGGTCTGAAACCTCCTGTTCTCTGCTGTCAGGGCATGCACAGCTCCTCCAGATGCCCTGCAGAGGTTCAGAGCACTGTGAGGAGCTGGGCTGTTGAGCAGCCAGGGGGAAGAAATTGTTGGAATGAGTGTGTGTGGTGAGATGTTTGTGCACTGAAACATGGTCAGGGCTTGGGGTTGTTACAGGGCTCGGGTTATTTCCCTTCTGTGATAACACTTAGCACTTAGCTCATGGAAAATTCATGGCTCTGGCTCGGGATGGATTTCACTTAAATGCTGGTGAGAATGTCAGAAAGCTGGGGGGAAAGCAGGAGTTTTTATAAATACAGACTAAGTTCTTTATTGCTGAGCTCATGCAGAGCTGTGGAGGAACCATTTTGAGGTTCATGCCCTCGCTGAAGAATTATTATTAAAATCAAAATGTTTCAGTGCAGGGTTGTGTTGGAAAGGAATAGTCTTGGGCATGACATGTCCCACTGAAATGAGACTTAAATTTTACCTGGTTCAATTTACAGCTACACTGAGTTAAAGGGAGGCAAAAACACCCAGTGTCTTTGTAGGGTTCCCAATCCACCTCACAGTTTTACTCGTGTCTAATGGGGTGTGGATCCTGTTGTAAAGCATTTATGAAAAGAAAAAGTAAAGAGAAAAAAAACCAAAACAGAGCATAATTAATTCTCCAAAGTTAATATTTGATATTATTTAAATTATCTGTTTTCCTTTAGAAAATGTCATTCAGGAAATAAGGGAGGCTTCCCTTACCTGAGGCTCAGGAGCTCGTGTGCAAACTTTCTCATAATGCAGGATGTCATTGTCCCTGGAGGGATTTAAGGTTTAAGTTCCACGTAGATGTTGACCTTTAGGACAAGGATGAGTGGTGGACTTAGAAGTTCATGGTTAGTGCCTGGTCTTGGTGATCCTAGAGGGCTTTTCCAATCTCAGTGGTTCTGTGGTTCTATGTAGGTGAGTGAAGGAAGTAATTGAGGAGGCCAGAAGGAACTGGAAAATGGGATGATGATGTCAGTGCTTGCAGCATTAGGTAAAATGTCATTATTTAGACTAGGGAAATAATATTTTTAAAACCCCAACAAAACAACATGAATTAAAAAAATACAAAATGTGATTTTCCAGTGTTCTGGGATGAAGTTTTTTAAAAGTTCTCCTGCCCTGCATGCATCCCTTTGCATGCTTGTAGTGACTGATGCGAAACTTGCATGCTGAGGGGTTTCCTTCAGTTGAACCCTGCTGGATTTTCGCTTCAGCTGCAAATATTGCAGGTTTTTTTGGAACACCCCATTTATTCTCTGCCCACCCCACTGTGTCCAGCAGCTTGCTGGTGAGTGGAGTCAGGCAGGGAGGTGGAGTTGAGTGACACCCAACAGGCAAACTGATTTCACTGTCAGGGACTGCAATGTTTAATTGTGCACAGCTGCTGCAGATAGAATATAGGGTTGGGTTTTATGAGTTAAACCTGACTGTGATGTGATCATTGTAGGCATTACAGGGGCTGGATTGGTACTTCCAGGCCCTTTCTGACACTGACAAACCTTTCAGCCCTGCAGAGACTCCAGAATTGCTGCACTTGTGTAGAGCAGCTATAAATGACTGAAGAGAAGGAAAACCCTCACAAAATCCCACCAGTTCCATCAGTGCAGTTCTGGTTCCTTTGGTGCAGAGGAAAAGCATCCCAGCCCCTGCAGCTGCCTGCACATCTGTTCTCCTGGGAGTGTGTGTGAGCCTGGGGAGGCTGCAGGGCTGCTGGGGAGCTCCGAGGCTCTGCTGCTGCCTTCACTGCACACTCACTCTGCTGAGGGAGGGGGCACAGCCTATAATGCCCCTCATTTGGGAGCACTGTGACCCTATTGAGCTGTTCCCAGGGTCTGTGTTTGGCTGGAAGTAGGGAGGGAGGGGATCCCAGAGGGATTTGGGGCGCCCACGTGTGCTCAGACAGAGCTGTCCCAGCTGAGCTGGCTGTGCAGGGATGGAGCTGGTGCTGAGCAGCTTGGCCCCAAGCAGAGGGCAGTGCTGGCACACAGAGCCTCTGCTCCGTGGCTCCAGGGGTGTGGGAACAGAGGAACCAGTGAGGAAGGGGTTTCTGGGCCAAAGCTGGCAGAGATACCTGTGGGCATGTGGAGAGAGCTCAAAGGTCCCGGTGTTCTTCACTCAGAGCTCCAGGTGGGAACCCATCTTGTGCTGAAACATCTTCAGATGTCACACTCTGCTCCAATGCAGGAATTTATTGTTATTAGGGCTTTTAAATGTTGGAGAAGTGACACAGAACTCTTTGTCATGGCAGAAGTTTCTTCCTTGCTCACCCACAGCCGTTCTGAGGGAAGGCTGGGTATGGCTCTTCCTTTTGCCAGACCTGGTAGGACTGTAAATCTCACAGTTGTTGTTTGTTTCTTTTCCTACACTTTGGGAGTAGACAGACAAATATTTTTTTCAAGTTTGTTGATATTTTCCTTACTTTGCTCCTCCTGCCAAGCTTACACAATTCTGTGACTTCATGTGCCGTGTTCTGCTTTGCATCTCTTTTTGCAGATGCTTTTCTACTAAGCTGTCTTCATCTTTCTACTCCAACTGGGCATTTAACTTCTCTATTTTTACCTTGCTTTCTTGGAAGGTTTGTTTTAACTGCCCTTTCTTGCTGTTTGATGGGTTCTAGTGCTCTTCCCCACCTTGTTTTCTCCTCTGTGTGTTGCTGCTCCAAGTTGGTCTCTTTTTCTTTTTCCATTCCCAGTTATACTTTAATAATCTTGAGCAACAGATTGGGGCACTGGCAGGACATTTGTTGGGACTCTGCAGGGAGGAG
Organism: Lanius collurio; assembly: GCA_020086605.1. Lineage (NCBI taxonomy): Eukaryota > Metazoa > Chordata > Aves > Passeriformes > Laniidae > Lanius > Lanius collurio. Next base: position 510,696 of record JACBWW010000068.1, read on the forward strand.
CAGAAAAAAAGAGATGAGCTCTGCTCCTTGTAGCTTCCTGTTGACACAAATTATTGAAGCTGTGCTAATGGGAGACACAATGGTAGAAGGTCATTAAAACTTAAATTAAATTCCTCTTTATAAATAGCCCGGTAGCAATCAGGGAAAATAACAAATATTTATGGCAGTTTATAGATGCACAATTAGAATGCTGAAATTTTGTATGAGTTGGGGCTGAATTGATCAGGTTGCTCTTTGGGGGAGAAATGATTGGCAAGAGATTGCCAGATTGCAGACACAGAGGTGAGGCAGCATCTCAGCAGGGTAAAGGATAAATCATTCCCCCAGCTGTGGGAATTTGAGAGATTTCTCTCCTTTGCCTCACAAATGGAAACCTACCTGCTTTTCCTCCCTGCTATCTCCTATCTTAATTACTGGATTAGAGGACACTTTGGGATGATACATGTCTGTTATCTGTGCTTGATGCTATTTTATTTTAAGTGAACAAGCATTTGCTAGGAATTAATCTGATTTACATCTTTCTTACCTCTTGCATCAATGCCCCAACCCCTACAAAAAATGCCAGTTTCTCACTGTCTTCTGCTCCCTTTCAGTGAAAGCTAAAAAGAAAGGAAGGAAATAGTCACAGGAAATACAAGCACATGGTTTGGGGTGTTTTTTTCACTGGAGGCTTTTACTTAAAGATAGGTAAATAGATTTATTTTAACCTAACAATTATTTGGCAAGAATCATGTATCTAATAGTAAGTACTTTCTTGTGGAAATTGGAATTTGGCTCTTGGATCAGAACAAAATAACAAGTAAGTTGTCAGGAATCCTATTCCCAAACCACCTTATTTTGGTAGCTGTGATAATATTTCCTTTCCTTGAGGCCTGATTTGCACAGCACACAACCCAACTACAATTTCTTAGGCTTTTGGTGAAGACTACTCATCATTAAGGTATTTTCCACTGGCCTTCCAAATTTAAAGATGTATTTTACCAAACCTAAGTAAACACCACTAAATTAAACAAGTCCTCTCTGCCAGCTGGAAATGCAGTCAAAGCTTCCATGGGTTTTTTTCCCCTTTAAACCATTTTTGCTCTCCCTGCCCCCTGAGCCTCTCCTCAGAGTGAGTATTTTATCTGTATTATGGACAGAGTTCTATTGTTCTGTGCTTTTTGTGCTGTTTGCAACCAGCAAATCCCACTATTCAAAGTGTTGTGCTGAGTTGTTTATGTCCCGTGTTGGCAGCGTGACAATTGAACACATCACAGGCACGGCCGAGCCAGAGCTCTGGAGTCCTGGAACAACAGTGGGCTTTGGCTGCCAGGGCCCTCCTGCTCCCTGGAAACCTCAGCCCAGCCTCAGGGGTGATTTTGTTTTCCAACTGTTACCAGAGGAGAGTTTATCTGCTCAGTAAAGAGNGCTGAATTTCATGTCCAAACTGCTGCTGGAGGAACTGAAGGGAGTCAGGGATGTGCAAATGTTACTGGCAGGTCAAATCCCCGTGGTTTTGTCAGGACTCTCCAGCAGACAGGCTGGAGAAATGATTTGGAAACCCTGGAGCCCGTGGGCAGGAGTGTGCTGAGCCCCCAGGCTGGCAGTGCCCCCCTGGGCTTGGCAGGAACCTGGAGAACGTTTGTGTGACCCCTTAAATCAGACCTGAACGAGCTCATGGGAGAGCAGGGCAGAGCTGAGTCCCTGCCTGTGAGAGAAATCCAATGGAGAACACTGGAGAGAGCAAAATGTGTCAGAAATGAGAGCTGCTGGAGATTCCCCTCCTGCCCCAGGGCTCTCCCCCAGGCTCTGGGACAGGACCAGTCTGACCTTTGGCATTTACACTTCCCCAGGTTTCAGCCCTGGGAATTGAATTACTTTTGTACACTTAAATGCATGTGTGAGATTAGTTACTAACTCCAGTCATCAATTCAGGAAAGTTAACACAGGAAAAAAATAACAGGCAAAATGTGGTTTAACCCTTCTCTGGCCTGAGTTCACAAGCAGTTGAATTCACTGACAGAGTACAGTGGGTGTCCACAAATGAAAAACAATTAAATCACTTAATTAATAAATTAATTTAAATAAATTTAATAAATAGGGTCAAATATCTGAGAGCTTCCAGAGACCACTTGCAGAGTAAGTTATGCAATATTTATTGCATCCATTTTCACATGAGGTTCTAAAGCCAAGGCTTTTGAGAGTGCTGGGGTACAAACAGCTGGTCAGGTATTTTGGGAGGTGTTTTTAACTAAAGGGCTGCAGCTGCCATGAGGATGGACACGATTTTGGTCATTCTGAGCAGTTTTAGCCTGTCATCATTTGGGCTGGGAATTTGTTCCATGGAACATCTGGGTTCTCCTTCAGCAAGGTGTGGCTATCCATGGGAATGCTGGCTTGGGAAGGGGGTTTGATTATCAAGGCTGTTTCTTGACTCAGTTATCAATGGAAGTTACAACTCCATGGATCAGGGAAGCTGTGACATAAGGAACGTACAAAATGTGGAGCACAGGTTGTTTTAATCACAGAAGTGTTCAACTTATTTCAACAGATAAGGAAATACTTGTGAATCTTTTTTTTTTTTTAATAGCACATTGTTATAATACTTTACATATACACTGTACAATAATTCTTTTGTATCCAAGACTTTCATACAGAAAAAAAAAAATAGTTCTATAAAACATTCCGTAGTTCATTGGAAAGATTTGGAATAAAACACGGGGAGCTCTTAATCTGCAGGTTATCAAACAGGGGGGCAAAACTGTGGCAATTCTTTTGTTCTTGTACATTCATATTGACAAAAGGGAACCTGTTATGCCTTGGAGGCCACAGGGGAGCATTGCCAGCCCTCTGTGCAAAGCATAACAGAGCAGAGCAGGTACCTCCAGGAGGTTTGTCCCTCATCCTGCACGAGTGCCAACCCCACAGACCCTTTACAGGACAACTGGTGTTTGTTTCTAAGCAACACATACATGAGGCCATGGCACTTCAGAGCTGTCAGCGTGCAGGGTCGGATGGAATGAGCCTCCAAGGGGTTGTTTTGTTGGTTTGTTGTGTTTTTTTTCTTCAGGGAGTGAGCACTTCAAGGCTCGCTGATGTCAATGAATTCCTTCTCGGGGGGAGGCCCCCCTCGGTACCAGCTGCAGGTGCCATCACTCCTCTTGATGCAGGCGTAGTGCTTGGCCTGGTGCCCGTAGAGCTTCCTCTCAATCAGCCAGTCTGTCCACAGGCACTCGTTGGGGGCCGTGATGGAGCAGGGCACCATGTAGCACGTGGTGATCTGGGGGCACAGAGCTGCCTCAGCACCCTGCAGCTGCCTTCAAACGGGCCTTTCTGCCCCAAAATGTCACTAAAGGGGGTAGGGGAGAGCAGGCACGGCTCTGCTCTGCACTCACCTTGCAGCCACAGCCCATCTGGTATCTCTGGTTCAGGCTCTTCTTCTGAGACAAGGATAGATCATCCCACGGCTCGATGTAGTTGCACAAATGGATGAGCACTTTGCCATCACTCAAAATTTGGCCTGTGGCATGGAAAACACAGGAAAGCCAGGCAATAAAAGGGTTTTCTTAGCCTTAGAACAGAAGTGTAAGAAGACCTCAAGTTTTTAACTAATTGCACCAAATTAAAACATTTTTTAAAATTAATTTAATTATAAGTGAGAGAATACTCTTCTGATTGCATGCTGGGTAGGATGTAAAAGATTGAAGAAGGATATTTTTCCAAAGATGTTGATAATCTGCCTGCCAGGGGTGGGTGCCAATGCAGTGCTATGTTAAACTGGATTTTAGGACTCTCTGGAAAAATCTGTGGTTTCTTGGAAGCCCAGACCTGCAGACACACAGGCACGTGTTGGCTCATTATTCATGTTTGCATTCCTGGGAAAACCAGTACTGTTGGTTTGAATGGAATAATAATGGCAAATACTGAATCCAAATTCCTTCTATTTATTAATATTATCATCACTGAGCTTCACTTCCTTTGGAGCTGCTCTAAGATTGCTGGGGGAAGGATGGAAAGCATGTAAGACCACACTATAACTGCAGCTGAACACAATTGTCACATCCTATTGTGTTTGCATTCCTTTTTAGCACATTTTAGCAAATTCACTCTAAACAGTTCTGGCTTTCCAGGAACATTAATTGTGTTTCATTTTACCTGTTAGAAGATACTGTTTTTTGTTGTTGGCTTCTAGTTTCACTCCACAGAGTGATGAATCAAAAGGGGTGTAGACATACTGGACATCCTTGAGCTTTTCAAATCCTTTAAACATCTGAAAATGATCAGAAACAGAGAGTGAGTAGTGGAAAACAAGCATGAAAAAACAGTTGCAAACAAGAGCTGGAAGAGGTACAGGGTGAGTCTCTCTAAAGAAGGCTCCAAAGCCTGAATTAATATGAGAAAGCACCAACAATTGGAATTTTCTCTACACTTAATGAAACACATCCAATAGTTTTAGGAGGAAATTGGGTAGGTCTTTATTTTTTAAATTATAGCTTTTAAAATGTGCTTTTCCAGTGCATTTAATGGCTTGTTAAAACTTTCTCTTCAGTTTATATTCCACTGGCACCTTCCATTCAAGGAGCAATGCACAGACAGCACTCACCCCAACCAAACTGCAAATATTTCTCAGTGCACTCATATGGGGAATTTTCTCTTGATCACTGTGGTTGTTGGGGTCTCCAGGGACACCAAACAAGCCGAGGAACTGAGCATTTTCTGAGCATTATTCTCATGTTTGATCCCTAAAGCAAAGTGATTTTCCATATCCAAAATTCTCAAATAACTGCTGGAAAGCTTGGTCCAGCCCTTGGGATTTACACCCTGCAGCCCCAAAAAGGAGAGATTTGGGATCAGCACAGTTTTCAGCCTGGCTGCCCCTTAACCAGCAGTTTCAACCCCGAAAAGAAATCTTAAATGAGCCATTAGAAGATCCAAACAAGCTTGGCTGTGTCCAAACCCAGCGAGGAGGGAGCAGAAGGTGCTGCTCAGCCTCGGGGGGGCTGCCAGCCCCTCGTGTGCCACCACCAGCCTGGTGACATCATGCCACGTGTTGGCAGCTGGGGACAATGGCAGGGGCTCACAGCTCTCCCAGTTGCAGCTGGTGTCACTGGAAAAAATGTGTTTGTGTTCCCCAGGCTCTCCCAGGAGATTTAAATAGCACAGGGCACTAGAAAATACACTGGAATGGGTTGGTTTTTCTGAAGAGTTGTTTAGGGAGGGGGGGAAAAAAGCCAAGGTTGTTGTCACCGTGCTGCCGATCCAAAAATATTAGATGGGATTTGAAAGAGTTTGGAGAAAAAAACAAAAGGGCCCAGCCAGAGAAAAACACAAACCAAACTGGCATCCTGTCCAAAGCAGCAGTGGAAATCACAGAAAACCTCCATTAGGATGAGGAAAATGTGTCTGGGACGGGGCCACCACGTGAGCTCTGCACGTGTCCTCTGCCTCAAGCTCTCTCCACGTTCAGGAACCTTCAGGAGATTGTAGGGAACAGCTTTTCCATGGATATCTCAGCCATTGATCTCGAATTTGGGGGCTTTATGCAGACAACACACCTTGATTTAGCTATAAACCCCCCTAAATATCCATAGCAATGCATAATAGACATTTAGTTAATATTTAAATGAGTTTGGTGTTTGTTGCAGGTATTTTGGTTGCTTGGTTGGGTTTTTTTTAAAAATTCCTCTCTGATTTATCTCTTGACCTATATAATTGTTAGAGCATTTCTAAAGATTATAATCTTGTGCTTAACTCAGTAAATCGTATTTAATCTTCTCAGTCATATCCTCCCATCTCCTAAAAGCGTGGCTATTTCTCCATAAAGGGATAAGGTGGTTGGATTTGGTTCTGCCTTGATGCATAGTCCATGTACCCCTGAGCTCCTGGTGAGACTTTACTGAAGCAGGAAAACAGGGTGAGGATTTGGGGGATTTATGAACCTGCACCTAAAATCTGTATGGACACTGTCCCTGTCCTCCTGAGGGCTGTAACCAGCACCAGCACATGGCTGGGCTTTAAGGTTTTAGAATGAGTGTGATGACCAAGTCAGTTACCAAAATATTCTGGAGAAATATTCAATCTCATGTAAATCATATATTATCTTCTCCCTTTAATATCATGCTGTAAATATTGCAAGAAAAGAACAATAGTGGAAAACATTTATGGCTTCTTGACATGCCATCTCACTCCTGTAAAATGAATATCATTTTATTGTTGTTATCATTTTTTTATTTCTGAAAATGAATACCAAAATAATATCCAATATTTCCATCTAGAATAGCAATGGTTTAATGCTAAGCTTAATGCACTGGATTTAAAATAAGAGAGACAGAACTTAAGCCATCCACACTAATGGAACAGCTCAACAACCCAGAGAAACAGCAGCACTGTGCTCTGACAGTCCAAAATAACCTCCAAAGCTTCTTGTTCCCTTTCCAAGAGAGCAGAATTGATAAATGTGAATATCTGAGTGGCCTAAAAGCACTGCCCAGAACCCACACAGGGGTGACAGTTGTGGATGAGTTGTGTGGATCAAAGGGGATCCCTGGGCACTCTGCTCTTCCCTGCTGTGCTCTCTAAAGCCCATCCTTGGCTGTCCCCCACCCTGTGTGTGCTCCTGCCCTGGGTTATCCTGAGCCCTGTGGTCAGTGCCACCGGACACCCAAAGCCCCCTGCAGCTTGGGGGGCTTCAGGGCACCAGGAGGAACCCCCAGCAGCATTGGGAGGAGGTTGGAACAGAGAGCAGGGAATATTCTCCTCTCACACATTCTGCTGGGTTAAATTCTTTAAAATGCTGTCCCCTGAGGTGAGCAAGGTGTGAGCAAGGCATTGCTCAGCTACTCAGCAAATGGAGTTGTTCAGCAGCTTTAATTTTCCCCTCTGGGCCACCTACCAGTTGTGTCCTTGGCATGTCACAGGTCACCTCCCTCTGTGTCACTCCTGGGGGGTTTGTCAGGCACAGTCGCCTTGCTGGGTTTATTCTGGTGCCACAGAGAGTGGGCAGGTCACAGAGCTCCTGTTTTCCAGCCAAAGTCCTTCCCTTCCCAAAATCCCCCCCTCCCTGGGGCAGAGAGCTGGGTCCTGAGCTCGGGAAAGTGGTCCTGACCCCCTCCCTGCTCAGAAGGAAGGATTTGAGGGGTGGGGGCGGCCACAACCCTTCTGTTGTTGGTCTGAGCTTGTGTGTGTTGATGTAGAGCTTTTTTCATTAAAAACCACATCTCTGCTTTGTCCAGGCCTGGCTGACTTGCCCTCTGAACTGGGCTGGAATTAAATAAACATCTCTTACTGCTGCCTGAGTTCTGAACAGGCCTCCACTGGTGAAAATTAGGGAGAGACTCCAAAGCAGCTGCAATACACAAATATATTTCAGAGATTTCAGTGTGCTGAAGAATGGGATTATAGACCAAAAATAATAATTCAGATTGAATGGGATTATAGACTGAAAATAATCATTCAGATTGAATGGGATTATAGACTGAAAATAATAATTCAGACTGAATGGGATTATAGACTGAAAATAATTATTCAGATTAGACTTCTCATTGTTCCTGTTTGCAGAGGTAGAAGATGATTTGCATTTCCATCGAGTCACTGAAGTGCTGCAGGGTAGCAGCAGAACATTAAAGTGCCAGTGGGAGGAAAGGGAATTCTCTGGCATTGATGTACTTATTTCTGTAAAGAAACACTTGAATATATCCTTAATATTTAAGAAGACAGAAATTGGCAGATGGTGAAGAGCTTTGGGGTTTGTTTAAGCAAGGTAAAGACTGGCTTGTAGATGTTGCTGTAAAACCTTAACAGAAGTCATGTGTGGTAACCATCCTTGTGGATACTTGGAGATATTCTTGTTTACCACAGATTTTTCCTGAATTCCTGTGAGGGGGTTGTATCAGTGGATACAGTATGGATGATTGAATTTTCTATTGAAAGCATGTAGCCATTCATAATGATCTTAACTGCTCCCAGTAAATGAAAATATTATATATTATTTGTAGTTTGTGGTGTATAGTTTATATTTTAAATGTAAATATTAAAAAATAATATTCAGTGAAAAATAAGAGATTAAACTACCTGGAAAACCAACCAACCAACCAAATCAAACTACCTGTGCACTCTCACACATTTTAATTTAGAGAGATTACTTCTTGTGTATTCCAGAAAAATGTAAACCATGATCATTTGAACATCAGTGAGAGTTTGACAGGGACATGAATGGGATCAAGATATGTCTTAAAATGCATTAATGGATGTATCTCCTTAGTGGAGCTGAACAAACAGTGGAAAAACCCTGTGAGGTTCTGGATCTGTGGCTTTGGGTGTTTGCTTCCCCAGAAACACTCATACACATGGATTTTTGTTTATGTGAATGGGAGGGAAGGACTCCTGCCCTGCAAATATTCCCAACCACCCCAGGGTTTGCTCTCCCAGCTGGAAATGCTCCCATCTGTTTGGGAAGTTTGGATCATGCAGAGCTGCCACACCATCAGAGCACAGGTGATCAGGAATCCTCCAAAACCACATGTACTGACACCACTCACAGACTGAAGCACTTTTTGTGGAGCCTTCATAAATTATGAATAACAAAATTTCTCATCAAAATATCATCATTTAGCAAAAACCTCCTGAATGTCAGAACAGCTTTCTTTTCTTTTTTCTTTCCCTTTTTTTAACCCCTCCTCTGATTTATTCCATGTAGTCCATCTGGGTCTAACTGTGGAGGCAGCTGGAGCAGCTTTTCCAGCTTGCCAGCATTTTGGGCTAAATTATTTTGAGCTGAAATATGCAGAGGTTATCAGCATTGAACTTCAAAAAAGCTGAGTGATTCCATGTACCTTTATTTGTTTGATTTCATACCGGATCATTTTGTGGGTATCAAGGGGATCATCACTGGCAGGAACCACCTTTTCACTGGATATTTTTGCTCGGATCACTGGAAGAGAGAGAGAGGATGAAATGCAAATGAGCAGATGCCCAATTTAACAAGCAAAAGTGAAAATTACATTGGAAGATTTCAGCATTGTTTTGACTCTTCAGTTACAAGGAGATTTTAGAGATTTTACCATCAGAACACCAGCTGAGCTCCTGAAAACAAAAGTAAGTGGGCTGTCTGTGATGTAAATCTGAATTCCCAAGAATCTGGAAACCTGATTGATGTTACCACTCAGTTTTGACAAAAACTGTCCATCAAAATTCTCTGGAAGACTTGAATCCCATAAAATTTGACAAAATACCCATCATTATAATCAGTGAGCAGAGGAAAGGGACACGCTGTTGATGACAGAATTGTTGATCAAATAAATACACTTGAAGTATCACCCCAGAAGCCTGAGCCAGGCAAGATGAAAGCATTGATTTCATGCTTGAAATCAGAATAAAACTCTCATATTCACTGAGGCTTGACAGAGCACACCATGAATTGTGTTAACCTGGAGAAACCAATGCTCCCTGTTTGGATGTACTTAATTTATTTCCTGTTCTTTAATCAAGGAAAGCAGGAGATTTCATGGGAGAAGAAGTGGATTCTTTCCCCCTCTCTTTGTTTGAGGCATCTCTCCTGCATGTGAAGTTTAAGGTGCACAAAGACTCTTTGGCACAGTGGTGCTAAGCTTGTTTTACGTGGCCAAAATTCCTCTGGGGATTTTTATCCCCCCAAATCAGTGAGAGTCCCATTTTTGCCCCATTCTGGATGGCCCCTGCTCCAGGGTCAGAGCAGTCTGCACCTGTGGGGAGACGCTGGCAAAGGCCAGAGCAGAGGAAAGTTTTGTGACCTCAAAATCACATTTCCTCCCCAAAAACCCCCCATATCTTTGCCAGATTGACCTGATTTTTAATCACATTTAACATCACAGCTAAAGGAAAGGAATAGGAAACCCAGACTGAAACGCTGCCAGGTAGAGGTCAGTCCCACCTCACCCTGGGCAGTGCCCATTTCCTCATTAATTAGCAGAGCAAACGAGCTGGAATAACCAAGCTGCCTGCAGCTTCCAAGCTCCAGCCTCTATCTCTTGGCCCCGTGCTCCCTCCTCCTGAGCCATTTAAACCCTTTTTGAGGAGCATTTCAGACTTATTGGGAGGAAAGAGTTTTTTTAAATATGAGCAGCAAATTCCTCATTTCACGTGGTAAGTGGCAGCATCTCTTTAATCATCTGCAGATGTGAGCAATCCCACAAATTAATGGTGTGCCTGCCATGCCCTGATCTCCTTCCAGGGGAAAAGTGGTGTGGATTGGGTGTGCTCTGCACTGCTGGCAGGGACAAAGGAGGGTCATGTTGTTTTGTTTTGAGATGCTCTCCTTTGCATCTTTACTTCCTAAAAGAAAAAATAAAATAAAAGGGTTTTCTCATTAAAGAGTCTGTTAAATTCTGAGGGAAAGGGCTGAGAAAACATAATTCTCCCAGTACCACAACATGGTTTATATGCAGGAAGTCTTTTCTTGCCTTTTCTTTGCCTGCTCAGTGTAGGGTAATTGAAACTACTTTCCCCCTTGTGTTTAATGTTGCAATGTTTTGCATCTCCATATTTTTATGAAATTCTACTTGTTAGCCCAGGAGATGAATGTTATTGATGATCCCTGATAGCTTCAGGGGTCTCCATGGAGTTGTGCAAGGCTGAAAGTGTGATGTCCTGGGGTTTGTCATGAAGACATCTTTTAGTGGGAGTGAAGAAGAAAATGAGAACTATTTTTGTGTTGTGTGTGTTTTATTCATTTGTTTGTTTGCAAGAAAGCTTCCAGATGGCAAAGGAGGGCAAATTGAGATTTTTTTTTGATTTTTTTTAACAATAAGAAAGTTTTATTGTCTAAATTTTTAGCTATTTGGGTCTTACCCTTCTATTCTCCTGAAACCAAATTCAAACACACAGAGATCTTTTGGGACCTTTTCCTCCTTCTTGAATTTCTCTCTTTTTTTATTTTTTTTTTCCTGTGCATTAGTATTTTTTTGCAATCAGTGTCGTCTAGCTGTCTCCTCAAACCCCTGATTCATGTGGTTGCTTCTGTTTTTAACCACAAGCACTTCCTGCAGGAGCATTCCTGGGCCCAGCCATCTCCCTCTCCTCACTCGTGGTTCAGGGGTGGTTGG
>JACBWW010000068.1:531752-546520 GCA_020086605.1 Lanius collurio
TTCAGGCATTCAGGGTGTGCAAGGTCTATGTTTAAGCTCAGTAGGACTCTCAGGTAGGTCAGGATTTTGTGCATCTCTGTGTTTTTGGCTCAGGATGCAAAAATTCCTCGTGTTGAAGGCAGGAGTTGATGGGGTTTGGCATCCTTGTTAAACCAGAAGATTATGTGGTTTTATTTTTTTTTTTGTAATTAGAAAAATACATTCAACTTGTGACAGTGAGGTTTTCAAATCTCATTTTTATAAACATTCAAATAGAAGAGGCGAGTGTATTTTTAACGGAAGTGTGGGATTCTTTTAACTTAAATATCACCTAAAAACTGCCCTGATTTCCTAATGCTGTTCAAGGTCAGCTTTATTTCCCTGCACTGTTTTCACAGCTGCTCCTCCTGTTACCAGAAACATTTCTCTCTGCTTCACCAGCCTCAGATACCACATCATTTCACTGGTGATCAACATCTGCCTAATTTCAGCTGAAGAATAACACCCCCTTTATGCTCCAAAGCCTGTAGAACAACATACATGATGTTATTGTGGATTTCCATTCCGGGGGACACGGCCCTTCCTCGGGGCAGAAGGAACCCCACATTGCTCAGATACTTTTTAATGAGAAAGTTTGGGATTAAAGTTGGCACATTAATAGGATTAAGAGCTTGGCAGCCTTTTATGTTCTCTGTTTTATATTATTTAATCTTTGTTTCTAAGCTTGAGTTTTATTCTGTGCTCGGTGTGTGGAGAATGTTGTTTTTGAAGTGGTGGGGTTTAGTTTCCCAGAATTACAACAATTGCTCTTAAATAAAAGTAACTCAGCTTTTTAGTTTTCTTCTCCTGAATTTGGAGCACACTCAGCAACAAGTTGGGGGGACAGAGTTACTCCTAAGTCAGGCAACCAACACAATTCTTCTGAAATTTCATTCTACTACACAATAGCCAGCTCTGGGTTGGGTTTTTTTGGGGTTTTTTTTTCACTAAAGCTAAATTATGTTACAGTTTTCAGCTCTGTTCTAATTGACAGGAATGTTGTGCTCAGTGGGTTTGGCTCCTTAAAATCCTGTCCTGTTGTTCAGTTTTGTGATGCCACCTCATTTCACAGCTACGACTTTGAAGTGTTGGGAACTCTGCCATGAAAATCCAGCGAGCAAAGAGAAGGAGAACAACTGGGTTTGCCCAGAGTGAGCCCCATTTCTGTGCTGAAATGGCACAATTCTTAGCACCACTCATCCACAGAATACTGGAAATAATTTCTTAGAGTTGCTTGAGATTGGCAGTGTGATTCAAGTCTTGACTTCAGCGTTGAAAAGAAAGTTAAGACATTACCTTTACATGGATTTTTTAAGTTCTCAAAGCACTTGGTCCCATCCTAAACCCTCAAGTAGACATAAGGTTATTTGTAGGTCTTATTCAGGTCTTATTCCTCCTATTCCCAAACAGGAAATTCAGGCTTGACCCTAGGAAGCTGCTTCACTCATATTTTAGTGACATTTATTGTCACTGTTTAGCTGCTATTCCCACAGTGGCATACCAGGAATTCATTGACTGGGAATTTTGAGGTGCTTCACTGGACATTCAGGTACAAACACACAGCACTGGGATCAGTGAGTGACACCACAGCATTCCTGCAGCCAGAGCAGCCAGGTTTTTTTAGGATTTCTGCATTTTTTAAGGCTTTTCAAAGTTTCAGGCTGTGATACCAAACAATTTATGTGTACTGCAATAATTCCTGAATTGCCATCCATGGGCATTTTTATCAGTGATGGGCCTTTGCAGGGTGCCAGGTATTTTTTCTGCTCTCTAAATGCATCAGCAGCTACTTTAAACTAAACAACTTCTAAGAATTCATGTTGTCCAGTTCTTAAAAAAATTTATTTGCAAGTGCTATTAATATGTATAAAAGTATTAATGGGAGACAGTAAGAAAAATTAATTTGTATTTATTTTGTACTTAGAGAAGTAAAGAATCCTGTCCCCTTTTCTGTAACTGAGTTTGGCAGGGCACTGTACAGCCAAGACAGGTTGAAATATCTATTTCTCAATAATTTTTGTTAATGAACCTACCATTTGTCATCTGACAAGATGTGCACACAGGGAGGAGTGATTGGTAATGATTCCTACCTCCCAACGCTGTTTCCTGAGCACTGGTGGGACCCACAGGGCTGGAATTCTGCTTTCCTCAGCCCCTTGCTGAGGAAAAAGCTGAGACTTTTCTCATTTTCAGCCCCTCTGCATCAAACCTACCACCCTGAGTTTTGAGATTAGGACCATTTTAGCTTGTTTTAGGGGGATTCATTGCTTGTGGGTTCTGGAGGTGTCACTGGCAGCATTCTCCCCCCTTGGCACCACTGTTGCCTCCCCACTTCTTTTCCACTAAAACCCTTGCAGGAGCCTCGCTCGAGTGCAGAGCTTTGACTGATTTTGGGACAGAGCTGGAAGAGCACGAGCCCAGTGCAGCATTTCTGCCATCCAATTCCCAATTCTTGGAGCAGAAACTCAGCTTCCACTCGTGGGGGTGAGCCCTGAGGGATGGTGGTGGCTGTTCCTTCCTGGTTGGGGACCAGTGGCACTGGAAATGTGCATTATTGGCACTGGTTTGCACCCTGGGCAAGGAGGGTTTGTAAAGCAGTGGGATCAGCTGGGATCTGCCTCTGCTGGGCAGGGCAGGGAGAGAAAGGCAGATCATGAGTTTTCCATGCTCTGGGGAGGTCCAAAAAGCTGTGGGAATTCCAGGATTGCCCCTGAGCCCAGGGCAGAGGGTATCTGGGAGCATTGCCCAGGGTGCTTCCAGGAGCTGTCCTGCCCCAGCAATGGCATCAAGAGCCCGGATTTTTAACAGGACTCATAAAAAACCTTCACAGAGAGCCAAGGTTTGTCCCACCACAGCTCTTTGGGGTGGTTGTCACTGCTGCTATGGACACTGTGTCCCCAGGGACACGAAGGGCAATGAGATCCCTGCTAAATTTGGTGTCAAACCTCCCCTGAAGGGAGGACAGGCAGTGACCCGACCTGCCCAGTGCCACTGCTCACTGGGAATGGAACACAGCAGAGTAACAATAACACATTTCACTTCACTCTTCACCTTTCCTCTCCTCCCTTGGAAGAAGCACCATCCCCATTTCCAACACCCCAACACTAATTTTTCCCATCAGGCAAAAATTACTTCCCACCTAATAATGTCCAAATTAATCCATTCCAGCACAAAACTGGATTTTATATAGCAGAGAGGCAAAACTGTGGGACACTGAGCCATGAAAGTTTTCATTTGATATTCAACAATAAAGAAATAGCATATTGTGACTTTCTCCCAGAGGAGCTGACTCTGAAAACTTAATTCTGGCGTATTCAAGGAAAATTTTTACTGTTATGTTTAAAGGTGATTAAAATTTAATATATCATCTGGCACATCTTTACAGTGCTTGATCCTGGTGATCGTGGGAGATTTTAATGGGCTGAAAAGGCTGCCAAGCTCCAGCTGTAAAGTTTCCATCCTATTCTGAAATGTGCCACTCTTCTCTGAAGCTGCAGGACTGTTTTCTGAGGCTATATTGTATATATTCGTATGCAAGACCTCTTAGTCATGGTTGTTCATCAAAAATATAATTTTCAATATATTTTCAAGAAAAAATGATAATAAGATGGTTTAAGTAAGAAAGAATACAATGAACTTTGAAGGGAGCTGGTGTTACACAGCTAAGAAATGTGAAGTGTTTACATATTTGTCCTACTGTCCAAAAAAATAGCCCAAGGGGAAAAAAAACAGCATGAATTTAAAGTGCCAGACTTTAGAAAGGAATCAGTGCTGTCTGTACCCCATTTCTGTCTCCAGACTGCCTGATTTGAAGTGCACATTGGTTTAAAAATGAGGCCAGGAAGACAAATTCAGTGGCAAAAAAGGGAAATCTGTTATCTTGGCACTGTCTGGTAAACTCAATTGCATCCATGTTTCTCTCCAAAGAAAGGCAAATATCCAAAGGGTTTTCATGTTCAGGCCTGGCACTCCAGGGCCTCGCTACTGAATTTGTTATCCAGCACCTCCTTCCCACATTTTTGTGAGGAGAAAACCTGGGCAATGTGGTCAGCACTGATAATTAGCACGGACATCCCGTCTAATTAAAGCTCTCCCTTCCCAGGGAAAGTCCTGTGGGAAAGCAGAGGTGTTCTCTGGGGGCTGAAGGAATTCAGCACATCTTAGGAGGGCCCCAGCACCACTTAGAGGAACACAAAGGGATTTATCTCAGGTTTTTTTTGGTAAAAGGAGTGTATCTCATGGTGCCAGGTCCTTCCTACCAATGAGTTACCTCGCTCTGGAGTGAAAGTTAAAGCTACTGAGAAGTTCATGAAAATTTCTCATATCTGTACAAAATCACATCCTCTGAAGGCTCTGTGGGAAGATGAACAAACCCAAGGTTGGAAGAATGGCAGGACTGGCACAGCACTCCTGATTTACCCTGGCAAATCCCACAGCTCTTCCCATGGTGTCCAACCCTTAACGCCTGCAGGGCTCTGCTCTCATCCCTGATTTCAGCTTAGGCAGGACCAGCAGCTCTCCCTGACTCTTATCACTGTCACCTTGCTCAGGTTCTGTGCTCCCTGTGGGCATTTAGAGCCACAAAAAGTTCCTGGCAGTGAAAGACAAAGTGTCACAGCACCAGGCATCTTAACAAAAGCCAAAGCCAAAGAGCTGGTCCCAGACCTCATTAATTCTCATTAATTCTCTGCTTGTTTTCCCTTGGATCTCACAACGATGCTGTCACTGGGTGGCTTTGCACAGGCAATTAGAGCTTCAGGTAATGTCAATTCAATCCCTGCACCTCCACCACAGCGAAGGAAATTCAGAATATTACATTTACACCCTGTCTGAAGGACGTGTGATGGTTGGCAGGTCCATGAGCAAAGCCAGACTTTGTGTCTGTTTTTTCCGTGGAGTTTTGGGATGCAGCATCTTTATTTTAATAAGATGGGCTAGGAAATACTGCAAGGAAATATCCTTGGCCGTGTTTGGGGGTGCAGAGGGTGAATTTAATAACCAAAGGGCTGGCACAGTCTCAGCACAGGGCTGGCCCCCAGGTGGTCCTGAGGCCACAGGTGTGTCCCCAAGGCACAGCCCCAATTCCCAGGGGATGGGCAGTGCCTGGCCAGGGCTCCAGGGGTGCCCCTTCCCACTGGGCACAGCTCCTCTCCTGGGCACAAAGGCTGCTGGCACCAGCCTGGGGGAGCTGCCTGTGCCAAGCTGCTCCCTGGAGTTTCCTCTCACACAGGACAGGCAGCTCCACTCCAGCCCCTTCAGAAGGATTTTGCTTGGTTTATGTAAAATATTGTGGCCAAAGCATATCCAGTAATCCAGCCATAAATGCTTTGAGCAGGTTTTATGTGTGTGCCTATGCAAATGCATGCACAGAAATATGTATATATTCATATGAAGAATTCCCTTCATCTCCCATTTTATAATATACAGAAAGGGTATTTTAAAATTATAGTGAACAAAGGGATCCTTGACATAAACATTCCTCAGCCAAAAGAGGAAGTTTACTTAGATAGGAATATTTATAGGAGTGAGAGCTTGAGCATCAAATCCAAACATTGTAACACAAAACTGTCTTCAGCTTTTAAATAAAAAGTAGCACGATATAGCTCCTATTTGCAAAATATATCAAAGAATTGAGTAAATATGGATTTATATCATCAGAATGGCTTCCCTAAGGAAGGCGGCCCATAATAAATATTTTGAGTTTCCTCTATACAGTAAAATTGGTAATTTTGGAGAATCTTTACGTTAAGTCTGTTGAGAAACTGCCAGAAACACAGGCATGCAGCAGGCTACAGCAGTTAAATGTGCACCTATTTAATTGTAGCACAACTTTTATTTCCTCTCACTCCTTGAACACCTCCAAGCCTGGTGGAGGTACCTCCATGGAGGAGATGGCTTAACACGGGCAGATTAAAAACCAATTTAACTGATGGCCACAAACAGGGCTTAGAGTTTGTCATGGCCACAAAGATTTTCTGTCATGGCATAAAAGCAATGAATCAGTATGCAGAAGGGGTTGCCTGCCCCATAGAGATGCTAATTCTGTGGCACTTTGGAAACTCATGTTCTACATTTACTGTTCACACCCGATGGAAGCCAACCAGCCTCAGCCCGAGCTAATGAAATCAAAAGGCTGCAAAATGTCACATTTTCGCAAAATGTCTCATTTTCTCATCCTCATGCAGCCTAATTTGGGGATTTTTAGGCTCTTTCTATAAGTTAGGTGACTACCACGGTGCTGCCTGGCTGTCATGAGGCACAGTTGTCCCAAAACTGGAAAGTCACATTAACACAGAGCTGCTGTAGCCAGTTTATGCTCCAGAAAAGTGACAGAAGTTTTCTGCTCCAGAAAATGACAGAAAACCACAAGAATAAATTAAAGAAAGTATAGAATAGCAGAACAAAGGTAAAAAGTTTCAGCAAGTTAGCACTGGGGACTTACATTTGTGATCCTTCAGTTTTGTTTTGTTGTTTTTGTTTTTTTGTTTTTTTTTTTTTCCCTGAAGTGCTATA
The DNA here is from genome assembly GCA_020086605.1 of Lanius collurio. NCBI lineage: Eukaryota > Metazoa > Chordata > Aves > Passeriformes > Laniidae > Lanius > Lanius collurio. Next base: position 538,284 of record JACBWW010000068.1, read on the forward strand.
AATGCACAACTTAGACACTACAGGCATATTTAGATAGGATATTTTATATCTAAACACTTACATCTAAATTTTATACCTAAATATTTATATAGCAGACACTGCTAACAGCAGATATTTGAAAGCTCAGGTATTCTCTAAGTTAGCACCTAATATAAAACCATACAAAAGAGTTCAAAAGTAAAGCAAAAACCCCCTTTCTAACGCAGCAATCCCAGCAATTTATCCCCACAAACCATTCTGGCAGCGCTCGGGAAGCGCTCCCGGCACCCACCCCCTGTTAAAAGCGCTGTGCCCAAGAGCTTCCAGCCCCCTTTTCCCCGCACCCCCGGCTGCCGGAGGGCCCCTCCGGAGGCCCGCGGTGCCCCGCGGAGCCGCGGGCGGACTCACCGAGCGCAGCATCGCAGAGCAGCTGCTGCGGGTGCGCGGGCGCGCAACTGCAGCCGGACACGGCCGCGGGCAGCGCCGCCAGCGCCAGCGCCAGCACCAGCGCTGCCAGCCGGCTCCCGGGGCTGCCGGGGCTGCCGCGGGTCCCGCTGCCCGCTCGGCTCATGCTCCACTCGGGGAAAGGCTCCGCCGGCGCTGCGCGGTGCCCGCTGCGCTGGCGCGGCCGCTGCGCGGGGCTCGCTGCGATGCTCTCGGGGATGATGCTCCGGGATGCTCGGCCCGAGCGCCGCCGGTGCTCGCTGGCTCCGAGCTGCCCTGACATGGGACCCTCGTATTTATGGCCCCGGCGCCGAGCCCCGGCTCCGCCTTCCCGCAGTTAAAAGCGCATTTATTGGTGACATCGGCACGGGGGACCTCGGCCGGCAGCGCGGGAGTGGAAATGTTAATCACCGACAGCCTCCAAAAAAAACCAGCTTTTACGAGGATCTGAAGCTGATTTTCGGAGCGTTTTGTCTCGTTCGAGTAAGTTTGCTTCCACTTTGGATTTAAAAGCCAGCCCTGCCATCTGATTTTGGGCAAGTAAACAAAGCTGTCCTGTTTTAAGCTGCGTTTGCATTCGCAGCCCCCGATCTTCCCCGGCACTTCTGGGCATTTTCCTGAACTACCGTCCCTGTTCGCAGGCTGGACAGAACTTCATTCATGAAAAGGAAACCTCTCAATGCTCTGCTTGTGCGCCTCCAACAATCGCTGGTTACAGGGAATAATGAATTACAAATAAAAGCTGCAATAAAAAGCATTAAAAAAAATAATAATTTCATCACAGATCTAGTTTGAACCAGCAAGGAAAAATATCCCAGTGGTGGGGTTTGGAGGCTCTTTCCCTGAATTCCTTATTCATGCAAATCCTGCTCAGCACAGATCTGTGCCTGTATTTCCTGGCTGACGTTGTAAGTGGAATACAGACAGAAAGGCAGAGTTCAGAAATCCTTCCCACCTCCAGAGCTTCGGTTGCTGTGGCAATCTGGATGTGTGTAACCTGTGAGCACCCTCTGTTTAGAAAGAAAAACGCTTCATGAGGAAGCAACCCGAGGTTTGATTAGAGAGTAATAAAGAACATCTCTGGATTGACATGCAGGACAGGGCTGCCTAAACAACTCTGTGTTTTGTCTCAGCCCAAATCAAGCCTAGGAATTGAAAAGTCTTTAACATGACCTGAAGCATTCCAGTCCAGCCTCATGAAAATGGATTTTGTTGAGGCTGAGATTTAGATGGGCCCGAATTAGCTTGTTACCTTTAGAGAGATGTGTACATGTTTCACAGCAGCAGATTTATTTCATTTCTGGACAGTTATAGAAGAGTTAGTGCTCTGATTCTTTTTCTTTTTAACTCCCACCCCCCTCAAGACACAGTCTGTTAGAAAAAAACCCCCACAAATATTCAGAATTATTAGAATTGGGTCTCATTTTTAGACTTTAGGTCCACACTGAGCACTGAGCCAGGAATCCTGTACACCATGTCCTGCTCTCACGCAGCCATACTCGGATTTTTTACTTTTCCAGTCCGAAGTTTTGGCTTCAAATCATAAGGTTGGATCCAAGCCCAGGACTAACACCTGAAAATAATTTTGAGCTGTTAACATCTCGGTTCTTACCTAGAAGAAACGGCCTTCTTTCATGTGAGGGAAAAGATGAAAAAGGCTGGAGCCTTGCACAGGAAGGTCAAGCTGCAGGAAGGCACTGAAACCCCTGGGCAGGTGTGCCAGGGGTCTGGGACCAGCTCCTCTGGGGTATGGATTCTGGAGCCTCACTTAGGGCAGCAGGACAGGGAAGAGATGAAGGAATTAATTGGGAGCCATTGATTGGTTTCCACACATCCCAGGGCTGCTGTTACAGGTGATCTGAACACACCAGTTTGAGGACTGCTGCCTCAAAATTCAAATAATAAAGAAATATGCTGGGCAAACACTCTTCTCTAGCTGTTCCTGAGGCACATTTTGTCCAGGATTCTCCAGAACAACATGTCCAGCTGTGTTCTGGGTGTCCTAAAGGCTTTTATATCGACTACAAACAAACAAATTATACAATCAATAGAAGAATATTATGCTCAGAACAAAATTTAAAAGTAATTTCATGACAAGTCACAAATTAGTGGTCCACTATCTTCTAGATATAGAAGAGGATTAAATGCTTTCAACTGAATGTGTGGAATGCAAAAGTGCTAAAACTGAATCTCACGTGCCAGTTGTGCAAATGCCATTAATATTTGTTAGTTATGGTCTTACCTAGGGCTGCCTGCAGGGATAATTCAGTTTCCAGGAGTCCCTCAAAGGCAGCTGTACACAGGTGGAATATTTAAAGTATGATCACACCTAGAGAAGTGAGTGGCCAGAAGAGAGGTTCTCAATAAATGTGTTCCCAGATGGTCCCAGCTGGCATTGGGAGGGATGGGAGATGCTGGGGGTTTTTTTGAAACCTCATCCAGAACTATTTTCTGATAAATTTTCATTCCAAAACAGTTTTGTCAAATTCTATCTGAGTTTAGGCCACGACATATTTACACTGTGGCTTTGGAAGGGATTTTAGTAGGTCTGGAAACCTCTGTGCTCAGGAAAACGCTCTCACAAATGCAGGAAAATGTGCTTTTAGTCTGTGCATCACAGGAGACAAATGCTGCTTTTGTCTTGTGCTGGAGTACCTGGTACCACTGAACAGCACCAGCAGGCATCAGGGCTTAGCTTGAAGCTGCATCGACCCTTTTTTAGATTGGATATTGCAGAGGTTATCATTAGATAAGGAAAATTACTTTTAGGGAGTTTAAAAGGAGCCCCTCTGCTGGGGAGCCAGGCTGGGAGAGCTGGGGGTGCTCACCTGATGAAAAGAAGGCTCCAGGGACACCTCAGAGCCCATTCCAGAGCCTGAGGGGGCTCCAGGGGAGCTGGAGAGGGACTGGGGATGAGAGAGAGAAGAAAACTCAGAGCTAATGGGTAAGGCAGAGCTGAGGGCAACTGAGAGCTGGGGATAACCCAGGGCTGGAGATCCCCCAGCATTTCAGGATAACCCAGGGCTGGGGATCACCCAGCATTTCAGGATAACCCAGGGCTGGGGATCCCCCAGCATTTCAGGATCCCCCAGCATTTCAGGATAACCCAGCATTTCAGGATAACCCAGCATTTCAGGATAACCCCCTGTGCCTGGCTGTGCTGGGATTTCCTCCTGCCCCTGCTGAGTGCCCTCCCAACCCCTTTTGGCAGAGGCAGCACTGCCTGGTCTGTTTGTCCCTCCCTGGGCACTGCATTTCTCTGGGGGTTCGAGTTCACACTCAGGCTGTGGGCTGTGCCAAGGAGCACTGAGCTCTGCTGCACAGGGATTGTCCATAAAGCTTTTTTCCAAAGGTTTTTCATTGTCATGGGACATGCCACAGCCACCTTGTGCTGTCCCTTCCAGCTGTCAGGCAAGTTTGAGTCTGCTCAGTCTTTTGCTTGGGCTGCCTGCTCCGTGCTTTGGTTTCTGGCACTGCACAGAGGACAATTTTTTATCTTTATGCATCTGATTTTCTCTTCATCGTGGCAAATGAATCTTTCTTGAGAATGGTAGCAGGCAGGATTCTCCCCAGCAGTAATTTATCCATTGCCTACTCGATGCTTTTCCTCTCTTCTCTCCTCCCTGGTTCTCATCTGGCATCACAATTACCTCTAAAATCTACTTTCAGTTGACCTGATGAAGTCACACTACACATCCTGTACCAAAAGGTCACGTCGAAAATTCAGAGTTAGAACAGCATTTCACAAAACTGGTGAGCTTTCATGGATTTTAAATCCCAGTGCCACCATATGAACTACAGCCTGCTTCACACAGGAGGGCATTTATAGGGCAAATATAAATACTACAGTAAAAAACCCCTTGCAGTTTATAGTCACAGCAGTTTGGGGATTGTTTTATAAGGTGGCAGAATGTTACTTGACTTTTGAGGGGGGAGTTTTCCAAACAGCTGGTGGAAGGATGAGTTAAACACTGGCACACCAGAATCGAACTATAATTTGTTTTTGCTGAGTTTTTGTCTTCATCATTTCTGCCAGAGATCTGTGGGAGATGCTCTCATTGATTCAGTGCAATTCCACTTTGTGTTTTCCTTCCTAACGGCAATTTCTGTTTTCCTGCTGTGTAGGAATAGAAAAGAGCAGACTTTCTGCCATCAGATTACTTTGTGTTGATTTAGATCACTGTGGGTTTTTAATTGACCAAGCAGCTGTGGGGACAAAGGCGTTTTAGGTGGATCTGGTGATCAGGTGGATCACTTCATAACCCAAGATCATCTTCAGCCTTGCCTGACTTGAGGGAGCACATGGAGCTGCTTTGGGCAGCTCCAGCCCCTCCAGGTGGTGCTGGTGGCAGTCAAAGGGGGCTCAAAGGGTGCTCAGAACTTCCAGTCCTGCACCAGTTCCCACCTGGGAATTGGGGTGGCCCTGGGACCTGTATTAGTTCACAACCCACTTTAACCTTCAATTTTGGGTCAAAGACTGGCAGGTAAGGTGCATTTTCCTCTCCCTGGCACACTAAAGCTCTACTCCTTTTATCCCACTGAACTTACTCCTTTTATCCCACTGAACTTTTCATTTCTTTACTGCCCTATCTAAAAAAAATAACAGAAATCACCTTGGTTTCCCCTTGGCTTGGGGGTGCTGAACCTCACTCCTTGCAGAGAGAGTTTTACACCCATTTTTAGCTGCCAAGTGGAAAATGTGGCTCCCCATCCCCAAACTGTGCCTGTGTTTTTGGGGCCAGCAGCTGGTGGAGTGTGAGGTTTTCTGCTGGGAGGCCAGTGCTGGGCTGGCCCTGCTGGTGACGGAGCTGGGGCCTGGCTGAGCCCCCACTCTATCTGGAAATTGTGTTTTCTGCAAACCAAACAGACCAGAGAAAGTACATCTGCTGCTTGTTTATTGATTTAGGGCTCTTCCTGCCTGTTTCTGGGAAAGAAAAAAAAAATGAATAAAAGGCCACCTTCATTATTTCACTTTTAATTTCCTTTCTCCAAAGTAAGCAGAGCAAAATTAGATTTCGGCTGATGCATATTCCACAAATAAATTACATGGACCTAGAGTGGTTAAATGAACTTTGCTTGGGGATTATTGGAAAGATAAATATTTAAACATTGAACTTGAGGTAAGTCATGTTTATGCAACATCTGGGGGTTTTTTTGTCACTGCTTCTCCGCCCCCTCTTTTTATTCCTATTGTGGCTTTTCTAGTCAGCTCAGCCCTGAGGACATGAAAGCAGGGTGACTACCACCTTCAAAAAACTGTATTGTTGCCAGCAGAGGGGTTTTGTAAACTATTTTTTTAGCAGATCATCTTTTCCTGGTTCTATTTTTATAGAACTCTTTGATTATATTTCACACTATGCCCCGGTTAAAAGAATTCAAAGTAAATTTAGAAGGATTCAAATTATATCTCTTGGAAAAAAGTCAGCTTGTATTGAAACTGTTCAAAAAACACTTAAATGGCAGTAGAACCTATAAACCTTTGAGCACCATAATGTATGAAGCTTAAATTTCAAGGTCTTATTTTAAATTAATAGATTTATAATTTTAGGATGACACTCTACTAACCAGACTTAGAAACTCCAGGACATTTCTGTAGTAGGGAAGGACAGGGATTTCCTTTACATATGGAAAAATGCAGACAGCAATCCAGATGGGGACTGTGCTGGTTAATTCTGAAGCCATCTACTGAATTACCTGCACCACAGATCAGCCAAGGGGATGTTGGAGGTACTGTGGAATTTTATCAAACCAGAATATTCCTTTCTACAGTGAAAAACATGCTGGGCACAGGTGTGAAATCTTTAGGTGGCCAGGTACTGAAGATTGATACAATAAAATAATTACCTCTTAAGTTCAGAGTACAAAAAAAATCTTTAATTTTAAAAGGTTGGTGCAGATGAAAAGCTAAGAAACCATAATTAATAATATTTATCCTTGTTATTGTGACATCAGTAGGGGAATCACGAAATGAACTGGCTTTTTAGATTTTCATGCTCATCTAGAAGAGAAATTTATCCCCTCTAGAGTGTGTCCCCAGAAATGAAACTCCTGAAATGCCTCTGACTGGCAGGAGTTTGCAGATGGCATTTCATTTTCCAAATTGAGCCTGGTCAGCTGCATGGGCTTCATAGGCAGATAAAATCAAAAAGGAGGCCCTTTTAGTGACTTTTTCTGGTGTTTTTATATAGATGTGTCTGGGCAGTGCTACCATGCATTAAATCACCCTGCAGTGCCCAGATCCCCCAGGATTCCCAGGCACACATGAGCAGGGATGGGGGTGTTGGACCTTCCAGGGATGGCTGCCCACAGTTCTGGGCTCTCAAAGCTTGAATCAGACAATTCCTTCCAAAATTCTGCTGGAAAAACCACTTCACATCCTGCAACTCCCAGACAGGGGCGTGGGGAAATAAAATCATTAAGCAGGGTTTCTGACCAAGAGCCTTGGGTTTGGTTTGAGGTAAGAAAGAATAAACAGAGTGTGTTTGTAATCTCATTTTAAAGGAAGTGGATTCAGGAAGGAGAGAAGCATTTCTTGGGTATTTCCTAGCAAGAAGTACTATGGCACTCTACTGATTTTGCTTTTTATTTTTCACAGCACGTGGCTGAAAATGCTGGTAGCAGTAGAACATAAAACCAGAGCATTCCTTCATGGGCACATCATTAATGTGGGACCTTTATGATTTTGTTAATTAACTGCTCAGGTGTCAGAACTGCAGCACCTATTTCAGGGCTTCCCTTTCCACGCAGCAGGTTTGGGGTTGTTTGTTGTTTTGGGGGGGGTTTTGTGCCCAAATTCCCCAGCAGGTCCCCAGTGGGGGCTCAGCACCAGCAGCAGCCTTGGCTGTGGAGCTGCCCTGGACTGGAGGTGAGTGGGCAGAAATTTTGGGTTGGACAATGTCAGTGAATATTGGCACAACCACACTTCATTTGGATAACAAATTAACTCTCCCAGAAGGAAAATATGGATTCCTCACTTTTTTCCACGAGAAAAAAATCCTCCACCAATTTTTGAGAGATGAGGAGAAGGGAAATTTGATGTTTTATTCACAGCAGTGTTTGATTCCTCACACTCAGGGAAGTGCCCAGATCAAAGTAGCACCTACTACCAGTAGTACTGAGTCCCAGAACTGAGCTGTGCAACTTCACCAAAGGTTCTGTTTGGAATAAAATAACAACAGGAGCTGTTAAAACCACATAAATGAAAGTGTGCAGACCAAATCCATCTTTGTAACTTTTAGGAGCTGATAAAACAGATACAATTTGAATTTTCACTGATGTTATTTTGATTAATGGCATTGGATTAGCAAACATCAGCATCTTCCTCAGCTGTGTTTGTGTTCCCACAAAGAGCCAGGAGTTTTTCCAGTTGCTCCCAATATTTATTACCCATCCAATCAGATTCATATATGACTATAAATTTGGAAAACTTTATCCCACATTTGCCAAATATTCTGGTTCCTGTCTAATTAATAATGGTGGTTTATTGCATTGCTATTTAAGCTAGAAGTCCTTGTATTCCTATTTTTTTTTTAATTCTGCTGTATTTTGTGTATATTTTATGTGTGTGGAAGGGCTCGTGCAGTACAGACACTTCCATCTCTCACATTTATGAACTTGGCAGATTTCTCAGTTTCTCTTGTTGGTCTTTGGGTTTTCTCCCCCAGTTTTTAATTGCCAGAGGAGAATTTTTACTTTCCTGAATTTAAGAAAGCTTTCAAAAAATCAGCAATATTTTTGTAAAATGGCCTTTTCCCCTCAGTGGTACTTTTGAAAGCAAACAGCTTTTTTAGCAGTAATTATAATATAAATATAAT
>JACBWW010000068.1:606506-617610 GCA_020086605.1 Lanius collurio
GTTTCTAAGTCGGGTTTTTTGTTTTATAATATTAATGTTTTTTAATTTGTGGCTGTCCCTCCTTTTCTCACAGCTGTGGGCAGGCTCTGAGGGGGCTCCCTGCCCCAGCCCTCTGTTTTGGTGAGTGGTCTGCAGCCCATCATGGAAACCAGGCATTCCTGCACTGAAAATAACAAATAAAATGTTGTTTTCTGCAACTTTGCTTCCCACATCTGAGAAGATCAACAACAACAACAACAATTCTTTTAAAGTATTAAAAACCAAACTGGATACTCTATAACTGAGAAAGCTCTTTTGCAAAAGGTGGCTGTGGATGGTTCCAGATGCAGTAGATTTACCAGGGAACAAACCTGGCAATGTGTTTTGGGAAGATCCCCTGCAAAGCACAGCTTTCCTCACCTGCAGCACGGATTTCTGAAGCCCAGCTGGCCAGAAGGTGATACCCAAACTGCAGCTACCCTCATTTTTTAAGGGGAATTATTGCTCTGCTCCGTTTCCCACTGTTGGATTGGCCAGTTTTTGGCAGGACAGATGGAATTTTGGGGCACACGTGCCCCAGGAGGCACCATTTGGGCAGGGAATAAAACTCCAGATGCCAGGAAGGTTGGTTTCTCTCAGCTCAGGAAAGGTGCAGCACACCCATGGGTGTCTCCAGGACTCACAAAGTCCAGGCTTTATTAAGGGTGATTTCAAACTTAGAGGAGATCTATGTTTAATTACAAGTAGAATGCAGAAGTCAACCCTTCTTCTACTAATTTTGGCTTTTCTTATGATGTGAATCAATCTAAAGTTTTCAGAAATACTTTTTGATCACCATTCTGGCTGAGTTTAATTCTGGTTTGCTGTTTGGGATTTTTGTTGTTGTTATTGCTGTGCCTTAGATAATAAGCATAAATTTCTAGATTAAGGAAGTATTTCTCCCAACTGGTTTGTATTGGTCTGTAATCCCTTCCAGCAGCATTTCTGCCACTCAAGCTCTTGGCATGGCCTTTCTGAGAGAAACAAAGAGGAAAAAGAGGATTTTTTTAAGTCCTGGGGGCATGGGCAGCCTGCTGATGCTCCTCCAGCTGAAACCCAACAGTTAAGAGGAGATGGGTAAGGAAATCAAAGATCCTAAACCAATTTTAGTCCTGTCTCACTTAAAAGGGATTTTAAGACTGGCTCAGGTCCAGGCCAGCTCTCCACCTTTAATATGTGTTGAGTCACAGATTTGAATTTGAAATGAGTGCTGGGGAAGTTCTATAATTTATTTAAATGGTCACTCAGAAGAGCTTCAGCACCAGCTCAGTGGTTATTATTGAAGCTTAAGGACAGCAGATAATTGGCTCAAAGAAAAGCAGAGCTGTGGGAAAGTGAGAAGGAAAAGTGTAGCTGGAAGCCAACACTCAAAAAGAAGAAAAATCTATAAAAATGGGGTTTAGACATGTGAGGGAATTCTCAAATATACTCTTTCATACAACTTGACCAGATCTTCGAGAAACACAAATATAAAGTATTTAGATAATAATTTTTTAAAAGATGGAAAGAGGTGAATTTAACAAGTGGATTTGCTGCCATACCCAAAGATCTCAGAGCAGGCTGTGCACATTCCTAATCTCACCTGGCTACAAGAAATAATTATTTATTTCCTCAGTTTAAGTGGTTTCAGAGTATTGGAGAACCAAATTAATGTCTCTGGGAAATAAGTTATACTGCTGTCTGTTTGAAAAAAAAAACAAAGAAAAGCACATATTTTTATAAGAATTATTTCTCAAATATACAAACATTAATTTAAAGTTTGAGAGCATTTAAAGACCTGAGCTGGGAAAGGGATCAGCCCATAAGAGATCACATCACACAAGTTAAAAAATAGAAATATTATAAAATAAAAAAAGCTGAGGTAAAATATCAATGGAGCTGAGATTTCCAAGCAAAAAGAAATCAAATAAATTTTAAAAGGTACATTTATAAATAAAACTCCAGACAAAACCAGCCTGGAACTGTGTGATGAGTAAACAGGAAACTGGAACCAGAAAATACAGAATGGGAGGAATCTGCTGCCATCAGTGAGAGCAGTTACCCTAAATTTTTTCTTCCTTCTGAGCTAAGATTAGCAGGTTTAATAACTCAGTTCCAAGGGAAAGGCTGAATTCTTAAAACCAATAACTTTTTTTCTAGCTTCTAGTAATCTTCTGGATGTATATCTAAAGACAAAGGTAATTTTATCTTTTTTGTCTGCTAATCACAATGGAAGTTAAAATCCTGTGATGCTCCTGCTCTGCATTACTGTATGGAATATTAAATCTGAAATCCTGCTGCTTTTCACTTCCTGGGCATTCATTGTTGTGCTTTCACTTAAATTTACACCACTGGGAATTCTTGTTGTTTTTTCCTGCCTGCAAAATGTCCTTGAAGAGCAAAACTGCCCAAATCCCAGCCTACAAAAAAGCCATTTTCCCCCAAAATATTTCATGTTGCAACTTCCCCTCTCCTCCCACTAATAACCCATCTATTTCTAGGATTGAAAGTAAGAACTAATCCCCAGTGAGCTGAAATTTTGTGGTCTGTCTGGAAAACTAAATGTACATTTTTTTCACTCATATTTCAAGTGATGTTTTGCTCACTCTGTGCTCACTGGAAGCAGGTGTCAATTATTATTGGAAAAAAAACCAAATTATGGAAAAGTAGCTGTTAATAAAAACGTGACTTCCACTGCAACCTAACTGGGACTGTTACACTCAGAGGAGAGGGGTTAGGAAAGGATGATCTTGATTTTTTATACACTTTGCTATCTGTATTTTTCCCTTGAAAAACTGAGCTCTGAGCTTTACAGTGATTTATGATAGAAGTGGAATTACCTATAAAGCCTATTTGGAGAAAAAAAATTCAGCCAAGGGCCAGACTTCACACAATATAAATTGGTTTTATAAGTGGATAGTTTGTTACTAAGCACATTAGAGCTGGAATAAATAAATAAATATAATATACACAATAAACAAATAAATATAATATACACAATAAATAAATATAATATACGAAATAAATGATAATACACAATTAGAACTTCCCAATTGAATCAGATTTTCTGTCCTACCATTCTATCCCTATTTTTGTACTTTGGTTCCACGGGTTTGGCTTCAGGTTCAGCTGCTGGAGCAAAGAACTGTGCAGAGACCCAAGAGAAGCCCCTGGAGATTGACAAACACAGAAAGGGTGAGCAGGCCCAAATCTCTGAAATTTTCAAATAAAAGTAGGAGAGTTTACATTAAATTTATTTTAGTTCACTGGAACCACAGTGAGCTGCCAGGCTCAGTTCTACTGAACTGCTACATTTTATTATTTACTGGTTTTTATAAAACTCAAGTAGCAGCAATCTGCCCAACGCCCTCTGAACATTCCCAGAATTGCATTTTTTACTCACACAACAGCAGGGCAAGAAAATACTGGTAATGAAGTTCACAGACTAAAAACTTCTGGAGAAAAAAATGAGTTTGATGACATCTGCCCCCCCGTCCCATTGAAGGAATGCCTCTATATTAGCTTATGCAAATACAAGTAAACATTCCATAGTATGCAAATGAGCTCTTAATAAATCATTACCATACCTTACATCTGTATAATTGACTTTCTGAAGAGCTTTTTGAGCTCTGCTCTGCTAATACTGAGGGCTCAGAGCCACAGATGGCAATCACAAGTGCTAGCACAATAGAAATAATGCAGATTTAATTCTGGAAAACACAAAATGTTAGTTGTGTTATCAGCCAGTTCAAATCTGAGGGAATAAAGAATCCCAGCAATGTGGAAATATTTTTAATTAGGATTTGAAACTTATTAAAGCCATCAACCAACACCACCCCCTACTCTAAAGCTGCCTTTTTTAAATCAATTTCATCTTGTAACAAAGAAATTTTTAGCAGGGAGTATTTATATCCTAAATTAGAAATACGAGGTTTCTGGCTGCTTTGTGTGCTGTTCCTGACCCAGTGTAATTTTTCCTCCATTTCTCATCCAACCAGCTATTTAAACTCACCAGGATGTTTGCACACATTTCCTAATTCACTTTATACCTTAGCTAGGACTTTTTTTTTTTAATTTATTTTTTTAAATTATTTTTTAGCATCCAACACTTCACATGAAAAGGGAAATTCTATAGAGCCCAGGGTGAGTCAGCAGAAGGGCTGCTGCTATAGAATGGCAAAAACCTCCACAGAAGGTGTCACATGTCGTGAGAGAGCACAACATGACAAAGCCAAAGCTCCTCCAGTGATGATGAGGGTTTTCAGGCACACAGTGGGCACAAGTCCTAACACACTTGAAAAATATTTAACTGAACAATAATGGAGCAGTGCCAACTACTAAAAGTTACCAAAGATAATTTTAATTGTTGTAGATATAATAGTGTTCAATGACAGCTGTTTTGGAACAAAAAGGTTATTTCCTGAAAATTATTGTAATATTTTTCTCCCAAAATAGCCCCTGATTCACTGCTAAAGTTACCTGGCATCCTCTAATGCTCAGCACAGACTAACAACCAGTTATTAACTTTATTTTTTAGGAGTCTTCAGATCTTAAATGAAAATAATGACTTATTTGAAAGACTAAAAGAGTCAGTTCAGAGGAGGAGCAGACAAACCAAGGGAGCAATTTGCATGACTGCAGCATGATGCCTTTAATGGAACATTTATTTCAAGCTGCTTTGCCTGGCTGGATTTTATTTTCTTGCACTCCTGCAACACAAAATTCAAGTCAGGATTAAAGTCACTGTTTCTCTGCCCAGCACAACTCCCTGCACTCTGGCAGCACATTTTTCTGCTGAAGGTTTAATCACAGAGTGAGCAGATTTTTATTACACTCCCAAACTCTCAGCTGAGGTTTTTGGGGTCATCATCAGTGTGCATTTACACTAAAAAACACCAGAAAATAGGATGCCCTAATAGGACAAGTACTGGGGTGAATTTTCCTGTGTCCTGCCTCACCCCCTGGCTGGGCACAGGGCAGAGGGCAGAGTTTGGTGTGCATTTTTTTGGGCCTTATCTCAGGGGTTGCAACTTCCTTGGCCAAAGAAGCCTCTGCAGCACAGTTTGTGAGCTGCAAGAAAAGGATGCTCCCATTTTATGGTTTTGCCACTCCTGGTGATTCTTTCAGAGCTAACATGACTGAAATGACAGCAATTTAGGATGGTTTGTGTTATAATAACTTACATTGATTACAAAGACAATAAAGAAACTGCTTTATTCAGTCTTTGGTCTCCTTATCCAAAGCCAAGCAAACTATTCACTGTGTGGAATAATTAAGGTATTTCAGCAAACATAATTCAATCTGTGGGATAATCTGAATGTCATCTAATTCTCTTTCAGTCTTTATTACCTATATCCATCCTAAATAATTCTGAAATGTTTAAAATATGTTTAAGCACTCAATAATATAAACCTGATTTGCCACAGACGTTTGAAAGAGACCCCGATCTCCTTGGTTGAAAACCTCTTTGCAGCAGAAATAAAAGTTGTGGTGATGGGAATGTGAGATCCAGGACAGGAGTGCTGAGACCTGAGCCTTAAGACAAGGAGATGCTCCCCATTCCAGGCCTTCCACTGGGATTTAGGAGCTGCAGTGTGTGAATTGTTGTTCTACAGCATCATCATCATTTAATTGACCAGCAGCATTTCCTACATCGCTCTGAGCACCCTGGAGATTTTGGGAAAATATGTAAAAAGCAGGGATTTTAAAAATAGTGTTTCAAATTAAGTCCATCACAACAATGTATAAAAACTATAAAGCAGGACAAAGGTTATAGGAAATGGAAGTACCAAGAGATCTTCAAGCAGTCCTCCAAAAGAAACAATGGGAGGGGGGGGATTAATTATTTTTTCACAATCATGAGGGAGTGAGTACCTTTCTCATACTCTTACAAAGAAAAAACAATTCTCTTCATGAACAAACGTTTAATTGGAATCTGGAGGCAAAGCTCTCTAGGCATTTTAAGTTAAAATTTGCTCTGTTGAGTTTTCAGTCTTTACTGGAATCACTGAATTGCTGTGTAATACAGCAAATTATCCCAAAGGAGTTACTTTAGGAATATAGTTGTGATCTGCTGTGTACACAAAGTCCTTTCATGAGCACAGAATAATTGTATGGACAGTAATGACTTGTCTCACAGTGTAATATAATTTCATTTTCTATAGGAGTGAAACGAGACCGAGCTCAGTGACTTTGGTGACCCACAGGAAGTCAGTGACACAACCAGGAATAGAAGTGAGACCTCTCAGCAGCTCAGTCCCATGCTTTAACCACAAGCCAAGCCACCTCCTTCCCATCTCAGATTAGCACAACTCGGAGCCTTGGTTGCATCAGCTCCTAATTTCAGATGTCTAAGCATGTAGAATTGTAGAAATCTGGATTTCTGAAGTTGAGTGAGTTATGTTCATAAATCTGTCTTAGCTCAATCACCCAAGAAATTAGGATAAACTGGTTTTAAATGAGGCTCAAAATGACCTTTTGGTTGCTTTAAAAGGATTCCTTCAGAAATAAATTTCAGATGGATTAACACATCTGACAGGCAGCAGTCTAGGCTTGAGCTCTTTATTCCTGTATGTTCTTTTGCCTGCTGTGTGTGATGTGCAAGTGGCCCCATTTGATCAGAAAGGGACTGGGACATGAATGTCACATCCAATTACAGAAGAGCCAGACAGGGCCAGAGAGGAAGTTAATCCCTCCAAGATGAAATCAGAGAAGCTGAGAGTTGGGGGGAGACTAAAGGTCAGGAAAAAACCCCATTAGAATTAGAGGTGGGCAGGCTGGTGGGATCTTGGCTTTAGTGAATCACAATAGAAATAATGCAGATTTAATTCTGGAAAACACAAAATGTTAGTTGTGTTATCAGCCAGTTCAAATCTGAGGGAATAAAGAATCCCAGCAATGTGGAAATATTTTTAATTAGGATTTGAAACAGGCACGATTTGGATTTTGTTCTCTTTTTATCCAAGCCTCGAAGTTCAGGCAAAGGAGGCTCATTTTTAAGGGGTTCTTGGTTTGACCCACCCTGCAGTTATTTGTGAAAAATCTGCCTCGTTCCTGCCTCTATCCCTCCTGCTGGATCCCAGGAGAAACTCACCCAGGGACAGTCCCCCACCAGCACTTAAAGGAATGCAGTTTAGGTTTGGCCATATATCTGTGTAAAATGCTACTGATAGCAGCTGAAATTCTAATTCCCTTCGAGTAAAGAGTGTGTACATACAGAATGTGCAAGCTGGAGATAGGAGTGTGGTGTGATATTATGACTTACTTTTTAAAAACACGCCTTCCCAGACCAAAAACTGCCAATAAAGACAGAATGAGATATGCTAAGGCAAGGAAGATATGCTTTTTATCAATAAAAGGACACCAGATATATGAATTAAAATATTACATTACCCAAGAGAAAGAACACGGGGTAACTTTAAAAAAAAAAAAAGAAAAAGCAGCAATACAGTACATTTTTTAGCTCATTTAAACTCCATTCCTTTAACCCAATGCAATTTGCACAACCAGAAGTTGCTGCTCAGGCTGTCAGATTTATGGCTGCACTGTCAGAGTAGGAGATTGCCCTCTAGATGTTAAAAATTTGGCTCCTTCTTCATTCTATCCCCCAGCACCGGGCTGGGACACACTGCGAGAGGGGTGACCTTAAACTGGGGTAATGCACCCACAGACTGGGAGCACAGACACAGGGAAAGCAGAAAAAGCAAGGAAAAAGTGGAATTGTGTCTTTGCAGAGATGGGAAGGGGTAGAAACCCCTGTAAGGTTTCTATCCTGCTCAAGCCAATTGTAAAAGTCACAGCATCTTCTCCAATTTGTTCATTGCTCCAACCATAAATAAGGGAATTCCTACCTGGAATTCCTTACCTGGAATTGTTGTACAGAAATTCATTCATAAAGATGGAAAAGAGACATGAAATTGTTCAAGAGAGGTTATTTTGTCATTGCTAACACCCAAATCCATCTCGAGATTCCACAAAGTTCTCATTTCAGCTTCTTATCTCAGTGAGAACTATTTTTGCCATATGATTGAATTTAATCTGCCTCATATTTTCTGAATAATTGAAACCCATAATGTACAGTCAGTAATAAATGCAAGCAGAAATAATATTTTTTTTCAGATGCAATGAATGCTTCAAAAAGACTCACCATGAAAAACTGGCCGATAGAAATTAATATAAAATGCAATTCTTTCACATGAAAAGAATTAATTAATGCTTTTATACCCAATAAGAAAAACAAAGTATAATTGATCTCGTGTGAAGGCAAATTATCTTCTAATTTTAAAACTAGAACTGATGCTGAGAGACTCTTTTGTGCTTCTCTTTGAACTTAGGGAAGAACTGCCCATGGTTCGGGAAGGCCTGAGCCTGACATTTCATTCTTGTTTCATAACTCCTGGAGGTCCCAGCCAAACTCAGGAATTCTCTCAGATAAGCAGGGGAGAAAGTCTGGATCATCAAAAACTGCACAGTCCAACAATGCAAACAAAAACTTACGAGAAACTGATAATGGCTTTATTATGACCATTTCATTACTGTATAAAGCAACTTAATTACAGAATAGATAACATACTTGTAGCCTATTTTACTTCTTTACCAATACAGAAATTATTTGCTTTCTCTGGAAAAAAAAAAAAAAAAAGAAAAAACAAATTAATTCAAATTATAAATAAGGCATACTTTTAATTACCAGAGAAAATGTATGGGTTCTTCACCTCTTGATTCTTCAGATTAAGATTAATTGACCATCTAAGAGAAACATTTAATGAGATACCAAATCCTACCTAAAAATCCGTGTTAATCAGGAAATCAGACTAAGTAATTTTTTCCCTTCCTGTCTCAATCTTCTAAAATGCATCTTTACAAAACCTGAGTAATTTGTACATAAATTATCATTCTGGTTTTATGAGTTCTGTTCAAAAGATGAACTTGCTAAATATAATGCCTAGAACAGAAATAGGCTGACACAGTGTTTGCACTATTTCTGTGAAATCTCTGTCTGCCTGATTTCTCTGGGCTGAGTTAGATCTGCCTGTCTCACCCGTGCAATTTAATTAAAATCCAAACTCTGCTCTGTATTTCTGCCTCATTTCCGAACTTCCCACAAGCCTGGGCTCAAACCAGGACTGCACAGCCACAACTGGGTGTTATCAATACCTGCCAATTCTTGGAGTGCTTCCAGCTGCACGGAGCTTGAAAAAAACCTCTATTTTTGGGAGGGGTCGTCCATTATTCAGACACTTGAACTAAAAGGGTGATTCTCCAGCAGCTCACACAGAGAGCAGCAGTTCTGCTCTCCCCAGAGCTAAATCAGAACTCTGTGGAGCGTCCAGATCCTTCTCCTTTTAACTTTCTATTGAAACTCCACCACAGCTATTGCTGTAAAGTGGTAGAAATATTAATACCAGAGGTATATAAAACCTCTTATTGTTAAGATTATTTTACCCACATTTGCCTCTTTGTTCATCCATGGTAATTCTGAGGGTTTGTTTTACTTGTTTTCAGGACCTGGCTTCTAATTCTGAGCCAGGGTATTACTGGAATAGGTTATTACTGCAGTGTGTTAAAATAATTTTTAAAATACCCAGCCCAAACAATAAAAAATAACCACTTAAAAAAAAAAAAAAAAAAAAAGTATTTCCACATTTCCAGGGCTAAAAAATTCAGATGAAAGGGAAAAAGCAGGAATTGAAAAAGATTCCTTGATCTGTCAAGGCAGAGGTAACACCTCAAGCCTATACAAATAGACAGATAACTCTCATAAAAATTAACACAAGGCTTCAAGCCTCTGCAGACAGAGAGGTTGTTCTCATAAACAAAAGGCTGTAGGCAAAGTTAGTATCTGTAGGTAGTCCAGGTATTTTGACGTGTTCAACCCTAATCTATAAATTGCCTTCAGTATACAAATAATAAAGCAAATGTGGGCTCTCTTTCAAAATGCTTGATGACTAAGAACCATAACGAGGTAAAATTTGGGATCCTCTCAGCCTTCCAGTGATGTCCGAGGGATCAGGAGTTTTTCGAGATAAACTGTTGTATCCCGGGGCACCTCGAGCTCCAAGATGACTCTCTAAAGCCAGTTGATTTTATGCCTTTTTTTCCACATCTAACTTCTATTTCAAAGCCTCAGAGGCTGAGATAGAGGAGGTGACAGGCTTGTTGGGGCTTGCTGCTTCTGGAGAGGTACGGAGCGCAGCCTATACCGCTCGTCTCTGCATTCCTGGGAGGGGGGGAGCGCCCAGAGATAATCTCTAGGAGGGGAAAAAAAGAAAAAAAAAAAAAAAAGTGAGAAAGAATTTGCTTTACCTCTGTTCCTGCTAAGAACCTTTTCAGAAAAGCCTTTACTTCTGTCCTAGCAGGACACAGCCTGACGGGAGGCGACCCAGGCAAACTACCCAGCGCAGAGCGGAGCTGGCTGGAGAATGGGAAGGCAAAAGAGAAAGCAGCCGGCAGCCGGAAAAAGTGAATTTTCAGTTACGGGAGATTACAGGGAGCAGAGATCAAATTCCAGCTGCGCTGCGGGGCCGGCGCTCTGCCCTCAGGTACATCGGGTGATTCCGCTCCGCGGCCCGGGGGGAACCGGCCGGGCTGGAGGGACGGCCCGAACGGGAGAGGGAGGAAGGAGCCGCGGCACCTCCTCCTCCTCCTCCTCGTCCTCCTCGCCCTCCTCACCGCCCCGCTGCTTCTCCCGTGCCGCTCTTCTTCGCCATCCCTGCGGCTGCGCTGCCCCGCGGCCGCTCCCCGTCCCCATCCGTGTCCCCATCGCCATCCCCATCTCCATCCCCGTGCCCATCGCCGTGCCCATCCCCATCCCATCGCCGTGTCCATCCCACCGCCATCCCCGCGCCCCCGAGCCCGCCGCGCTCGCAGCGCCCGCCGTGGGCCGGCGGGAGGCGGTGCCGGCGGCGGAGGCGGGCCCTGCCCGGGAGGACGGGCCGAGCGGGGGAGTTTATCCCACTGGAAGGGAACAGTTTCTCCCGCTGAGACTTGACAGCGCCAGGTCAGTGCGGGCTGCGGGGACCGTCCCCCGAGGTGAGGGGCGGCGGGGAGCGGCGGCAGCGCGGGGCTGACGGGCTGGGAGCGCACGGCGGGCGGGACGGGGGCTGCT
>JACBWW010000068.1:617956-642994 GCA_020086605.1 Lanius collurio
AAAATGAATTTTGAAAACAATTTTATTGTAAAAACAAGAGAATTTTACAATTTTATTGTAAAAACGAGAGAAAATTTAATTTCTTGTACAAAGCTGGAGTAAATAATGAAAAGTAAACTTAATACTTTTTTCACCTTGATAGGTGAGGCCCTCTTCAGTTTTTTTTTTACATGTAATCTGCTCAGAGTGGAGCTGAATGTCTTTCCTAGCCCTTTTTAGTAGCCTCATTGTGAATCACTAATTGTGCATATTTGATATTCAGATTCTGAGTTTCTTTTACAAGTTTTTTCACAAGGATTATTCCCATGTCCTGCTCTGTCACGCAGTAGAAGTTTCCAGTGCAGTTACTCAAGAGAAATCATCCTACAATTATAAATTCTCTATGCTAGGTTCTTTTGAAGTCATGGATACAATACTTTTCATTAGTTATTGCTACTAGTTTAATTTTTTAATCACTAATAGGTTTTTTAAATCCAGCATGATATTAGATGATAAATGCTAATTATTTCACACTATATTTCCACAATGATGTGTAGTTTTATAACAGCAAGGATCTGTTTTTCAGGTACTTTATGCCAAATGTTCTTTGTGTGAGTTAACTTTTTGTGAACAAGAGAAAGAGTTAGAAATAATCCAAAGCAAGACAACATTGTTGTATTTAAGTCCTACTCCTCATGCCCCAGACAGAACTTGGGGGTTCCTATTTACAGGTCAGCTCTTAAGGACTTCATTTACAGAGTACTTGGGAAAAAAAAATCTCCTCCTTGTCCCTGTCTTTTTCCCTTGTGGGGACTTTTCCAAGGCAGAAAGAAAAATGAAGGAGCCGTAAGATTTGTCTTCGGGAATATGAAACGTAAACTGATACCTACATTAAATGATAAATCTATTTCTTTTGTCTGTTCCCCCACACACTTTTTATTTTCTACAAAGGGAAGAGCCATGGGATTTTATTTTAGTTGTGCTTTGTTTTAAATGCAGGGTAGTCCCTCTTTTTGCAGTGGTGCTGTTTCATGTCCCAGGGACAAGGTAGAAAATGCTGGTGCTAAGCAAATTATCCCCCTGCTCCCAACCCCTGTGGTGAGTGGGGCTTGGGATACTCCCAGGTGTTGCAGGGAAGGAAATAGGAAGGAGAAAATAAATGTGGCAGCCATAGGAAATGCTACATTTCTACTTCAGCATCAGCTCTTCTGCTGCAGCTTGGGCTTTCCCCTTCCTCCCTCCACAACGTTGTCAGCTCTTCTCACACTGCAGGGCAAGTTATGATAAATCTGTCGTGGGGTTTTGCTCTTTAAATTTAGAGGGGGAGAAAGAAAAATAAAGCAAAGCCTATTCTGCAGTCTTCCTATCTGGAAACTTTCACAGAACTGAAGTTAATTTGATGATGTTCACATTTTTCTCCCACTCCACCCACACCTTCCATTATATTATTTGGCCTGTTTGCCCTCTCATAAACCACTCTATAGAACTGAACTAAACAGTGACATCATTCTCCAATTAAAATTCATGATACATGAACTATATAGATATTTTTAATTACCTGTGTTGCAGTAGTAGCAGCCTAGTCCAGATTGGGGCCATCTTCTTACTCAAATGAAATAATTGCCCCTGTCCTCAATACTGTGTGATCTGTGACATGAGAATGCAGAGTTCCACATTTGCAATGGAGACACAGTGTAGGAGGGAGACTGAAATTTGAAATTTCAGTACTTCCATTTATGCCTACAAGAGCAAATAGTGCTTAAAATGGCAATAGCTTCTAATTAGCATTATGACAGAAAATATTAGGGACATGTGCAATAAATCCCCAAATTTACAGCAAAAACCACCTCAGCTTCTAAGCAGCATCCTCTTCTCTTTACTTGGCAGTTTCTCAAGCTTTCCCTGGCTCTAGGAAAACTCTCCCACTTAGACAGGGAGGATGAGGAGCCACCTCCAAAGCCGGGCTATGAATTTCTGGACTGGACTAGCAGGAGATGCTCTGTGGACTTGCATAAGCCACCCCCTTTCCTCCTGACTAAGCAGATCTCCTCCATGCCATGCAGTCTGCACATTCAGGACAAAGTCTAGGAATTCAAGTCTCTGAATCCCAAAGTCTACTCTGCTGGTTGATAATTAGCACTTTACAAAACACAAAGCTGCTGGAGCTCTGGGGATGTGTGTCCAGCACGAGGGCACTGCGGGGCTGCTGGGGGAGCACACGTGTGTGCTTCTGGACATGCTTGTAGGGGATGTGTGTGGCTAGGGAAGGGATTAACCCTAGGTTAGGAATGGCTTCCTCCTCATCTCAGCAGTGCTGTAAGGCTGTGTGTGATTTCTGATAACACAGGGAAATAAATATTGGGCAATATCCCAACAGAAAATACACAGAACCCTCCACTCCAGCAACGAAACTTCTTGGTTGAGTGGGAGATGTGTAGAATCTAAAAAAAAAATGTAAAAATCCCCGCTTCCTTGAGGTCAGTGGTGGATCTGCTGTTTCAGTAGGATCAGGTTTGCAGTGATAAAAGTTCAGTCCTCTCTGCAGTTGGCTGCCATGCAATTACTGCTGAATTGCTGCGTGTCTGTGGCTTTAGGACGCTCAAAATTGAGGGTCCGGCTCCAAAGGAATTGCTGTTTGCTCAGTGAGACTAAATGCCTGAAATTAAATAACCATGAGTACATATTCTAGCTAAAGTCCTTTATGTTTTTCTTCAAAACCTGTAAGAAATGCCAGTGTAACAGGAGGAGTTTATTTATCTGCCTTTTTTAGTGGAATTTGTGCGTGATCAATTCCTTAACGTATTCCAACTCAACATTCTGCTACAGACCCTGCAGTTGGAATTAGTTTATTCCACACTTCAAATTAGGCATGAGTTCTACTTTTGGCCTTCTAACAGCTATTATTATGCCATTATAAAATAGTCTCCTTCGTGCTGCTTTACGGGCTGTTGGAATTCCATGGGCTCCGTGGGGACTGATGGCTCTCCTCTTTATCACAGATCTGATTGTGCCATGGTTTGGATTCCCTTTTGCCAGAATCCTACACTTTTTTATAGACCTCCAGCTCCAATCCCTCTCACTTACCTGGGTGTATAAAATCCTAAATACGTGATTTGCATCCCCACACTTTCAGTGTGGAATATTTAGATAGGACAAGGCAGAGCAGGGGAAGTTTTCTTATTGCATCTTGTGTTTTTTCTGCTGAATTTAAGCATTTACTTTGCAGAGAATTTCATATTTGCACAAAAGAGTCCTGCCCAGAATTATGATCTCGTCTTAAAATTTTTTACACAAGACCTGATTACACTGCATTGCATAAAGTGGGATTTTTATGTTATAATATTGCATGAGAAGTCCATAGTACTTGTGTGTTTGTTTAGATTTATTGAACAGAGAGGTTGTGTAACTGCTGTTACTATTTGTGGCTGTGTAGAGGCAATTTTGAAGTTTGAGAGGCTTTGAACTCAGGTTGCCATTTGTATACAAACAGACTGATGGACATTTTCACTGCCTGTGCTAGGGGAATATTTTAATATTCCTGTGAGCCCAGTGCTCAGCCATGGTGCTTTGAGAGAGAAGTCAGGCTACCAAAAGACTCACATTGTTCCACCAAAAAAAGGAACTATGAAAAGAAAAATGTTAATTACAGGCTTTAACACTCACACCAAGATCTTCTAGTAGGGGTGGTCAGAAAAACAGGTTTTACTACCTGGACCTGGTGCTTTGTGGTGCTATCTAATATGGGGGCTTGTGGAAAAATGCAGCCACTTCTATTTACTGCCTTTCATAATGTACATATTTCCTCATGAGAGGTTTAGGTCCCGACTTTTTATGTCTACAGTAAATAAAACTGAGAGTTTATCCTTTCATCTTGCATGTGTTTTCCTTGGAGTTGCTGTTCCCTACAGTGGTATTTCAGCTACAATATTTTATGCTGAATCTCACTTTTTAAGCTGCATAGAAACGTGTTATTATGTGGTGCATTGCTAAATTGATTTTTAATCCTACCTATGAATGTAAAAAAATAAGAAACCCAAATTTTATTTTCAGTTACACCCAGAGAAATCTATAGATAAGCAAGTACAGAAGTGCATGAGAGCAAAAGGTTGCTTTATTTACTCAGAATTTATCTGTATTCTCCATTCTCTAAACTTATTCAGGACCATATGTAATGACATCAGGAGAAAGTTTGAAGAAGCTGCAACCGAAGGTCTCGTTCCCTTCAGAATGAGGAAAAAATATAATATATATTTGTTTTCTGACATGTAATACGTCTAAAACAAAGTTCTTGCACTGACTACTGGTGCAGCTACTCCTCCAATCCCCCTAAAGTTAACCCCTGAAAGGGAATGGATTTATTTCATGGAGAAACTGAAGTTCTGCACGGGTTTTACTGCTTTTCCTCCCTTTGTCACTCCCAGATGCCAACATTTGCACTTTAACTGCATATCTGAGGTGCCTTGTTTGTACATCAAGCCATGTTCATGTATTTGAGGCTTGAAATGATTAGAAATACTAAGGAGAACAGGTTATTGCTTTATTTCTTTTAAATATCCCATAGTATTGGCAACATAAATGGAGTTTGGCAAATGGGGGCATATTGAGGGTGCTCGTGTGGAGGGTCAGACTTTTTGAGTTTTGCCTAAAACAGGATTATGGAATGTGCAAACAGAAGTTCTGCAAATGTGCTTTCACTTTCAGAATTTCCAGCTGTTGCTGAAGATGGTTTGAGATGATAAACAAGATGAAACTTTCAGCCTTGTTTAGAACAAAAGAGTTTCACATTAAATCAGTTCTCTGAATGAAACAAGCACTGTTTAAAAGGTTTCTTTTCCTGGGTTTGGGTTGGGTTTTTTTGACATTTATACTACAGCTATTGCCAGAATTGCTGAATTGGCCTGGAGTGGATTGTATAGTAAAGATCTCATCTAAATATGAGTTGTTAATTTGACTACTGATCAAGTTTCCAAATTGGCGCTACAAAAGTTTCAGGTCCTGAATTTAAAATAGGAAAAAACACAAATATTCAAGAATTCCATTGGAAGGCTCAGGACTTTTCCCAATGGTTTCAATGTATTTTTCATTATTAAGACAATGCAAAATAATCTCCAAAAATCTGATGGAAACTTAATTAGTAGTTCCTGGCTTATTTGGGGGGAGAGGGGGTGGTGTAGGTATTATTACTATTATGATTATGATTATTATTACTGTTATGCTGTTTACATTTAAGAAATGCCACTGGAAGCAAATTCCACCCCTGCTTTGCCAGCTTCCTGTGGCATTATTTGTGCTGTGAGCTCCCCAGTGGTCCCAAACTGGTGGCTTATTTTGGGATGCAGGGCAGAGCATTAGGGCACGATGCTCAGGGGACCCAAGAGGGTTCCTTGCACCATTTCCTTTGGGCACTGCCCAAAATTTGCTCCCTGGGCCTGCCTCGTGTGGGGCAGCTTCACCAGGATATGTTCCCAAGATCTGCTTCAGTGCCAGGCTTTTTGCAGGAGTCCAACCCCTGGGATAAAACACTCACTGGGAATCTTTGCACCCAGGTTTTTAGCTAGGATAACCCATCAGGTTATGCAAGCTGCCTTCTGACACAGGTAATGACATTTGAGGAATTATTTTCTTAGATCAGGATTACTGATTTATTAAGAAATAGTGATTACAGCACAGCTGGCGTGGGCAGGAATTCTTGACAGTGCTGGAAGTGCTGGGAGACCGTTCAGTGTCAAGAATCCATTTTTCCTACAGCAAAGATATTTTCTTGTGGACGTCTTCTTGAAAAAGTTTTGGCAATGAAAATCATAATCCAGAAATTAGGAATACTAAAGATCTCTTTTGCCCCACAAACACACTTTAATTTATAATAAAAACCACTTAGCAGGTGAATATCAGAGTCCCCAGTAGCAGGTCCCATTATGAAATGAGTCTGTGTCTATCACTGCTTTCGTTGGTGTCTGTCAGATTTTTAATGAGTCACAGTTTTGTTGAGAAGGGCATTTTTTTTTGTGCAAGAAAAGAGTTGCACCCAGCAGAGCAGCCCTGTGAGCTGTGCACAGTCTGCTGGTTCATCCTTCCTGATGTAACTCTCAGGAGGTGCAAGTCATGTGCACTTCTTTCCAGTCTTTTTTTGGGGTCATCAGGGTGCCAGTTTCGAGTAGGTGAGAGATCAGATGAAAACCCCAAAACCTGCTCTGTGTTGTCTCCACTCTGCTTTGAAAAGAGAACAATCAGTGCCCTCCTAATTAACAATATTCGTAACACGGAATTTATGCAGAATAGGTGGAGCAATGTGCAATGTTAAGGTTGGCTCTGGCTTTTTTAATCTTGTGAAATAGCAAGATTATCTGTAATCTTAATAGAGGCTACTGGTGTGCAGTGTGATTAGATTAATTGCAGTGGTGGATTAGGGCAGGGATCTAAGGCCAGTGTGGGACTTGGGAGGCCCAGCAGAGAAGGGAGTTGGGGAAAAGGGAAGAAGTGTCCACAGTGAATATCAGGAAAGGAAATTAATTCAATAATTAATTAATTAAAGGAAATTTCAAAGGAAGGCGGGGGGAAGATTAGCTCTGACTGCTGAATTTCTTTATTTATTTAGCCCTTTTTATTTTTGCCAATGAAAGTATTAAAAAACTGGGAAATTCTTTAAAAAAAATACAGATGTTTGAATTTCTTTCTCAAAGCTTAAAGTTTATTGTTGGAACCTTCTTGATTTTGAATTCTTCCCTCTGGTCTCTTATGAGATTTTCAGCTTTTCTTGGTTTAAGATCTGCTGACAATGCCATAACGTGGTCTTTCACTGTATTTTGGCATCCCAACTCATTGTTCTTTTTCTGCCCAAGTTTGCTCTGTTTTTTAAATCTAGCCTTACTTATGACTCCTCTGAGAACAGGAACTGTCTGATAGCTAACAACAAGTGACAGCTTTCCTGTCACTGAGGACAGCAGAACAGGCAGTGAATATTGCTGCAGCCTGAGGTAAGTTTAGAATAACAATAACTCTTCCCCACACTAAATGTGCTGTCCTGGAGTGTGCCCACGTCCTCTGACGCAGGCTGGGCAGCACATTCCGGGCTCCTCCCCTCCCCAAGAACAGGAAGGCACAGCCCAGTGTTAGAAAGCATGGGGTAATTCTGAATTTCTGCTCCAGGCTGACCCTTTGACACTGAGAGCAGCTCTTTTGTTGGCACTGGTGAAACAGCTGTGCTGGGAATCTCCACTGAATGTTGTAGTGACTGGATTTCAATTTAAAAAAATGAAAAAACACAATAAATTTCCAGATGTGAGAGCATCTCTCCCTTTCCTCCCCAAAATTCTGTTGGGAGGAATAAAGGGAGGATAAAGGTTGAGGTGAATAAAGGAAGAGAAAATAGAGAGAACCTCTAATTGTCCTGGAAGGAAAGCAGATAAAAGCAAGGAGGAAGAAGAAATTGATGCAGGCATGGTTGCCACTTCCCTGACAATTACTTCAGGAAAAGGTAATGAATGTAGTAATTATACCTGGCAGTTACTCTGTGGAAGAAGGGAATTCTCTGGAGTCCAAAACAGTAGGAGTGATAGAGCATTCATTTAGCTGTGAATATGGAAATGAAATAAAGACAGTGCAGGCTAAATACTAAATAGCACTGTTGTCTGATTCCAGGGTGTCATTTAAACTGTTGTACAGCTCCTCGAAGAAAACATCCTCTGAATAAAAATTCCTGAAATTAAATCAGAGAAAAAAATTGGGAAATTTACAGCAGAGAGGAGTGTTACTTTGGGAAAAGTGACTGAGCCCATAGGATTTTCCTCCCTGCATCTTCTAAAAGCCATTATTCAGAACAGGTTCTCTTATTTCCTTCGGTGCTGAGCAGCAAATCTGAAGAACTGGGAGTTTTCCTCTACATCCGTGGAGAATGTGGATTATCCTAAAAGCTGGGGGTGATTTTGAGGTGCCACTGTGTTCCTCACTATTCTCAGAGGAGAGGATGAGATAAATATTAGGAATTATAAATATTAGGAATTGTGAATATGTACAACTGCTTTCCTGTTTGCTGTGGTATTGCCCTCTTATATTGGAGGAGTCTTGGAGCAGTAAAATGTTCCCTGTGTTTTTATGAGACACGAAGATCGATGGGTAAATGCCTCTGTTAGATGGCAACTGCAGGAATTTGATCATTATCAAGAATGGAACTTGTATTTTAGAGTTTTCCCTCTCTGCAGGTTTTTTTTTTGCACAGATATTTCACTGAAATGAAGTGCAAATTTGGGAAAAAGAGGTCAGTGCCTTTATTAGTGCTCAGTAACAAGAGGAAAGTGTCTGTGGTGAGATTTAGGAGAATTTTATTCACACTCACACTGGTGCTGAGCTCCTGCAGAGCTGGGAGAACCCACTTTGCAGGTATTCCCTGGCAGAAACTGGGGCCACAGGCAGGAGGAAAAGCTGCTTCACAGTGAAATAACTGAGTGGATTTGAGGAAAACCAAACCAAAACCCCAAAGCAGTGATGTTCCCCAGCCCCAGAGCAGTGTCCCTGAACACAAAGGCTTGAACCCTACCAGTAAATCAGAGTGCTGTAATTTGGGCACAGGTGCAGGAAGTGGAAGGTTCAATGGATAAATTCTTAGCATTGTCCCTGCTCCAGTTTTAGCTCAGCCAATTAAGAGCCATTCAATCACTTTCCTGAAGTGCTTTGGGAGCCAGCACGGGCCATGGACCATTTGCAAGACACCTTTTACAAATTGTCACCCAGTTTGGACAACTGAGTGGGATAATGGGAGCAGGACAGGCATGGCCAGAGAGTCCTGGGGCTCCTCAGTTTATTTGTAGAGCTGAAATGGAATCAGCTGAAATGCCCCTCACATTTGTTATCATTTCTTTTTAAGTTTCTTGCTGCCCTCAGAGCAAGATGATCTGTGCCTAATGTTCCACTTGTAGATTTTAGCTCTAAAATATTCCTGATTTCTAATGTGGAGATTTTTCCAAGAAAGCTCGTGGCACACAAGGAAGAAATTGTGTATTTGGGAAAGTAGAGATTGGAATTTCATGAAAAAAATTATCTCTCTAGGTCCTTTTAGCCTGTGTTGTCTGTCCATTTGACTGCCATGTAAATAAATAAAAGAACACATTAGATAAAGCCCAATACCTTTAAAAATACTCTTAATTTTTTCTCACCCCTGGTATAGGAACTTTGTGGCTTGATGGCAAAACTCCTCCTCTATTTATCCATCTGTCCTGAGCAGAAGGTAGTACAATATTGTCTATGATACAGTCAATGCCCTGAAAAATAATTTGACTTTTTCATTGTCCCACTGTCTTTTCCAAGACCTGGAGACAACCTACCCTGTAACTCACCTGTAAAGGGTACATTACATCTTGCTTGCTCTGAAAATCCCTCCTGGCTCAAGAGAAAGTGCAGAGGGCAAACAAAGTTATGAAATGTGTGCTCAAGGTGTGAGGGAAGGGGGTTAGACCTGGGTATAATTCAGGGTTCTGACCCTTCAGGCAGCAGGGCCAAGCCACACTGACTGATTTGCCCCCAAATTGTGTCAATAAAAAAAAAAAAATAAGGGAATTTTTAAGCTTTGTTGTAATTAAATAGCACAGATGTGTAAAATCCAAAAATGACTGTAGTTTAACACCTGAAAATTTGAGAGCTAAAATAATTGACAGTGTAGCCACTGTTTTAAACTTCATTTCTGTCATAAAAGCAGGTAAATGTTTTAACTGTTAAATCCTTTCATCTGTGTGATGATTGATTCAATTAAAGAGCAGAAATTCTCCTGTTTTGTGGAGACTTAAAAAAGATACATCAAGAACTTTTCACAGGGAGTGGAACTGGGGAAGCGTTCAGGAAGAAACAGAGATTAAGTTAAGATTTTTCAAAAGAATGAGACACTGACTTCCTGATAAAAATAGGGCAGTTCAGAGACTCAAAGCACAATTATGGATGAAAATTTTAATATTTTAACTTCAAATAATTGCCTGGCAATCTCAGAAACAGCAGAGAGAGGAGGAAGCTCTGCTTACCTTTGTAAGGGCATTGCCTTGAATATGGGAAACTAGAGATGGGGAAAGCACTTATTTATATGGTAAAAATACCCCAGGGCTCCTCAAGCCCTTTTGCTATTCCTAATTAAAGAGTAATTTTTAAAGGAATGTTTTAAAAACAAAACTGTGTCATTTTTAACCACCTCAATCTGGCTAAACTGAAAGAGGGTGTGTTTAGATTGGGTATTAGAGAGAAATTCATAATTATGAGGGTGGGCAGGCCCTGGCACAGGGTGCCCAGAGCAGCTGTGGCTGCCCCTGGATCCCTGGCAGTGCCCAAGGCCAGGCTGGATGAGAATTGGATCCCCTGGGACAGTGGGAGGTGTCCCTGCCCATGGCTGGGGTGGCCCTGGATGATTTTTGAGGTCCCTTCCAAGCCAAACCATTCTGGGATCGTGTGAAGTGATCCCCTTGTTAGGTGAGGTGAGGCAGCAGCACAACCACAGCCATTCTAAACTGGGAGAGTAACCCAGAAATGCAAAGTTCTCTACGATCTTTTCTTGTTTTCTGAACCTTTAAGGCACACTTTTCACATTTCTCTCCACCTTAGAAAACCTTTGCTAAGATGAGAATTAAGCCATAAAAACGGATAACTGGTGTGTTAACATCAAATCAAAATTTTCCAGCTTAAATGGTTTGTAATAAGACTAACACAGAAGGAGAAATAAAGGAAATAAGGTGGGAATTTTTGTGGCTGTTAAAAAGTGTCCTGTTCTTACACAAATAACTCTTTGAACAGCAGGACCCACTCTCTTACTTCCCTCTGGATATGTCTTTTTGGAATTCTTCAGTTGGATTTTTGGATTTTTTTTTATTTTTTTTTTTTACAAGTTGAACACAAACTGTTGCTCTTTCAGTGGTGAGAGCAACAACGATTTCAGCCCTTTGTGTTCAGACTCCTCTGCAGCTGGAGTCAGTTCTGGCTGGAAACAGCCAAGGCTTTCCAAACCCTTTGGGATGAGGAGAAAGAACCCAACAAAGACACGATGGGAAACAGGGAATATTATAAGCTTTGTTTTTTACAATTACATTATCAACTGAAAAAATTATTTTTTAATGGACAATATATGAATCAATCTGTTAAACAAATATTGGTGTTTTCTAACCCGTTCCAAAATTCCAAGTATTCCGCATACCTTTGGGATGTGCTGGCCAGCTTCTGGAGCCACTGAAATGTGGGACTTCTTAGGAAGTTACTCATTTCAGAATGAGGCTGTATGTGAGTATTTTACTACAGGGAACTGGAAGCACCAGAAATCCCACAGGGAAGTGTGTTTTTTTGGTAAATTAATCGTGGCTTCCAGAGCAGAAGGCCCAGAAAGGCATCTAAATATTTCCAGTTTGGTCTCAGCTACTTTGTCAATCTTTTGAATTTCCTTCCTCTGCATCTGAGCTGTTATTCAAAAATTGTTTCAAATCATCAATTCATAGAGCCTGAAGCTTTTCCAAGAGAATAAAAAAGCACTTTGTGGCCTCTGGGAGAGTAAATTCCAGGGTTAATTTATAACTAAAGCAAATGTATCTATAAAAAGAAGAAAAGCTCCATAAGAATTATGTTAACAAATGGCAAGAAAAAAGAGGCTTGATAAAAGATATCAGGACTTGTTTGGCACCAGTGATTTTATGACTGAGGAATTCAATTATAGGTGTGTTGGGAGTACCAAATCACAATTCTTTAAATTACTAATGGGAGACAAAGCTCTTTATCATGGCCTGAATGTGTTCGCATGAAATGTTCAGTCCTGCCCTCTGTAAATAAACTTTTAGTGCTTGCACTATGCATCTGCACTGGCTCTGTGTCACCACAGTAAAAAAGATACTCAATGTCTGTTGAATCACTCTCCAAACACTGCTGGTACCCTGCTGTACATGATGTTATCCACCAGATTCCTTCCTGTACCTTCCCAGTGTTCAGCTGGCCATTTTTTTTTTCTTTCCTTCTGTTTTATTCCCATTTTTTAGAGCCGTGGTAGATTTATTTGCAGGAAAGTTCAGCCTGAGTGACATCAGAGTGCTCCCCAGCGATAGGCAGCGAGTGCTATCGCTGGGGATTTGTTTACTCTCTTGTTGGATACAGACGTGTCAGAGAGGTCTTGGACTGGNTTGTGTTGCTGGGGTTTTTTTGGTTAATTCCCTCTCAGCCTGTAGGAATGCACTGGATTTCTGTCAAGCCCCAGTGAAACGTATGAAAGTTGTCTCTGTATGGAGCTGCCATTGCTCTTTGCCTTATCTGTGAAGGAAACACAGCAACTCCCTCTGGGGAAATTTCATCTTAACTTGATCTTAAAATAAAAAATCAAGGGAAAGGTCATATCCTAATAAGCTGTGCAAATCTAAATTCCCATGGAGCTTCAAAATGACATTGTATGACTAGGGCATTAACAATTTTCCAACATGTATTTTTGAACTGCTTACAATAGTGGTTTTAACATCCCAGAACAAATAGTAAAAGCAAGATACAACTGGCAAGATGCAAGATCTGGCTGAGTGCTGTGATTCACAGCATATGGCCCATTGATAATGCAGGGGAGCTGACAAACAGAATGGAATTGGCAACTTTCTCTGCTTCCATTGAGATGTAGATCTTGGAAGGAAGCTTTTTATTGCCCACTTGATGTGTTATTGTGGTCTCAGGATCAATAGTTTGCACTTTTTCCCCAATCTCAGGTTGTGGGGCAGTGATTCCCTCAGATTGTCTGAGGAAGGAGGAGGTGCAGTTTGGTGCCTGTGTGGTCTGTGTGTCTGTGTTGGTGGAGATTTGGGGTTTGCTATGGTCAGATATTGACCACGAGGTCCAGCATTCCTGTTCAAAACAGGTGCTGCCATTGCTGTCCTGTGAAAGGTAAATTAAGTGAACTGATGGAGATTTTACAGCCAGGTTCAAAGGAGCCAATATTTGTCTCCAAGTTACCTTATCTGGCTCAGTGGCCATCTCTATGCAGAGCTGTAAGAAATAATCCATAGTTCCAAAATTAACCAAGTCCAGTACAAGATTCTGCCTGAAACAGTTCAGAAATCAGAATTAGGTGATTGTCTAATTGTATTAGTTTTACACCCCATGCCACAGAGGTTTTAGCAGCCCATCCCTTGTGTTGGGAAGGTGTGCCATGAGGTTAACACCGACTTCTGGGAGCCCAGTGAAAACCAGAGCCTGCTTTACAAATATTCTGACATTTAGCCTATTTTGTGGTGCTGTATTGGTAGGAGAAAGTGAAGATGGGAGACCAAAACCAGGCTCTAAATTCACCAGCCCTGCCAGTCTGGGTGGGTGGGATGGAATTAGATCATAGCTGTGCTTCCTTCCATCCTGGTCACGTCCCTCTGCCCCAAACTCATCATTGCTGGTGAAGGGTCACCTCAAATGCTGCAGAATAATCCCTTAGGCTGTGCAGAGAGGAGGGATAAGGTTTAGAGCAGATGTTCACACCTTTGTTACACAGAGGACAGGAAGGGGGAGGTGTGGGAAGCACTCAGCTGCTGGAGACCCCTTCTGATCTTGGGATTAGAGGTGATCCCAAAGGTTCCAGGGGCAGTTTTGCACCAGGAGTGCCTTGCCCTGATATTCAGTGTTCTGTTACACTGCCCTGCACTGCAGGGAATCCACATGTCCCTTCAGAATTTACTTTTTGGTGATACTCTCAATAGTACTTTAATATGGTTCTTTTTAAATACAGCTGGATCTTTAAAGAGGTTGACCATCAGCAAACAGAAAATTGCAGCTATTGATATTTTTTTTAGCAATGGAAGAAAACTGAGAACAGTAAAAAGTGCCAAAAGCTTGCCCCCAGTCCACATCAGAGCCACATGTTTAGCTGTTCACACGCCTGCTCAAGGGGTTACAAGAAGTCACAGCAAAAACTTTTAGTTCCTCACACCAAACTTGCTTGGCTAGAAAAGGAATCTCCTTAAAAGAAAAATGGGGTATGACAGTAACCATTTATTGCAAGCTTAACTGTTGGTATTCTGGCCCAATTGAGGATAAATTGCTGATTTAAAAAGAAACCAATCCAGTTATCAAATATTCCAGAGTCTCTGGGCAGAATTGCAGTGTATGATTTGTGGTTCAGGTGTGAGAATGGCACAAGTGTTCAGATTTTAAAAAATGTAGTTACCATAATTATTCAAAATAGCACTTCTCAGGAAGTTGATGAATATATTTTTCAGCATAATAACTTATTCCATTTATGTTGTAAAAGAAAAAGGCAAGAAATTAGCTGTCAAAGTTATCAATGTTAGTATTTACATTTGGGGCTTGAATTGTGGTGCATCCTAACATTGATCACAACGTGAAAGATTTGCTGTTAGCTGCCCTCTTAGATTACTTGTGGAAGAAATTCCTACAGAGTTTTAAATATAGCAAAAACCAAGACGATGACAAGAGCACATGACAGAGAAGGGAACTGAAATTTTCTCAAAATCTCTTTCTTCCCCTCTTTTTAATGCTGTTAAAATATAACACAGCTGCTTTGCTGGTACCACTATTGTTAAAGTTGCATAACCTTATAATTATTAATCTTTTTGAAACACCTTTAGAACTTGATTAGACACATTTCTCCTCCAGTGAAAGCAGCAAATGCTGTCAAAGACAGGAATGGGATGGCAGATCAGATTTTTAATGAAAGCAGGTGAGTTTCTACAAACTGGGGTCTCTAGGGACAGTTGTCACCTCAAACACAGATTTCCAGAGGATTCCAAAGCCATGGGAACAGAGGTGGCTGGGGCACCCTGGGATTTTCTGATAGACACTCCACTCTCTCCACAACATTTCAGTGCAAAAATGCAAAGTGCAGGTTCTTTAATCATTCAGCCAAGCCTTGGTAGATTCTTTCCAGCTGGAAACAAATCTACAAAAAATGACTGGTTAGGATTAGCTGTTAAAAATAGCAGAATTGTGAAATTATACATAAATAGCTTTCTCTTAAACTGTTCTTAGCTGTGGATCCTCTGCTTTCCGTTTGTGTCCTCAAATGATGTCACTTTAACTCTTGGACATTTCCTGTCAGAAATAGCAGGGCCAATTTCCATCTTGCTCAGGCAGAATGACTGGGACAGAGATTGGGGTGGCACTCTGGGCTGGACATCACCAAAATTACAAAGAGAAGAACAAAACACAACGTTTTTTAAATGTTTGGTTTGTCTCAGAGGCAAAGAATGACTGGGACAGAGATTGGGGTGGCACTCTGGGCTGGACATCACCAAAATTACAAAGAGAAGAACAAAACACAACGTTTTTTAAATGTTTGGGTTGTCTCAGAGGCAAAGAATGACTGGGACAGACTGGGCTGGCACTTGCCATGTGCTGGCACTCTGGGCTGGAGATCACCAAAATTGCAAAGAGAAGAACAAAACACAACGTTTTTTAAATGTTTGGGTTGTCTCAGAGGCAAAGAATGACTGGGACAGACTGGGCTGGCACTTGCCATGTGCTGGCACTCTGGGCTGGACATCACCAAAATGACAAAGAGAAGAACAAAACACAATGTTTTTTAAATGTTTGGTTTGTCTCAGAGGCAAAGAACGGTGGCAAATCCCTGGGATGTTGTTTGTTGGCAGACACAGGAGTTTGGATACAAACAGAGCCTGCTTTGGGGGTGAGGGACACTCCCAGGAGTGACAGGCAGCTCACAAGTGGGGAATCATTTTCCACACCTTGGCAGGTAAAAATGTTTGTTCCTTCGTGAGCAAAGCAAGGCAATTTCAATGGGGGAATTGGAAAAAAATTTTTATTTCAAAATAGGTTGACAAAAGCAGGACCAGGTCATATCAGCCCTATTCTTAGGATATTAGTTACATAGAGAAAGAATAACCCAACAGAAAAGGAGATCAAAGAAATTTCTACCCTTCAGTTCACAGAGTAAAAGTTTCAGTTTTCATTAAAACATCCAAAGCATGCCAGATACCTTATTAGAAAATACAGTTGGTTTTTGAAACTGTACAAAGTCAGGACTTTGTAGAATTTCACATTAATGTATCATTATGCAGGTTATATTTAAGTTCTTTTTGAAGTGCATTAATGATTTTGAAATTAAATAAAAGATGAAATCGTATTCTTTCCCCACAAATATTTTGTCTTTTTTATTGTTATAAAAGGGCTGCAGGGGGAATATTCATCTTTTAGTTCAGGTTCAGACAGCACTTACCCATTGTGTTTTCAGTCAGTTACTTCTGTGTTCTTAAGAGAATGGTATCTTGGGGCTTTTTTTCCCTGGAAAAGTACATTTGGAAAATAATTAAATATTTCCATCAAATTCTGTGCTGTGATGGGGGGGTCTTTTCTCAGAAAACTCTGGGGGGTGAGTGGCAAGAGGATTCAATAATTTGTGTAACAGCTGAGCAGGTCCCCTGCTTTAATTGTCCCCTAAAGTTGTGCTGATATCCCTTATCTGAGGGTTGTGGTACTTTCTTTGGTGTGGTAGGGGGAGTTTATCAGATGGCAGGAAGGAAAACAACAACTGAAAAGAGTTTGATTTGCCCAATGCATAAAGTGACATCCAGGGCTACTTAGAGTTTGGGAGGGAAGCTGTTGGCCCATAAACTTACAATATTAACCCATTTTATTCAGTTTAGAGCTCAAGATAAAGCAGTTCTGTTCTGGGGAATTCTGGTATCATTATTTCACAGTAACTCAGATCCTGGATGCTGGATCTGAGGCTGTTTGGGTTTGTTTTTTTTCCTCTGCTCAGTAGTTACTATAGTTTTAAGTACCAGTTTGCACAAAGCTTTTTTAGGTATGTAAACCAGAAAAATCCTAATGAAATTCCTCTTTTTTTGCTGAAAGTAGGACATACAATAGCACATAAGGAGGTACATTGGAGCTAACTTAATTCTGAGTTTTTATAGTGGATGCTTTAGTATTCTTTCTCCCAGTTTGCTATCATTTAGTCAAACACAACCTTTAAAATTAATATTCACAAAAACAATCTTCAGTGTTAAATTTCCTTCAGAAATTTCCCATCTATTTTTTTTTCTGGAATAAAACACTGAGCACAACCTTACTTAATATTTTATTTTACGCTGACCCCAAAAAGACAAGAATGGGGAAGATTCTCTTGAAGCTTGTAGTGCAGCAGAAGTGAAACTGTTCCAGGTAACCTAAATTGGGAGCAGAGCTCCACATTAATTTCCTGGTGTTCATTAAATACTTCTCAGGGTGTTGCAATTGCAGTTACAACAGCTCACCCTCCCTGTGCCCTGAGCCCACACTCCCAGCCTGAAGTCACCTTGACAGGGGTGGTTTGAAAGCTCCCCGGAAAAATGAATATTTAGAAAGATGGAGCACATGAGAGGCAAAGAACATTGATCTAAAGGTGTGATAAGTACCCAACGCTATTGAGAGCAATCATTATTGAATCACATGTAAAAACATGTCAACATGCTTCAGCTGGGAATTTTTTGGAGGGTCAAAAGTACAGGAGTCAGGTGACAAGGGATTGCTCTGGTGCTGAAAAGTGGCTGAGCAGGTTGGATGCTTTGCAGTTCCTACAGTTGAGAAGGTTATTTTTTTTTTTTTTTTTGCTAATTTAAAAGATGAAAGAGATCCATTTGTGCAACAGATGATAGGTGCACAAAAGTTCATGTGTTATTGCATCACTTAGTTGGGTACTCTCAGTGGAGGGTACACAACCTGCTGTTGGAGAGAACCAAATTTGGGGGTCTGCTTTACTTTATGTCTTTTCAGAATAATGTTGGGGTGTCACCCCTGGTTCCCCTCCATGCTGAGGAAGGTCTGCTAGAAGAATTTCAACCCCTAATGCAAACACCCTTCAATAACTGTGTGTAAATTACTGCATTTCCCACAAAATCTGGGGATTTTGGGGGTGGCTGAAAGAGGAGAGCAGTGAATGCTCAGCCCTCTTTGGTGTTATTTATCTGCTTTCTCAGGCAGAGAATTCTGTGTTTGAATTATCCTGCCATCACAATGGCTGTGCAGGCACAAAGAGCATTATCTTATGGTGGCAGGTATCAGAAATTATATATATTTCTATACAGGAAGGGGTGTTTGCTGTTCCACTGAGAGCTCTGTGTTATTTAATGCAGAAATAATGCTCAGCACGTTTACATTAATGAATGAGTTTTGCAACATGGTGCTTTTCCACTTTTACAACTTGGTGATTGTCCAACAGATGAAAGTATTTTGCCAAAAACCAGCACTCAGTCAAATCATGTGGGCCCTCCATCCAGCCTTGCTGTATTCAAGTAGGTTTTACATTTTTAGTGTTTGGAAGACGACAGCTTTGTGGTGGAAACGACTCATCCCAATAGGAGAGAAGCATTTTTATGGATTATTTGCAGTGTGTTTGACTGCCAGGAAAAACTTTAAAAGTGGGATTTAATTCAAGGAATGAGTTTGAATTCATATAGCATTTTTTTCTCCTCCTCCTCCTCTTCCTGTGGGAGTATTCAGTATTCTGCCATGGCAGGGAACTGCATTTGGGATATTAATGAGTGTATTTTACCCTAGTCCAGTTGTGTGCCTTATTATCTCATCTCTTGGAAACAATACTGAAGTTTACTGTCTTGTGAACATTAAAAAGCACTGATGTGACAGAGTCTGAGGAGAGAAAAAAATCCCAGGCTTCTTCCCAGCAATATTCTGCATCCCTAAATTCCCTACTACTACAAAGTGGATTGAGAAAACCTCATGTGATTATTATTAATATTACAAAAATTCTTCAGGGTTAGTGTCAAATTCATTGCACACCTACAATGTTTTAGAAGAAGAAGATTAACTGGGTATCGTGCAGGTAACATCTAACATTTACTCTTAAAGTTATTAACATTTCAAAAGGAAAGACAGACTTCGGATTCTGAATTCCATAATGGAGTATGACTGTTTAAAATTTCGTACTAAATTGATACCTCAGCTGTTAATTATTGGCTAAGCACCATTTCCAAAGAATGGAGTCTATTATTAATATATTAAACAGCATTAAGAGACACAGTGATAATGACCTAATGAAACCAGATAAGCAGTGGAGCAGCAGATTGTCCTGTAAATAGCTGTGGTGCTTACACATGTTTGCTGTGTGCTCTGCCACACTGCCTGAAATCCTGGATAATCTCACACAGGCTTAGGGAGCCACGGAGGAGCTGGCAAATTTTCATATAACACACCATGTGTGAGCACGGGATAAACTCATTAAATGTTTTTGTGCTGTGCCTGAAGGCTTCAGACAGGGGTGTTTCCTACTGAAACATCAGCAGGCTCCTGGCTGGTGGTGCCACTGGGGCTTCGTGGTGCTGGGAGTTTATTTTATTAACTCTGGGCACAGCATTGTCCCTGAAAGAGTCGTTTTACACAGGAAATAGGAATAGGAATAGGAAATAGGGCATTTTATGAGACCCCAATTTCTTACAGGTCTGTATTATGACGTACATTGATTTATCTGTGTGCATGGATGTGGATGAGATGTGGTTTAATAATTTATCTTAGCTAAAGAAGTCCCTTCTTAGCCCAAACCTGAGTTTTAAAAGTGCTTAACTCGAGGGAGGTGTTTCAATGCCTTTAGCAGGAATGCAATGTTCAAAATGAGTGCTTGGCTTAACTTTGACCCAACCACTGAATTTCTATGGAAGCTGGAAAACTTTCTATTGACTTCCAATCAAGTTTGACATCTGAAAGCACAGTCACAAGTCATGCAGATGAAACTGCTGAATGGGTCATCTGCCCTTAAAATACTTTTAATGGCAAATATGGTGTTTTGGAATTATATGAATGTCTTGTAGTTGGTAAAACTTTCACTGGACCCAGCATTACAAAGCCTGCCCAGTATAAATAAATGCCATTTATTAAAGTGTGTTGAGATTTGGAGCCAAGCACAGGCCTGAGAATGTGAACACTCTTATCAATTGAATTGTGTGGTGTTGTTGCAGTTGACAAAGCTCTGCTATCTTGTGTCCCACACGAGGTTTTTGGGGATATTTTAGAATCAATGACTTCCTTCAGCCTCGGGAGGCACCTCCATGGCTGGAGCAGACCTTCCCCTCAGCTGTTTGCCAAAGGGGGCAAAGGGCTCTCCCAAGAAGTCAGCCCTTGCTGATTACAAAATCCAATGTGATTCATTGCCTGTCTATCAGGATCCTATTTTAAATCACAATGATTCATAGAGAGCAACGCCCACATTTTATATAATGAGATACTTTTACAATACTGCCAGCACAAGTCAGGGACGTGCTGTTGGATTCTGCTTTCCTCAAATCCCTCAAAACCAACAGGAGCCACATCTCAGTTCCACTGAGGCAAGGAGGCACATCATAAATGCCAATTTATGGTCTTTGCCCATTAGAATCCTACAGAGGTGTATTCTGATTTTATATTACCAACCTTATTTTTCAGATTTTTATGCTTCTGGAGGTGTATTTTTTTTTCTATTCAAAGGAACGAAATAACAATCATTTCTATTTTGAAGAGTGGGAGGGATTTTTAAGACATTTTCTAACAAAAGGCATTGGAAGAGAAGTCTCTCATCAGGGTTACATTTAGTTTCAGTACATGGTGCCTTAAAAAGCATGACTGGAACTAGGAAAGTGCAGTTTTTTCTGCTCAGGGGTTTCTAAGAACAGTTTGAGGATCCTCTCCCACAAACTCTGAATCTGATTTAACAGAGCAGAAAGGATCTCCTCAGCTCAGTGTTCTGCCAGTGCTGTGACTGCAGCAGAACTCTTTTATTTCTTTTGTAGTCAGATTTTTACCACCAGGAGCCCAACACTCTGTCACTTCCAGAAATTTGTAGTTAAGCTCACCATGATTTTGAAGTGCTGTTCCTTTTAAATCTGACCAATCTGTCCATGAGTTTTTGGATCTATAAATCACTATTTCTTGTCTAGAGATTTTCCCTTGCCCAGTGTTCTCAATTTCTATTTAATTTACTTGAGCACAGCCTTGCAATCAGTTTCCTTTATACCCTGGAATAAACTGAAGTTTCATGGATTTCTATCCAGTATCAGAATGCAACAGAGCCTACATTACCAAATTAAAATAGGATGGTAGAATTTGTAGCATATCTGAGTAGCCTGTGGCATTTTTGAACTTGTTTCTCATTTGCAATTATATTTACAAGGGTTTATGTTGCTGCAAGGGTATAAAATGTTGCTGTTCTAAATAACCCAGGCCATTTTGTGTGAATTCCATAGACTAGAAAATATATTTAACACTAAACAGCTCTATTATTCCCTGAATGGGCTTTCCTTCCTTGTTTCTATTAACAACTACCTCTTAAACATTGTGGTAAATTTTATGGACTGTGCTTTTAGTGAGCACAGCTTGTAGTTATAATTCAGCTATAGGAATAAAATACATTTCCTACTGATTTATGAGTTGCTTTATTTTGCTCTTTCCAAATGTTTGGATTTATGCAGTTTCTCCTGGTGTTTTACTGTGCAGCCTTGCTGAGAGGATGAATGGGTTGCCTCCCCCTTTACCTTTTATTTGGCTTTTTGAAGGATGTGGCTGTCACTGGACTCTTGCAAATGGCCCTTGCACTGGGATTTCTGAGCCATCCAGCCTTCAGCCCTGGTCAGACTGGGAGATGGCACAGAAATGAGCAGTGTTTGAGGGTGTTTTGGGGTTTCCTGTCACACCCTGAACATTCCCCTCAGCCCCAGGTTGCTGCTTTTCCTTTTAATCTCAGAATTTGGGCCCTGTGCTGGTTCTGCAGGTTGGGACAGTGGGTGCAAGAGGAGCCTTTCCTAAGCTCCTACCCCTCCTACTCAGTGATTAACCCTTGAGGTGTGCCCTCTGCTCACAGGCTGACAGGTCCTTTTGGGACAG
Source organism: Lanius collurio (assembly GCA_020086605.1). Classification (NCBI taxonomy): domain Eukaryota; kingdom Metazoa; phylum Chordata; class Aves; order Passeriformes; family Laniidae; genus Lanius; species Lanius collurio. The sequence goes on from JACBWW010000068.1 coordinate 639,731, forward strand.
AACCACTCCACTTGTGTTACCCGGAGTCTTTATTCTGTTCTTCCCAAAGTGCATTCTCTACGTGGCAGCTTTTTGGTGTTGTCAGGGGAACATGTTCATTTTTGGGCCATTTTCAGATGGCCTCAGAGCTGGACCTGAGGAAAAGGAAAGCAGCTGTCATCTCTTGCCTTGATGTGCTGAGAGTCAGATGTGCTTTTAAAGTTAAAAGATGCCATTTTCAGTCATTTGTGAACTCAGGTTCTCACCAAGTCACCTTCTGCTGTGGAGCTGATTTTGACACTCAACATTTCCTAGAGATACTGGGTCCTTTCATTGTTCTCACAGCTAAATTAACACGGAGGGAGCTTTAGTTTAGAGTTCTTTAATTGAAACAAATCCACTAAAATTCCATTCTTCTGTTCTGCAGTGAGGTCAGTTTTCATTCTAGTGAATGTTTTTTAAAAATTCATGCTTTAAAAGAAGATGAGCAGGTGTGGTGAGGCAGTGGTGCCCCCAGGAGAGTGCCTGGCTCTGGGCTGGTGCAGGGCTGCTCTTGTCCCCACACAGTCCCAGAAGTGCTGAAAGGCAACACTGAGGCTTCAAAAACCCTTTGAATTCACAACAAAAATGTACCAATATTACTCTATCCGTTGCCTGGACCCTTTTCTCACATCCATGGGGGTTGCTAATGTGTCATTTGTTTGGGAAATGACTGCTCTGGATAACTGTTTCCATCCTACCAATATTGCTGTTCATCGTGGTTGTTCATCAGCACATCCCTGAAACTTTTTCTACCCTGAATCCTAAAAATGTTTGGAGTAAGTGCAAGGATAAAAAGAAATCTTTATATCTCTCTCTCTAAACAATAAAAATTCTGTCATGGAATTTTTAAAGCAAGGCTTTACAGGGTTTTTTGCTGTGACTTTGCTTTTCCTGCTGCAGTTGGCAGAGCCCTGATTTTGTCAAACACAGAATTGGGGGCATCGGCCACGGAGGCTCTTTGTGCATCCTTTTTTTTCTTGTTTGTTTGTTTAGGAGCATCACTGGCTGTGCCAGCAGAGTTCTTGGAAAGAGAGTTTTTTTTAGTTATGTTGTGCTCCCTCTGCTGACTCTGCAGCAACAGGACACAGAGAGGTTCAGGTCCTGTGCCAGGAAACAGGGGGGAACATCAGGAATCTGCAGGTCAGGAAGGTGTGAAACAACAGTGGGCAACAGCTTGGAGTTACTGCTTGAGATGCAAAAAAATTCACATGGTTTGGTTTATCCAAAACAAAATCATCTCTGTTTTATGCAAATGTTGTCTATTAGATTAACTCCATTATAATGACAGTTGCTATTAGTGAAAAAAATGTAATTTTCATTGTTGAGGAAGGTATCTCCTAAAGATTTAAGCTTAGAGTTCCATGGTACTCTGGCATAACCAGGAATACTAAAAATCTGTGAAATAATCCCACACCTGCTGAAGAGGAGAGATGTTTTATTGATAACACAGAGAATGGAGGGGATGGACACAACGTTCTTTCACTGGACAAACAGAGAAGTGAGACCAAAGCCTGACATTTTTTTATTTTACCAGGAAAAAACAAATGCAGTAAGATGCAATTTTCTCTCAATACCCCAAAGTTCAGTGAACAGGACAAGGTGATACCATTTTTCCCAGTCTCACCAGAACTGGAGCCCAGCTCCACTTTCCAGGACCAGCAGCTAATCCCTGGCTGAAGGCAGTGGGTCCCCAGCCCCTGTGCCTCACATGTGGGACCTGAGAGCAGCACTGGTAAATTCTGGCTCGAGCTGCCTGACCATTGCCACAGAGAATTTCTGTGTCAGAGGCAATGAGAGAACTGAGTTATTGGGAGGGCAGAGCAAGTGGGTTATCACAAGACTGTCTGCTCTCTTTTTATAGTCCTTCTGCAGCCTTCTCCTCTAGAAGATCCCTGGAGGTCTCAAACTCAGAGGATGTGCTGCCCTCACTTAGGGGAGAGGAGGTTTTGCAAGGCACACATAAAATGTTTGGTTGAGATAAATAAATTGAATCTCTGGGGGTATCAAGCTGGTCCCCTTCACCATCTCTAAATTTTTTCCTAAAAGCTGAGAATGATTGTGTGATCTTAACCAACTTCTGCAGGGTGTTATTTCACAGGGGGTCTGAGCTGCCTTAATTAAATTAATTGGCAAAAGCCACACTAAGTTCTGCAGGAACTGTATATGAGTTTACTCGACAAACTCTGACACATTTGTACATGAGAGGAGATCCAAACTATTCCGTGGAATTTGTTTTCATTAAGAAAAAAACACAGCATTATTTAGATCATGTATCTATATTTATACTTGTTCACGTCATTATACCTTCCTTGATTTAATAATGTTTCAAAGCTGAGAGGCTTTATCCATTTCTTTTTTCCTTCTGATTTTCTGTAACTCCTGTGAGGCTGGGATGTTCTGGTTGCTTCATTAAATACCTGTAGGGTCATATTTTGGTAGTTTTGTCTGGAAAGAGCGTGTCTAGAATGCAGCACAACAGGCCCTTCAGGTTGCCTGAGCACAGGTAGTGTTTGTGGTAAAGAGCAGCTCGAGATCCAGGATGTTTTCCATACCTTGGTAATCTCCTCTGTTATATTTTATGTTTTCCTAGTGGGAAAAAAGCAGGGAATAACTGTCTGAGGAAGTGGGAAGCAGCTCAGTGAGGGGATGAAGTGATGAATGAGATGAGATTTCTGCCCCTCAGCAGCAGAACAACCACGGGGGGCTGTGCCAGAGGATTCAGTGCCTTTGGTCCCTTGCACATCCCCCTGAGCAGTTCTGCAGGAGCTTAAACAGAGGGAAGGCACTCAGCCAGCTCCATATCTCAGTATTAAATGTTATCTCAACAGCATTATCTCCTTCCCTGCTGCTCTTTTGGAGAGTGAAATGTCAAAGCTGCTCCATCTGACTTTGTGAATAACATCCTTGCTGCTCTTCTGCACAGCCTCTTGCTGGCTGACAACGATTTTTGCACAGGAAAATCTTCTAAATCAGATAAACACTCCCAGATCTGCTACCTGTGAGTGTTAGGGAAGCATTCTTTAGTCTGTTCCTTGGACTTGTCCATTGGATGTTTTTAATCCTGGTTGGGGTTTTTTGGGTTCTTTTAAAGCCATGAGAAGACTACAACTAGTTGGTTTTGGGTTGTTTTTTATCCCAGAGGGAAATGTTGTCATTCCTCTTTCCTGAGGAGGAAAAAAGACAAAGTACACAGCAAAAATCAAGTAAAGCTACGTGCAAAATAGAAGTATTTGTGAAATAACC